>JAECXD010000672.1:0-96577 GCA_018151445.1 Zaprionus inermis | reverse complement strand
ATGCCAATTCGAAACAGTTAACTCTGAGCTACTTTTGCCAAACTAGGGAATACCTACGGTATAACCATCGTAGTATAATAACAGTTAATAATAAATTTGCTGCTTAAGTCTTTCGAGTTTGCTTTGTGCACTTACTTATGTATCTGGCAGATACACTTTGAATGTGCCGCTTTATTTAATTTATAAGCCCCTCGCCAGCTCTCTCTCTCCTCTCTCTCTGTCCCCGCCTCATGGCCTTATTGCCTCATCCATTTTTCACTTATCGCACGCTGCAGATGCGACGCGTTGGCAAGCGAGGTAGGCGAAGGGTGGAGGGGGCGAGGGGTGTCAAAGAGATAAGCAGCTATTTGAAACCACGAAAATTTACATTTTTATTGCGGTTCACTTGTACAATAATTGCTGAGGCTGAGGCAGGCGCATATCTGTGTATCTGTGAGATACATTTTACAATTTTCCAACTGCCCGCCAAGGGGATTACACACTTAGCAAGTGTCTCTCCCTCTCCCGGTCCCGCTCTCTCCCGCTCCCGCTCCCTCTCCCGCTCTGCCCGTGTGTGTCGACCTTTTGAGCCGCCGCTGCTGCCTCTGCTTCTGCCTCTGCTTCTGCCTCTCCTTCTTTCCTCGTGTCTTCTTCGTCGTCTTTTGTGCTACACTTGTTTTTTTGTGTTTATCTTTTGTTTCTATGCTCAAAATTTTTGCACATGTGGCACTTGTTGTTGTGGCAACCCTATGCAGATGAGCGAGATCGCAAGAGGGAGCGAGCGAGAGCGGGAGCGGGCCAAAAGAGGCGCTGCTGCTGCTGCTGCTGACTCACACAGAGTTGCTTTGCCGTCGTTTTCTTTTATTGCAGTTGTTGTTTTAAGTACTTCATTGTTTGCCTTGTTGTTGTTGTTGTTTGCCACTGTTGTTGTTGTGATTGTTGTTGCTGCTGCGACTTATAAAACCTTCGCTGTTCATTAGTGTTGTTGCTGCTGCTGCTGTTGCTGCTGTTGCTGCTGCTGTCGCTTCTTTTGTTATTGCAATGAAAAGTTGTCGTCGCATTGTTGCTAACCCAGGTACAAGCACACACACATACACACACACACATGTGTGTATATCATTCACAATGTGAAAACCTTGGAACGCTACAATTACAGTTGACTTTTGTTGCTGCTGTTGCTGTTGTTGCCGCTGCTGTTGTTGCTGTTGTTGCCGCTGCTGCTCTCTCGGTTCGCCCAGTTCGCATTTCCGCTTTCCTGCCTCGCAACAGTCGTCATTGTTGTCACAGCCACACAGCACCGTTGGCAACAACCACAGGCACACACACACACACATACACGCGCATACACTTGCTGGCACACTGAGCGAAAATGGGCAGCAAGTCCAACGAACGAATGTAAACTTTTCAAATTTATTTAAATGTGAAAAAATTTAGTTCTTAGATTCAAATTCTTTAGTTCTTCAAGCTCACATTTTTCTCGCAGTGCACAGGCAGTTACACTAGCTGGCACACTGAGCAAAATTGGGCAGCAGCTGTAACCAAAAAGAAGCTGACTTTGTAGAGGTTTTTCCATGGCATTCCTTAATTCTTATAGCATAAGCACGCACAGTTTTCGCTCAGTGCAGTCTGTGCTTATCAGTTTTTTGTTTTTTTTTTGGTTTTTTTTTGTCAAACAGGCAATCTAAGCGATACCACCAATTGAGTCAGAGCGACCAAAGAACAAGGCAAAGATACGAGACAAGTTGGCAAACAAAACTCACCAAAAGGTACACAGTGTACTCGTGCATGTGTGTGTGTGCGTGCGTGTGTGTAGGTGCCTACACATGCGATTGTATCTAGCAGATACACAAATGAAGCCCAAAGCGGGTGCAAGGTCCTAAGGGAAACAAAAAGAGCCGCAGAATGTGCTGGAATACGCAGCGATCTATTGTGCTCAATCTCACACAAAGGACCCTTTCACCAGGGTACTGCCAAAATGCCTTTCGCAGACAAATTGATGTTTTGGCATGCGAAAAATTAAGTTATTATAGCCGGAAGAACGGGATAAGACAGCTCAATAGCATGGTATTCTCTCTAAGCCCATACGAAAAAAGAAAAACAAATGCAGTTAATCTCGGCTAATGAAGGCAGAGCGGGTACCCTGCACTACCAACAACTTCCGCTGCAGGATGGGGTTAAGACACATTCCCTTTTTGCAAAACCTTCGCTATACCTATTAAAATACAAGATAATAAATAGCTCAGTGTAGTGTAGGACCTTCAGCTTAGCTCTGCCACTGGCATGAGAGATATCAACTGGGCATCGTGATCTTAAGTCGCAATTATCGAATGCCACGTGCCGTCGAAATTTTGCGGAATCTAGAAACTTTCCATGTCTAAAAAAAAAAAAAAAAAAATGTTGGAAAATCATTAAAGCCGCAAGACGGAATAGTTAGGAGCACACGCCGTATACTGTGGGCGGCGTTCGAAAATAACTTGAGAAAATATTTGCCAATTGTTTTGTCGTTCAATAACAGAAATTCCGCATTTCATAAATGTGACACATACGATACAAAATTCCGGGCAAATATTCTTGAATTTATATTTATCTTTGTTGGGTTGAGCGACAATGTGGAACCAACTTTGGATTAAATAATACTGTTGCCAGGGTGAGGTTCATCTGGGTAATACCGGACAACTGTTTGCCGACTGACTCTACTTTATACAGGTGCCGCGAAGAAATTGTAGAATCCATGTTTATAAAGTGATGAAAAATAGAGCGGACATGAACGAAAACAACATGAAATGGCGAAAATAAGTTTGTTTTTTTGTCATACGCGTGTATCGCATAATCGAAACGTGCTTCCCCAGAAGCGTAAAGGGTAGGGTGTATGTCTGTCTGTCAACCTACATTTAAAACAAAAAATCTCCCAATATATGTACTATTTATAAAAACAACTATAAATTACAAAGTCAAGGAAATTATCAGCGTCAGGCGCGTCAGCGAAATTGTATTTCGCGCCCCCGCTTCCCCAACCCTACTCATCAAGCGGGGCGCCAAGCAGTACCGCATCGAATTGACAGAAAAACAACAACGGAAAAAGTTCAAAAAACAAATTAAAAATTAAAATAAAAAAAAAACGTATCGAAAATGTACCAAAAATACACGAGTTTGTGACGTAATTTCATTAACTTTTTTAATGACTCGAGAATTTTAATTTCGATTAAGTATTTTCGAGTCTTTAATTGGGCCGCAGATAAGGACAAGTGTGATGTGAGTGTGTGTGTGTGTTGGAATTGCTCATGTAATGCTGCATTTCAGATAATATGCATATATATACTCGTATAGTATAGAAGTGCAATATCTATAAGTGTTTCTGCTTTTATTGCAAGTTAACTGCAAATCACGTGACTCGCTTCGCTCTGCGGCTGTGACTGTGCACTGTCTGCTGCTAGGCACTGTTGCCCGTTTTCAGCCAAGTTCAAAGTGCCACCTCCATCCACCCCATTTGCCCCAACGGCAGCTGGAAAAACGGGCTGGCGAATCGACCAAACTGGTTGCAGCCGATTGTCTTTCGCAGATCGTGCGCCGCTGCTGCTGCTGCTGCCGCTGTTGCAGTCGCTGCGCGCTGTTGCCACACTTCATATATGGCTGCAAAAGAAAGTTGCAAGCTGCAAGCACCCGCTACTTGTAGCCGCCGCTGTCCCCCCTTGGCCACAGCCTTGTCTTGAGTGCCGCCCCTGGCATTAAAAAAGAAAGCCGTTTTGTTTTAATTTTTTCCACAATTATTTTCCGCTAGCACAGGAAAAATTATATGCATTTATTTTTGTAATTTTCTTTTTGTTGTTGTATTTTTCTTTTTGCCTTTGTTTTTGCTTCTTTTGTGTTGTTGTTGATGTTTTTTGCTGTTTTTGTTTTGCTTACATTTTGGTTACAAATTTCTCACAAATTTTCTTTTGTTTTCCTTTTAATTATGCAATAAAAAACTTAACATTAAATACAATATGTGATTGTTGTTGTCGTAATAATAAAAAATTAATACATTTTTATCGTTTATCGTGTGTGTGTTTTGTTGTAATAAATAGTTTTCGATTTTAAGATACTTTTAGCTGGTATAGATACTTTCGTGTGTGTGTTTTTGTGTTGGGTGTGTGTAAGTTTTTGTGTTAAGTTAAATGTAGTTTTTTAAAATTATATCGCATTGAACTTTTATTAATTATTATTCTTGCAGCTATAGTTAAGTTTTTTCGTTTATTTTTAAATTTTTTATCGCAATTGGAGTTTTACACAGACAAAAAAAATTTTACAAATTTTTTACGCTTTCACATTTACTGAGATATTCTTTTTGCCTTAACATTTAAGCAATATTATTAATGTTTTTTGTCGGTTTTTGTATTTTTTGTGGTTTTTTCTTTCTTTACTGATTTGTTGTAATTGTTTTTTTTTGTAGTACGCGCTAAACATTTAATAATATATATGTATATATAAAAATTTGTTAAAATCCTAAAATTTGTTGGTTTTAATTAAGATTAATTAATAATTTAAAAAATTTTATGCAGCTGCAGCTGCGTCTAACTAAAATTGGAGCGTTTTCTTCGTGTTTTCTCTTCTCTTTCTTCTTCTTTCAGCTCTTCGTCTCGCTACTTTTCGATCTGTCGATCGATCGATCGGATCGTCAACGCTTTTTTTGTTTTTGTTTTTGTTTTTCTTTCATACATTAAACATACAGTTAAATTTTAAATTTATCAAGATCAAGTTTTGTTGTTGTTGGTTTTAATACGTACTATAATAGCATACAATTTAAAAAATCTGTTCACATTTAGTTATTGATGAGTGTGTGTGTGTTTGTGTGTAGGGTATACGATGGGTATATGAGGGATATGGGTGGGTGTAGGGTATATGTGGGTGTGGGTGTATTTTATCAACGTCTTATGCAGTGGCCGAACTAGCGAGCGCACGCAAAAAACTCTTAGCATCTTAAACAGTATCACATATTCATGAGTTGTCGACAGGGCAACCCTGGCAGCGGCCAAAGAGCAGCAGCAGCAACGAGAGAGAGGGAGAGCGAGCAAACGAGATCGCACACTCTCCTCGCGCTGCTGTGCGTGTGTGGCTTGCGGGTGCGACTGTCTTTGAATTTCATGTTTTCGATTTTATATAGTGTTTTTTTTTTGTTTGCTTTTTCTGTTTTTGTTTTCGTACTTTTCGTTTTGAAAAAGGAGAAACAACTTAAAACTCTAGTTATTTGTGGTTGCATTTTAGTCTGCAATTCGCTTTTATAGCATCTACTACGCATCTAAGTAAAATGGTGGTGAGAGTCACGATTACAAAATTGAATTGAATTTCTTCTTCTTCTTCGCAGAGCTGCGAACTCCTTAATAGTATTAGTATGAGTGAGTGTGTGTGTGTATGTGTGTTCGTATACTATGTGTATGCGTTTGTGTAGGTGTGTGTGTGTAGGTGGGGTGGCTTCGAATACTTGCTTCGTCGTCGCGTTGCGCTCGCAACAAACTACTCTCTGCTCTCTCTCGACATCACAGGGGGGTGTTGGGCGGTGTTGTGGGGCGGGGGGCGCGCTTAAACGCACTCGCTGGGCTCGCTTAACTATCTTACTCATTCTCTCTCTCTCTCTTTGTCTCTCTCTCCTGCACTCCGGCTCTGCAGTTCACTCATTTATATCGAAGGCGTTGCAATCGCCTGGCTATGGCTTGAGCTGGAACTGGAACTGGAACTGGAGCTGGTGCTGGAGGTGGATCCGAAACTGTAGCTGCGACGCGCCCCAATGCCATCGGCCGAGTAGAGCTTGTGCTTGGTAATGGTATACTCGGGGCTGATGGTAATGGTGCGTGCCAGACTCTTCATGAACTGCGGCAACAGCGCCGTCCAGCCACGATGATCCTGTCGCAGCGTCAAGTACACCTCGAACGTGGGCTCCGTCTCGGGATCGACTTTCAGCGAGGCAATGCGACGCGAGTTTTGCGGCTCATCCTCGAACTCCACATAGATGGTGCAGCCCCGGATGCCGCACGGTTCCTTCTCCGACACACGAATTATTTCCGCCGCAATGCTGGGCGTGAGATCACAGGGTAGCGACACTTCGGTGCACGTCAAATGGCGTGCCTTCGCCTCGCGCAGCTTGTCCAGCAAACTCGACGAAAGTCGCTGCACTTCGGCGGCATCGACATCGCTGCGCTGCGCCGCTGCCAGCTCCTCCTCGTCGCAGCTGTAGGCGCTGCTGTACGGGCTGCTGTTGATCGGATGGCCGCTGCTCGATTTCGTTTTCTTGCCGTGATTGAGCAGGCTGCCGCTGCTGCCGGCGCCGATCGACGATTGTTTGTGCTTAATACTGTTCTGGCTGCTGCTGCCGCTGCTCGATCTGGCTGTGCTGCTGCTGTTCACGTTGGCAGAGACGGCTACCTTCTTGGCCGCGGCCACTGCGGGCGTAGGCGGTGTCAATGTGCTGGTCCAATCTAAAAGTAGCGCAAAGGAAAAGGAAAACAAACATTGATAAGTACGGGAAACCAAACGAAACACACACATAGTAAACAGAAATGGAAGAAATTACAAAACTCGACGATAAAGCGTCGTTCAAATTGCTCCCCCTCTCACGCACACACACACACTCTCATACATGCAGTGAGCGTCGCAGTCGCCGTCGCCGCCGCCACAGCCGCCGCTTGGCAACAAGCACTGCGAACGAGATAAAAGCGGAACAAGGCAGCGGCTGCGGCAGCGTCGGCGGCAGCGGAGAGGGCACAAGCAACAAGCGAAAAGCAAACGAAAATCATCATTTTTTATTTTCTTTACTTTTTCATTGTTGTTGCTGCTTTTAATTTTTGCCTTTGCTTTTGTTTTTGTGTCTTGCACATTTTTTGTTGCTTTGTGTACGTGACTGTGTGTCGCATATGTTTTACACACACACGTACAGTGTAACAAATTTTAATTTTCCAAGCGCAAATTGATTTCTTTTCAGTTATCTAGCTATTTTAATTTTTTTCAAATTTTAAGATCTCAAATTATTAATTAATTAATTTTTTTATGATTGTTTAACATTTGTATTTTTTTTTTTGCAAATAATCTAAATATATTTAATGCTGTATCTGCCTTTTCCAATTGTTTTTTTTTTTTTTTCTTCTTGCCTAAGTTTTATTGGAAGATCTCTTATTTCTGGAAGTTTCTTCTTCACTTTTCTTCAACTTTTTTTTAACAACACTTACCTCGAGCTTTGTTGGATCCCAGAACTCCACCGTAGTTAGACTGCATAGCGAGTACTTCCATTTTCATTTGTTTTTAGACTTTTCGCTGTTTAATTCGGAAAATGTTCGCTGTGTCGCTTCTTAAACTTTGCTCTGCTTTGCTTTTCTGCTTGTATCACTTGAACGTTTTTTTGTTGCTTGTTTTCTTTACAAATTAATTAATAGTGTTTCTTTTTTGAGTTTAGTTTTAATTATTAATTTATCACAATTTGCTGTTGTTGTTGTTACTTTTTAACTGCTGATTGCTTCGAATTTGTTGTTGTTGTTAAAAGTAAATTAACTTGATTTTTGTTGTTGTTGTTTTGTAGTTGGAAATCACAGCACTTTTGTTGTTGTTGTTGGTTGTGGTTGTTGTTTTTATCACTTAAATGGCGTTGGTCCGTTGCATTTGTTGATGGCAATTATTAAATTTAATAATTTTCAAAAAATTATTATTTAATTTTGTTAAAACTCAATTTAGTTTTACAGTTACAATAACAAGTACTACAAGTACATTTTAGATGTGTGTTTGCGTTGTTGCTCGAGTTTTACATAGAATTCTTCGTGAAACAAATCATTTGTTGTGTACTAATTTTGCATTAAATCGTCCAACAGTAGAAAATGTTTTAACACACGCTAATTTAGCTTTCTTTTCTTGCTGCTTTGCCGTTTTTCTGTTCTGTCTTACTTTTCTATGTGTGTATCTCAGCAGTGTTTCGAAGCTACTATGAAGCGCTCAGTGCCAGCACCGGCTATTTATAGGGGCGAGTTCGCGTTCGCTGCCTCTGCTGCTGCCAGCCACTCTGTCTGTCGGCTTCGCTCAGTTGCCTGCCTGCCTGCCTGCTCTCTGCCGCTGCCGCTGCCCTCTCTCTCTCTCTCACCGTCTATCATGCTGCGCGGTGGTGGTGACTCGCTTTGAGCGCAAGAGAGCAGCACGGCAACAACTCAGCTGTGCGTGCTGTGTGTTTGCTGGGCAATTAGCGGTTGTGCTCTCCGCAAAGAGGCCGCCATACTTAATGCCTCTCTCCCTCGCTGCATGCGTGTGTGTGTGCATGTGGGTGCAGTTGTTGCTGTTGTATTTGCAGTTGTTGCAGGTAGAAAGAAGCAAAACGGCTGATGTAAGTCGCCTGCTTTTTACAACGCGCTGTCGCTGTCGCTGTCGCCATCATGTGTGCGCTCTCTTTGCTCATCAGCTGTTTCACTCAACGCGTGCTCTCTTCTCTCGGCTGTGCCCGCTCGCTCGCTCGCTCATGCGCACCTACAACCGTGGCCCGGCAATGTTGTTGTTTCTGTTTCTCCCTGTAGCTGTCGCTCTGCCGACTCGAGTGTGCGTGCCAGTGTGTGCGTGAGTGTGTGTGTGTGTGTTCACGTGCATACGTGACTTTTGTGCCGGTTGAGCATGTTTCTTGCGCTGCAGAGGCCTGGCCTGGTCGCGCAGCTCGAAAAAGGATGATGGAAGTGTTCTCGCTCTCTCCCTCTCGCTCTCTATCTCGCTCGCTGGCAAGCAAGCAGGAACGCACACACTGCCGGCACTTCACACCCTCCCGTCGTGCAGCCATTTCGTTCCACATTACTGCGCTGCCTGCGGTTGCTGCGCTGCTGCCACTTCTGCCGCTGCCACTGCTGCATTTGTTGTTGCCCCCAGAGAGAACGCACCATGTCAAAATTGAAATTTTCCACTGTAGCCTGCCTCTGCCGCTGCCACGGATATCGAGGCGCAGTGGCAGCGGCAGAGGCAGTGGCCAAGTGGGTTGGCTCCGTCTCCGGCTCAGGCTGCGGTGCCGATGCCGAAGCCGCTGCCGACTCCGTGTGCTGCACAATGTGTTGCTAATGGCATATCAAGTTGCAAGTTGCTAGTTGCACGTTGCAAGTTTCAACTTGCACCAAGTGGCAGCTACTGCAGCCACTGTTGTTGTTGTTGTTGTTTAATTTCACAACAATTACCCCGGAGATCGCACAAGTGATTCAAATTTGTGTGCAAAAAGTTGCCGTAAAAATGGAACGCATAATGCCAATTTTCCAGGGAAAATCAACAACTGACCGCACTGAACCGCAGTGCTTCAGTCAAGCTGATCCTGATAGACTTGGGAGTTATCTGGCAATAATTCAAGATCTATAAAGCATTAGAAATTGATTGGCAGTAGAAAGCGTGATTAGAACTGTGATCGATCCCCATAAATCACTCCGCAAAATAATAGAAGACCTCAGTTTATATATAGGATATTATTGCAAAAAAAAAGAGACGAATTTGAGTTTTATTTATTTTTTTATATTATATTTAAATTTTTATAAATCTTTTACTTTTATAATGAAATTTAACAAAAAAATCTCGTTTACCATAAAACGTTTATTCTGTCAGTTTTTTTTAATTTCACAATTTTAACGTTGTCCACTTAAACGTTTATCAGAAGCCCTCTCCCTGTCTCTTTCTCTCATTCTTCGCTCTTTCGATCTTTTTGGATCTCTCACAGTATTTCATTGCGTATTTCATCATTATTATAACAGTTCTTCAGCACATACACACAATATTATATTATTTCTTTGGTGACATACTCTACTAAATATATTTCTCCATTTCCGTATGCGTGTTGCTACGTATCTTTCTTTGGGATATGCTTAAGCTAAGCATTTTTAGGAATTTCATCAGCTGCTGAAAGGCCACTCGTATGCTTCTCCTTCTCCTCTCCCCCTCCCACTCTTGCGAGAATTATTTTATATTCATATCATGCTCTCGTGCTGTGTCCTTTCATTTCAATTGAATGCATCTCTTAGATTATGATGATATTGTTGTTGTTGTTGTTGTCGCACAAAGATTGAAAACGAAAGATTGAAATGTATCTGAACCTGTTTGCTTCGTTCTGCCTGTGCCCGGTGCTCGGTGTACATGTTTGTGCATGTTTGTGCCCGTCTGGACAAAGTAAAATTTCATTTCAATTCGAAATGAAATTCCTTGAAGTGTGTGTGCGTGTGTGTGTGAATCTCTGGGTTATGCTGCTGTCAGATACATTAGCTTTTGTATAGATATGTTTGCCAGATAATCAAACCAAATGAAACGTAAGGCAGCCTCACTTCTTCTCTCCTCTTTCCTCTTTCCTCATTCCTCTTCTTCTCCTCCCCTATCCGCACTTGTTTGTCCGTCCATCTATGCGAGCTCTGTTTATTTGTCTGGGACTCGGCTGCTCCTTGACTTGCAAAAAGCTGACGAAAATCCAGGCAATGAATTTCACAATCTATGCAAATGTGACACAGCAGATTTACAGCGAGATTATGCAGTATTATTAGATTATTATAGACACACGTAACACACAGCATCAGCTATATACTTTAAAGAGCGAAGTACGCTGGAAACGCTGATTAATACTACAAGATTCGCTCACATCTCGTTTCTTGAGCTTCCCGCAAGTAATCAAATAAATAATATTTTACTTTTCACTAGAAAATCATTTATTTGTAAGTTTCCCTTACCCTAGCCCCAGCTTTTCTTTTCCCTCGCACACTCTCTGCGCATTTTCAGTATGCCCCGTGTTTATCATGAGCATAAACTTTCGAGGGGCAACATTAAACAAAAAATAAGAAAAACCAAAAAAAAATCACACGAATTTAAACGAAATTAAGTTGAGTTTTCTGCCAAAAATATAATGGCAATTTCTGAGAATTTCCTCGGTCTATATAGATCTTCTATACATTCGCGGAAATACACCTTAAAAGTCGTAGAACGTGTTAAAGGTAAAAAAATGTAGTATTTTTAAGCAATTTGATGGCAATTTAATGGTAATTGTTGTTCCAGAAATAACCAAAGATATATATTTATCAGTTATTGGTAATCGCGTATTATTTGCTGATTGCACGCAATTCAATTCAATTCATTCGCAACTGCAGATAATCAATTGCAGAAAGCAGATAAGAATCACAGCAGAGAAATCGCATCACACCCACGGTCTGCAAACGATACGAGTGGTGCCATCTAGCGGCCGCAAGTTGCGAGCGACGCGTTGAGCGAGAGCGAGAGACGAGCGCAGGCAAAGGCAATTTGTTCGATGCGCGTGTTGTTCTTTTGTAAAATTGTGGAAATGCCTAAAATTAGATAAATTACGATGTGCAAGCATTAAATATGCAGAAGAAGCAAAGTATCTGGAAGATGCATAATTGATTTATGCTCAATATGTAAAGCGACTTTGGGCGAAACTTTTTCACACAATTTTGCGTAAAAGTTTTTTTTCTCATTTTTTGATTTGAATTTGTTGACCAGAAAATAAAAGCAGTGGGAGGGCGGGGCGGGGCGGCATGTTCTTGCTTCCATTAACATAAATAAATATGCATTTATTTATAAAGAAACTGTGAGCAAGCAGAAGACGGCGGACTCTAGTTCGAAAATGAAAATGAGTGCAAAGCAAGGGCTGTAAAAATATTTGTTACTCTTGAGTTACGCGGAAGAACTCAACTCAAACGCGGAGCAAGCGAACTCAAGAGCGCGCTTACGCTCTTAGACGCGCTCTTTGAGTGCCACAGGCGCTCAACGCACTCACAGCTGACAAGCACAGTTAGCACGGCTTGAGCGCACTCAGCTGTGCGCTGACGCAACTCAATTCCATCTGGCAGCAGTTGCGCTCGCTCGCTCCCTCTCTCGCAGTTACTTTGCCGCTCTCCCTGACTTTGCAGCTGTTTCGCTCATCTGTTTTTCTGCCGCACGCAGGTTCCCTCGCACACTCCCCCACTGACGCAGCTCGACTCTATATGTGTGTGTGTGTGCAAGCACATGCACATTCGCATTCGCATACACTTGCAGCATTGTGTATTGTGTGTATACAAAGTCAGTCGTGGTCTTCAGCCGCTTTATGGACTCTGCTGCTGCTGCTGCTGCTGGGCTGCAAGTCTGTTCCGAGCTGCGCAGCTGGCGTCGCTGCTGCCAGCGCAGTATCTTGATTTTCCAACTCGTTTCTCGCAGTCAACGCGCCCCCCAACACACACACACATGCACACGAACATGCCTGTTTGTATGTAATTTGCCTTAGGTTTTGTTGCTGCTGCCACTGCCGCTGCTGCTGCTGCTGCCGCCGCTGCTGTTGTGGCGGCTGTTGCTGTTGTTGTTTTCTTATTGCCTGCACATTGTTGCCGCTTTTCACTTACTCTGCAGGCTGAGCCGCCTGCAAACAAGCCGCACAGCGGCAACGTCGCAATCGCTCTCATCTGTTTTTCCACATATGTGCAAGTGTGCCTGTGCGTGTGTGTGTGTGTGTTATGTACGTGCACCCTGCGTGTGTGTGTGTTTGTGTTTGTTGCGGCTGTTGATGTTTGCTTTTTTCTTTTTAGCTCGCCTATTTATTTATTTATTTATTTTTTTATGTCTTCACAAAGCGCAGCGCAGCGCGAGAGAGTCAAAGCCAAGTCCGAGTGGGGCCCGGCCGGTGGCTGCTCTCTCGCTCTGTCGTTCTGCCGCGTTCTCGCTCTCTGTCGCTGCAGTCAGCAAAGCTGAGGGAGCTGCTTCTCGTGTTCTTGTTGCTGTTGTTGTTTTTGCTTTTCTTCTTTTTGCTTATGGGCAATCATCTGTTTTATTCTGCACTCACACACCAACAGAGACTTGCATGTGCTTGTGTATGTGTGTGTGTGTGTGTGTGTGAGGGAGCCTGCCATACAAAGTAATTTCGCTGTGTCTTTTGCTTGTGCTGCATTCGCCGTCAGCTCCTTGTACCCAGCATCCACAGCGCATGCGAGCAAAAGGGGTATATTAGCTAGAGTCTTCGACAATCTACAGTTTCAAATACGCACCGTGGCGCACAGCTTATTTCGCAAAGCGCACATAACTAAACGATATTAACAATTATTATTTACAGGGTATTAACTCGCTCACCTGATTCATTTTTCTTTCTTACTTTTGGCAACGTAAAGTTTCATGAAATTGGAGAAAACGTAGCAATGATGAAATTACTGGACATACGTGAGCGTCAGGCGCGAGTACCATATTTCTACTTCGACATAACCTCACTCGCCCGTCCCTAACCTGCTCGCATCGTGCATCCTGCTCTCCGCCTGCCGGGTTTTTGGCATGCAGCGTCCAGGGGACAGTGTGTGCAGCTATTGAATACGTGCATGTGGCACACAAGAAGGCTACTCTATCTATCTTTCTATACATCTATCTATCTGCCCATCTATTTATCTCCCTCTCTTCGCTTCCCACTGCCCGATAGTCGCACAGTGTGACAACAGACACGGTTGTCGTAGAAAATTAGGCGAATTGAAAATGCAAATGTTTATCTTGTCTTTTGTTTTACACAGGGAAATGGAGTGTGTAGGAAGAGGGAGAGAAAGAGAATTATATACATAAAAAGAAACAATAAACAGTCACGTATAAAAACGGATATCTTCAAATAGATCTATAGAAAAGCGCGATCGACCGATAAGCAAAATATAATAAAGAAGTCATTGATGTATTTATAAAACTCTTTGTCCTCGATTTCTATTTGTTATATTGTTATCAACATTTAGAATAGACTGCAAAACGCAATTTACTTTTTAACGCGACTGGCAGACACCCTGTTATCGCAACAACTTGCTGCTAGCATAATCATCTCTTTCATCCCCCCCCACCCCACCGAGTTTCTGTGAAGAGTTTCCAATAAACGCAATTTATCAACTTAACACTCGACACTCCGCGGCGTAAGTTTTCCGACTTCGCCCTTCTGCTTCAATCCCAGCGCTAATCACCCTTAAAATTGCGTGTGCGCCAGTCGAACCGAAGCGAAGGTCACAAGAGAGAAGGAGCAACTGATTTCCGTTGACTTCTCCCTCCCTCTTCCCCCCTGCAAAAAGGAGACAGTATCGCGTCATGTCGTACTAAATCAATTAAAACAGGAACAAGAGAGAGAGAGAGAGAGGAAGAGATACCTTTTGGCTTGTCGAATATTGAATACACTTGCAGGCCATTATAATTATGTAAATATCATAATAGTTATGGTTAAACCTTCCAGGGTTAGTTTATAGAACACATAATTTCCCAGCACATACATCATTTTTATAGTCATCTTAGTCGATATATAGTATGTAGCAAATAATAGTAGGGTATTAAGTTTATATTTATGTCTTTAGTTTTGGTATTTTCAATAATAATAGTTTTTATACCCGCTACTCGAAGAGTATAAGGGTATTATAACTTTGTGCCAACCGAAAATGTTTGTAACAGGCAGAAGGAGACATCTCCGACCCCATAAAGTATATATATTCTGAATCAGCATGAACAGCCGAGTCGATATAGCCATGTCCGTCTGTCCGTCTGTCCGTCTGTCCGTCTGTCCGTCTGTCCGTCTGTCCGTCTGTCCGTCTGTCTGTCCGTATGAAAACCTAGATCTCAGCTATTATAAGAGCTAGAGCTACCAAATTTGGAGACAATATGTGTTAATTATGCCCGCAGATCAAGTTTATTTTGGATTTTTGCCACGCCTCCATCCGCCCCCAAAAATCGATAATAAATCGATAATAGCTGCAAATATAGCTCTACAGCATTCATTTTTTATCCATGTGATAAAAACCACCATCCGGGCGTGTTGCGAAAGTTTCGATAAGATCGGCCGATAAATAAGGAAGATATTCAAGAAATAGTATTGCCTTGTGGCCATGTGCCTGTGTCGGTTTTTCCTAATGTTAGTACCCGAGTTCAACACCAGCAGCAGACAACTTTTTTTTAATTATGTGGCAACTTTTTTTTTAATTATGTGGCAACTTTTTTTTTTTAATGATGTGCACCGAAAATATTCATAGTGCAATTTTATTGGCCATTGCGTTAGAAATGCAGTGGTCGAGTGGTGATGGTAGTTGACTGTTAAGCGAGAGGTCCGGAGTTCAACTCCTGGGTGCCGCGGCGAATTATATTTATTTTTTTTGTATCTTATATTTTTTTTTATTTTATGGTGTGTTACAAAATTCAAAATACATTTTTAGTATATTTAAAGCCACTTAGAATCGAAAGAGACATTGAGCAGCAACATATATAATTTATAACTGCAAAGTAATAAAAGCAATGGGCAACATCCAATAAGAATCGAGTGGAACTTGCATAGGCAAAACAAATTAGAGACAGAAAGAAATAAAAAGCAAGAACGCATTGTTCACATTTGGCACGTGTTTTTCCGAAGAATTGTAGCGGGTATATCACAGTCGAGTCAGCTCGACTGTAGCCTTTCCGACTTGTTTTATAAAAAAAATTTGTAGCATATTATTTCTATTTTTACTATATGTTATAGTAGTACGATTTTGTTGAAATTGGATAGGCTTGTTGTAAACATGATAAAAGTAAAATATGGCGAGTTTAGCTACGCTAGCTTGAATAATAAGGAAGATATTCGCTCTTTAAGTAATACGATTTGGTCGAGATTGTGTCAAGTTTCTTTGAGAGAGAAAGGGTAGGCTACGCATAGAAAGAGATGTGCAATACATGCATGTGTGTACGTATGTGTAGGGTTCTTGGGGTAGGAGTGGCCAAAGTTAATGGTCTCACAGCAAGGGTATCGGATTGACTAAAGACTTGACCTGGCAACCGGTTTTGGTACTCGATACCCGGCTTAATTTATGCAAACAGTCTCTTCCATTTCCCCCCGACCCCGCGGCCCGAATGAGTCTGCATTTTGGTTGATTTTCCAAATTGATGACATTGCATCAGCTGAAAGTGTTTGCTGTCATTCCCAGTACCCGGTCCGTGGCCCTACCTCGACCCTACCCTCGGGAGTTGCATGCCGTTCCTGCTGCTAAGTGGACTTTGCTTTTCCTTGTACTCGCAGTCTCTCATACTCACTCACTCTCCCTTTTGCTCGCTCTCTCTCTCGCTCTCGCTCTGTCGCCATCAAGTACCCTTCGCAGTCGAGCAGGCAGTACCTGGCCCGTAGGCCTAGCTCTACCTGAGCCAGCCGTATGTGCCGCAAATTTTCCACAATGAGCTGCTCGTTGGGTTTTTCCCGTGTGGAAATGTGTGTCTGTCCGCAAGTGTTGTGACACACTTATAAAGTTGCCAGGGTAATTTGCCCGGCCGAGTGCCTACGTGACCGAAGAGCGCGATGATCTACCGTACGATATACAATAAATGATCTCTCGGAAATCCTTACATAAGGTCGAGTACTTTCGCCGCGCAGCCGGGAAAAGTTGGAAAATCTGCACGAAATTTGAGTTCAGCGCAAGGAAATACTATATATAAACTACTATGGTGTGCTAACTTCTTGGATCCCTTAAGGAACAGCAGCTGGGTGAGCTAGGCAGGGTCGTGTCGTGACACGAGTTTCTTGCTCCTTACACAACATTGACTAAGTCAATAGTTGCCAGAGCAAATATTTGCCAGCGCCAATCGGACAAGTCATATTACAGGGGCAAATTGATGGAACCGTTTCTGAACCTCCCCCCCCCCTGCACCCAACACGACCCGCGCGACCTATCGAATTGCCTTATCGAATTTCAACAAGTAGAAAAGGCTGCAATCGAGTGCATTCTCGACTGTGAGATACTCAGTAAAGTTCGGTTGATCGGGAACTAACCGAAGCTAATGAGTATGAAATAAAATTGAACACAAATCAAAAATCAGCTATACCTATTCATAAATTAAAAGGCACGTATAGATGATGATCTTGGGAACGTATATACCAAATCATAATACTCTATCTTAGTTAAACTCAAAGATATATCCTAGTTTGTACTATAAAGACAATGAGATCCCTGTTTCTTTGCTTCTGCTGATTCAGATGTATATAATATATATATAGCAACCGATCATACCCGCCTTCTCTTGCCACTGGGTATACAAAGTTGGACGACAAATGGTCTGACTGCATGGTTTTATATCTCTGCCAGTTATACACACACACACACACACACACACATACTCGTCGTATCTCTATAGGGTATATAAGAAAATAAATACTTATCAACGTTGGAACTGAAGAATATTAAATCAATATTTAACGGTGCTAGGGCAAATATGCGTCATGTACGACTGTGTGCGTGTGTGTGGGTGTTGGGTGTGTTGTTTTATTGCGACCCGAACCGGGCGAGGTGAGGGGGGGGGGGGGCGGGTCGTGGCGTAGCAGCAGCGAGTAACCGTTTGCAAGGTCGCGTGTTTTATCGCGTCGAAATGGCGTGGCTCGTAGACCGCCTAGACAAAATGTCGGCTCGAGAGAGCGCTGAGAAGCTAGCGAAAGAGAGAGAGAGGGCCCAGTGGGGGGGGTACGGGGAGAGAGGGTACCACACTACAACCTCGATTAGATCACTTGGCAAACACAGACACACACGCATACACACAAGGCGTGCTGATACCGAATGTGTGTCATGCGACTGACGGGCCTCTGTTTTAGCAAATGAAGGAACTACGTAAATAAAGCGAGATATATACGCCATAATACTAGATATTCCTGTATACTTTATATAACAATATTATAATGATTTGACTTCTGCAGTAGGTACTGCACAAACAAAGAAAGATATACCATATATATTCTAATCTTTATACCTTTTCAACACTGTATATATCTTCGACACTTTCCAGTCGGCTCTTCAAATATGCCAACAAATGTGTAAACTATTTAAAGGCCCCTGTCGAATTGGTATTTTCCAGAAATAAGTATCGCATGACTATCCCAAAGAATGCAGAAAAACACACAGCTTTAATGGTTTGAAAAATCCAAAGTCGTGCTGTGCTTCTTATATTTTTGCTTTCCTTGCCGTTACTCTACTCGATTATATCAACGTTTCAATCAGTATTTCATCATCCCCACAAATAGAGTCCCCTTAGCAACAGCTTTCTCAACGAGGTCTCGAGTAACTCGGCGCAACGCGACTTGCGTTGAATTTCGCGAAGAACGAGCGGATTTGTGCAGATTCGTGTTATCGAACACGTAAGCAGAACATAGTAGAGCCGAAGAGCCGTAGAGCTCTCAATCCAGCCGAGAGAGAGAGACAAAGAGAGAGAGAGAGAGAGAGAGTATGCAGTTTATAAAAGTGTCTTTTGTCTTCATTCCCGAGCACTTTTCCAGTATGACTCAAGTTTTAGTTAGGCTAATTGCGATTTTTTGACATGACTCGACGCAGACAACACAGGTGCTCCCTGTCCATATATATATATATATATTTATATAGGGCAGTTGCAATTAGTCATCATATATGACAGATTCGTGTGATAAGCGTAAGAATAAATATGGGTAATACAGTGTCTTTAATTTCACAATTTTATTACAAAAGCTGTCACTACCGGATTCGAATGAAGTAATACAAAACGTTTTCCGTTCTATGAGGTTGAAGAAAAGTGAAGAACAATCCCGAATGTTCCAATGCATAATGCAATGCAGCTTATGATATACAAGTAGTATTTCTTAAAGAAAACTGCATTATCTATTCATTTTTAATGAATATGTAGGAATATCATACATATTTTATAAAGTTAAACGCAAATATTATGGGATTTTGTTAGAATAATTCGAATGAAATAATACAAAACGTTTGGTTTTCTTTGAGTCTGAAGAAAAGTAGAGAACAATCCCGAATGTTCCAATGCATATTGCTCGTACAGCTTATTATATAGTATTTTTGAATAGAAAACTGCATCTCGATCAATTTTTAGTTTTTATAAAGTTAAATTCAAATTTAAGAGAATTTGATTAGTATTCTGAACTTTAAACGTTTTTAATACCATATACTATGTGCCATAGTTCCTGCGAGAACCAATATTTAAATCAATATATGCAAAATCTGCCAGAATCGCCTTAAATCAAGAGAGTTTTAATTAAACGAGAAGGCAAACATTATTTGATTACAATCTCTCCACCCCGCCCCTTATAGCATATACACACTGTATACATGTATGGGGGCATTATTCCCACTTTGATGACATAACGGTGTCAAGTGTTTTTTGCTTTTCCAATCTGTTGATTTAAGCGTTTTTCTAGTTTCAATTTATGAACAAATCGAAAAAGACTCTATAAAAAAACGAGAGGCTCGATTGACATGATTATTGTGAAACACAAGTGCATAAAAAACACAGTTGCAGTTGCTAGGCAGCGTATGGGCTGCCAGATACCCTACTTCTACCAAACGTATGCCTTATTATGACTCAGAATTGCTTAGGGAAAATGCACATTCAATAAAACTGAATATATTATGGGCTGATGATGAATAAGCGATGCGTGGTGAATCAATTCCATAGTTTATTGTTTTTGTTTTTTATCTTTCAGCCTAGTTGGGCGTGCTCTTGCTGCCTCATTCGATTACAGGGTGTTTAAATTGCCGGGCCAACAACTGTCGATGTGATTATATAAAAAGCGTCAACGTCAGTTGGGCTAGTGGAAAGAAATAATCAGAAAATAATACCAAAGAACCGATATATCAGCGAAATTTGTTTTTATCTCGCAGCTCAATTGATTTACATAATCATGGAGAGAGTGGGAGAGAGAGAGGGAGAGTGGGAGAGCACATTTTATTCTACCCTATTCACGCCACGCCCCCCTCTCCAGCTACCCTACCTCACTTAAGCTCGCCTGCTCCTATTTTTCGCTCAGCTTTTGTTGACCCCCAAGTTCTCCCCCCCCTCCCTTCGTGCATTAATTGAATGCTGATTAAGTTTTTATTCAATGAACCAAAATGTACACACCACAAACACACACACACCCGCGCACACACACACACACACTGTGAGTGCGAACAACGCTTCGATTCGTCATTGATATTGACAACGTGTTCGCATTCGACTTGGCACATTTCTAAACGTGAATAATTTAATAATGCCTCATTAAGATAATGAATTTAGTGCAAACAGGCCGTCGATGCGATTCGATTGATTGAACAGAACCAGTATGATATGGTATAATATACGATACTAGACTGTGTGTTAGTCTAGCTGGGTAAACAAGACAGTTAGTCTTATTGACTCTATCTGCAGCTCTGCATCGGAACGAGTCCAAAAACCGAAATGGTTTCCAACTGATTTATGCCTGAACCGAACTGATTCCAAGGTGGAACTACAGTCAGTGCAATCCTTAGCATCTGCCAGTTGTTCACCTGTGAACCAGTTCGCTAGAGATATATATAGTGTATTCAAAAGTCGAAATGATTCCCAATTGATTTATGCTTGAACCGAACTGAGTCCAAGGTGGAACTACAGAGAGCAATCCTTAGCATCTGCCAGTTGTTCACCTGTGAACCAGTTCGCTAGAGATATATATAGTGTATTCAAAAGTCGAAATGATTCCCAATTGATTTATGCTTGAACCGAACTGAGTCCAAGGTGGAACTACAGAGAGCAATCCTTAGCATCTGCCAGTTGTTCGCCTGTGAACCAGTTCGCTAGAGATATATATAGTGTATTCAAAAGTCGAAATGATTCCCAATTGATTTATGCTTGAACCGAACTGAGTCCAAGGTGGAACTACAGAGTGTAATCCTTTGCATCTGCCAGCCTGCACTTGCATTGGGAACTGATATGTCACTGTTGTTCGCCTGTGAACCAGTTCGCTAGAGATTCACTGCGACATATGTTGTATATAGTTTAACTAGTTTGCTCACACGATAAACGACTTTGACACAGTTTTGGCATAGCTCGATGTCGATTCGTAATCAGCTCAGACTCGATTTCGGATCGATTCAATTAATTTATGAGCCTCGATCTATGCGGAACATAAATAAATATAAATGGAGCTTGTACCCAAACCCAGAACCAGTTCACGAGAGAGGGAGAGCGTGGGAATGGAATCATTTTGCGGATGATCTCAGCTTCGATCGTGCCATCATTTCGTTACGATCCAGTTGGAGCTGATTGCGAAAAACAGGTGAAGAAATTGCGTAAAGCAGCTGTCGAACTGGAAAACTCTCCGGCTAGACGGGAAAATTCGGTTGGCTCGAACATAATTTCCCAGGCTCAGAGCGTGGAATTTGAAATTTCACACTTTAACCAATAAACGAAAAACAATGCAAATGGTCGACGGGAAACTTTAAACGGAAGCAGAACTAATCGTCTTTGCAGTGGGTGCGAAAAGCATACAGATTCGGTCGGAACATGTGTGTGCGTGTGTGGATGAGAGCTGAGAGAAAACCCTAGGCTAATGCCACGCACGAGGAAACCTTAGGAAAATGTGTCAATGTTAACAAAAACTCAGCACGCCGAAATGGGCAAACTTGGGATCTGTTGGGAAAATACTTGCCCGGGCACCTTGACTGTGCCCGGGCCGGAGGATGAGCTGCATTATGGTGTGGTGCGGTGAGGTGGACGAGCTGAACGCGCGCAGCGCTACCTGCGGCTAATGGGCTAATGGCGACCCACATAGATCCATAAAAACACAGGAGAGAACCGAGTGGAAATAATTAAATTGCAATTATGTGCAAACAATTCCAAATCCGGGGATTCGGAAAAAGTTAATTACACGACAATAAAGCGCAGAAAGCGGGAAAGGGAGCGAACGAGAGAGGGAGACAGGGAGAGAGAGATAGAGAGACTGTGAGCGAGCAAAACCTCAGACAGGTATATGCTCGGCTAATGCGTGCAGCATGTTAGGTTGCTCTTTTGGCTTTTGGCCAGATTCAGACACAAGTTTCGGCCTGCTCGCTCTTCAGCCCGCTCTCTCTCTCTCTCTACCCGTCTACCTGTCTCCCTTACTCTACTCTGTCTGTGCCTCGGGTCGCGACTTAAGCTGACATTAATGTGTTTTTGAATGTGGCTTCTGCTCGTCGTCGCCTAATCGCTTTGTCCGACTGATTCCTGATATCTGCTCCCGCATAACGAGCATCTTTCCTCACTCGATCGTCTTCCATGGGCATTATTATGGTGCCACCCGCCTCCGCCGCCGCCGTCAACAACTAATTGAGACGGACGAGCGAATTAGCCATGGTCTGATTGCAAATTAGTCGAGCGGCTGAGACGCAGCTAACGATAAACTAAGTTAAAGTGCTTCGAAGCAGATATACATAGATATAACTCTTTATGAACTGGGTTTCGCTAAGCAAGAACTGTGCAACCTGCAAACCGCCCTTGAAATCCCATTGGGTTCCTAGTCTAGCTCCATTTAACGAATTGCTTTGGCTTGCTTAAGACTTAACTAGTTGAGTCCTAAGTACTACGACAATCCCCCGCTATAGATAGTGTCCTTACCCGTCTAAAAACAGGGTTTCCCTAGCCAGAACCGAGCTCCCTCGAATTCCCGTTGGCGTCCTAACCCAACCCCGCAAACCGAGTTGCTTTGGCTTACTTAAGGTTCAACTAGATGAGTCTGAAGTACTCCGACAATCCCCCGCTATAGACAGTGTCCTTACCCGTCTAAAAACAGGGTTTCCCTAGCCAGAACCGAGCTCACTCCAAACTTCCCTTTGATTCCCGTTCGTGTCCTAACCCAACCCCGCAAACCGAGTTGCTTTGGCTTACTTAAGGTTCAACTAGATGAGTCTGAAGTACTCCGACAATCCCCCGCTATAGACAGTGTCCTTACCCGTCTAAAAACTGGGTTTCCTTAGCCAGAACCGAGCTCGCTCCAAACTTCCCTTTGATTCCCGTTCGTGTCCTTTGCTTTGGCTAAGTAACTAGTCGATGGGCTGACGGGTTAGTAGAGCAGGTCGATGGGTTGACTGACAGCCGGGTTCACTGGGGTATTCGACGGAGTTTAATTAGATCTGCATACGGAATGCCTCTGCGGCAACCTGGGTTCAGTCGGGAGAGCAGCCGGCACAGTGCTCAGGATGCATTTGACGCTGCTGCTCGCCTGCTTCGCCCTGGGCACAGCCGTGTCGCCGCGTGACTATCGTAGTCAGCTGGGACAGCTGCTGCAGCGTGTGCTGTGGCAGGCGCAAGTGGAGCGTTGCCAGGCCATAATCACAGACGAACTGCACTACGATCTGTACGATCGCGAGTACTTTGCGGCAGTGGGTCGACAGCCTAGAGCCAACTTCATGTTGCGTGTTAACGCTAGCGAGGATCTACAGAGTCCCAGCGAGCAATTCAGAATCGTTTTACGTGCCATCAAGTCCAGTGGCTGCGATCTGCACGTGATCACGTTGCTCAATGGGTTGCAAGTGCGGCAATTGATCAAGTTCGTTTACAACACACGCGCACTGCACATGCAACAAAAATTTGTGCTGCTACACGACGCGAGACTCTTCACGCCCGACATGCTGCACGTGTGGAGCGTCTATGTGCGCAGCGTGTTCCTCAGGCACGAGAAGGAGGGCAGGTGAGTCTGGGCTAAGAGGAGCCGAGCGAGCACTGCAACCCTTGAGCTTTGCAGCTTCGGCTTGACGAGCATTGCCTATCCGGGCATCTTGAGTGGCGTGCTGGTGCTGAAGCAGCTAGGTAGATGGACAGCGGGCAGACGCCTCAATGCACCGCTGCTGTTTCGGGATGGGACACGCCACCTGCTGGGTGAGACACAGCGAGAGTTCCTAGTGAGATTAGCTTTCATGCGCTCCGTTCTGCAGGCGCACAGCTGCCCGTGGTTGTGGGTGATCATGCGCCCATGGCACATCTGAATAGTACCACCAATAGTTACCAAGGCGTGGAGGTAAAGATCATGAATGTGCTGGCCAGGAGCTTGGGTTTTCAGCCGCAATATTACACGCTAAACGCGAGCGACGCCAGCTCCGTGCAGTGGGAGCAGGAGAACGAGACGCAGCTGGAAACGGGACTGATTGGTGAAGTGGTAGTTAAATCAAGCGAGACTCCACTGTGACTCCTCATTCCCTTCTCTCTCTCTCTCTCTCTTAGTCCCGCCATCGCGCACGCTTTGCCATTGGAGATTTGCATCTCTTCCAGAGCTACTTGCCCCTGGTCGAGCTGAGCCTGCCACACAGCGTCGAGTGTCTTACCTTTCTGACTCCCGAATCCTCGGCAGACAGCTCCTGGCAGACCTTCATACTTCCCTTCAGCGGCGGCATGTGGGCGGGCGTGCTGCTCTCGCTGTTCGTGGTGGGCAGCGTCTTCTATGCGATTAGCTTCCTGAATGCGCTGCTCCAGTCCGGCAGCAGCCAGTTGGGATTCTTCAGATGCCTGCGTAGACGGCAGAAGGTGCAACAACTTCGTAGGCACCGCTTGAGTTTCCGCATTGAGCTCAGTCGTTATCGTGGTCAGAAGAGGACGAGGAACTCCGCGAGCGATCGCGACTTATTCGATGACTACGCCACCTGCATACTCCTCACCTACAGCATGCTCCTCTATGTCGCACTACCGCGCATGCCGCGCAATTGGCCGCTGCGCGTGCTGACCGGCTGGTACTGGATCTACTGCATCCTGCTGGTGGCCACCTACCGGGCGAGCTTCACCGCCATCCTAGCCAACCCGGCCGCACGGTAGGAATCCTGGATTAGCTGTATGAGTTATGTATCCAATTGCTTTTCAGTGTGACCATAGACACTCTGCGGGAGCTCAGTGCATCCGGCATTCCGCCCACAGCCGAGGTCGCCGAGCACAAGACCTTCTTTCTGGACGCTGTGGATGAAACTGCACGCAAAGTGGGTGCCAAGATGGAACTGGTGGAGCGCAGTAATGACCTGGTAGGTGCCTAGCTACCCAGCAGCAAGCTGAGAGACCCTGACCCCTCTTCCTTGCCAGACCGATCGCATAGCGCAGGGTCGCTGCGCGTACTACGACAACGAGTTCTTTTTGCGGTACCTGCGCGTCGTAGACGAGGCACGCGGTGGAGGATCGACGGCCCTGCACATCATGAGGGAATGCGTGGTGCATATGCCTGTGGTGCTGGCGCTGGAGAAGAATTCGCCACTGAAACCGCGTGTGGATGAGACAATTCAGCAGCTCAGTGAAGGCGGTAAAGGGGCGCAAAAGGGTGCACGTTCTGGCCTGACTAAACTAATATTCAATCCACGCGCAGGTCTCATTGCCAAGTGGCTGAAGGATGCGATATCCCGTCTGCCCGCCGAGGAGCAAGCTCCACAGGAGGCACTAATGAATTTGCGAAAGTTCTGGAGTTCCTTTGTGGCACTCGGCATTGGCTACCTTATTTCGATCTGTGCCATTCTCGCCGAGCACTGGCACTTCAGGCACATCGTGATGCGACATCCCGTCTACGATGTCTACAATCCCAGTTTGTATTACAACTTCAAGCGACTCTACCCGGGGGAGTAGCATGCTGAATTGATTGCAAAAATATCGATTTATTAGTTTATGCTAAGCGGTTTATTTTTAAAACTTTCAATCATATGATAGAATGATTGTGTCTTGAGGTCGTAAAGATAAATGACAAATGTTTCTATTCTTTTGGCATTCACGACTGACGCATTCCATCGAAGCCCCTTAAGGCACTCGTATTGTATACAAGCAAACTTACTTAATCCCAGAGCGAGAGAGTAGCATAGCAGGCATCTGTGTAGGCCCATATATCAATTCGATAAAAGTGGCCTCAAGTACCCCAAGCAGCAATGTGGTTTAAAGGTCTTGAAAGTGTTTGAATTCTTTCCATCACATTTCGTAAATAATAATTTGCATTGTTTACGATCATATTCACATAAGAAATCATTTGTTTATTGCCAGTGGCAGAAGTGGAAAATCGGAAATCGGAATACAACAACAACAGCAACAAGAAAAAGTCCAGTCGTAAATAATTCACTTCTTATGTTGCCGCACTAAAAAGCGAGAATCCAGAAGCGAGGAGCCAAAACATTCAAATTTTCATAGAACTAATTAGCGAGACTTTTGGTGAATACAAACGGGCTATGCTTTTACCTTCCATGCCATGGAAAATAGGTTTACAGAGGGTATACTAGCTTGTGCAAATTACAACATTCATTTTAAGCAACCCTAGACGTGATTTAGCCTTGTCTGTCTGTATGAACGCAGAGTTCTCAGCTATTATAGAGGCTAGAGAGTCAAAATATATGGATATAGGTTCCTGTGTACCACATGCGGAATAATTATATTTTAAAGGCAGCATAAATTATCAATTTAATTTTACTCTTTAATTATATAGCGCTTTATAGAAGTAAACCTTTCTGCTACGGCATATATGCAATATTATAATAGGAATCTCTCCCCCAAATTACAATTAAATCGGACTATAAACACATAACTTATGAAAAAATCACAGCAGATTTTTTTTTCATAGGGTAACCAATGCTCGCTCCACTGTAGCTTTCTCTACTTGTGCTAAATATTTACCATTTTTGAAATTATGTAACCAACTCGCGAGGCAACCCTTGATTACATCGACGCGTTAAGCCATAATCATTATATTATTATTCATAATTAGAATGTTGAATGTTTCCTTTAACTTGTGTATTTAATCTGTTGCCGCATAAAAACTAATTAATTCATTTATCAGGCGAATTGCACAATAACAACAACAGCAACGCCAACACTAAATTTCATTGTTCTCAATTTGTGGAATTCAGTTTTTTTCCCTCACAGATTGTTTTGTTATTTCTTTTGATAAATATTTATGGCTCTTTTATTTGTTTTGTTTTCGTTTCGTTTCGTTCCGTTTTGTTGTTTACAATTCTATTTTATTTAATTTAATTAGTTTTACTTCATTTTACTATGCCCTGTTGTTCTTTCCTCCTTCTTTGCCCTCGTTTCTACCCCTCCTTCGCCTTTCACATCATTTTTTGCCCTCCCATCCATTGCCAGGCCATAAAATCTCTTGCACAGTAAAAATTCCTGTATTTGTTTTCTGTTTGTTTAGTTTTTGCTTTCAGCATTACAGAAAATCTCTAATTGGAATTTCCGTTGTTAGCCTGACCATCACCTTCCCCACTTCCTCACCGAAGCAACCCTTCTTCTTTTTCTTTGAGTGTGCACTTAGTAGGGGGTTTATTATTATACTTGTCCGAGGAAAGGCTTTTCGTCGTTATTAATCTGGGTTCGCCTTAATAAATTCCACATTAAATTTGTCAATTGCAATCTTATGAAACGAAAGACGGGCAATAATAAGACCTGAACGAGCCTAAAAATTAGCTAAGCATTTATTAAATAACTCGCCTGAAAGTATGCAGCAAAATGAGCAAGGCAAAAAGTACTGCATTTTAAAATGCATCCTAAAAGTATTCCACACAAATAAACTAATAACGCACAAAAGGTTGATAAGTTATCGATATTTTCGATAGTTGTTTATCATACGCGGAGGTTCGCCTGGTACTTCTGTCATCCTATCGAATCGCTTGATCCCGAAGATGCTTGGAGCATCCTAAAAATAAAAACACATACAAGACTTTTCTATTTAAATATTGCATTTTATTTGCGTTCTGTCTATAAATTAAAACAACAAAAAAAACAAGTTTCACAATACGTTAAAATTTTAAAAATATTTTAAATGTGTTCGACGGTTTTAATTAAAGACAATATGTACGTATATAAATATATGTTTTTCTATTTATGTATTTTGATATAAATCAAGTTAAAACCGAGAAGCTGCTCGACCTTTCAGTCGTGACCGGAATACATAGAGGCCCGAGCAGTAGCAGTAAAATGGACACCGACACCACTTGAAAAGTGTTGTTATAGATAGTTTCAATTATGTGTAGTACGTACTAGGTATATCTTTTCTCTTAGATCAATCAAAATTGTTCAGCTGCACGTAAATGTTAAACATATTTAAATAATTTGGGCGATTTAAAAGCAAATACCACATTAGTTATCCTATATATACTATAACAAACTATAGTTGTAACCATACGCGATCTTACATACATATCTTTAGGTATTTTTCAAGTACGCATACAAAATCTACTGACAATTGTTTGTTTGTTTTGGCCTGGTAAAGCGAATATTCTTTTTGGCCAGGTATATCAATGCAATTCCGTTTAAATAAAATGAACTCTGCAGCACTAGTTCCAGTCTACTTTCGCAGCGCACTCAACTCCATTCACTCTCTAAGTCTGTCTATTTATCGATCTGAGTATTTTTCACAACTGAACAGATTCGATTTTCAGTAATTTGTGTATTTGAAGTTCGTTTTAAAACATATTTTCTTTTGTATTGTGTTTCAGTTATGGCGTTTTGGACAGCTTCTTAAAAATATTTTCAATTTGTTCTCAGTTTATTTCGCACACTTTCTTTGCGCTCTTTGTATTTATATATTTCAGTTATATAAATTATATGCAGTGAAGCGATTTCAGAATCTTTTAGATAACTAAAGAATTATTACAACTAAATCGCAAGGCGCTCTCTAAATCGAATATAGTAGTATAAAGTATTGTTATTCTTAAGATATCACTGTTGCTGGCTTTAACTTGTTGTTTCTGCTGTTTCCGCCTCGAATACGTCGTCCGACTCCTGTCCTGCGACGTACTCATCATCTTCCCCACCATCCTCGTCGTAATCATCGGGATATTCGCCAAACTCCGATGATTCACCAAGCATCCAAGCGTCGTTTTCCATTGAGTTTCTTGGACTGTACTTCCCGCCGCCCGTAATGGTCAAGTTGTTGGCCGGTAACTGGGCACTGTGGAGATCGAATTGAGAATGATAAGTATCGGGTATATACAGTATATCGTAGATTTGAATGTATTTTATGTGTAGAGCGTGCTTAACGGGCGACTAACTAAGCTTTTTTTAATCATTGTTATGTGTGTGTGTCGGTGGTTGTATTAGTTGGATATGCTAGAATTATTTAGTATACTATACAGTACTTTCTAGGGATATGTTCCAAGTTCCTTAATGGGGAATGTATATATACAATTACTGAACGGAAGCTGGGAACAAGTTTGGATATGATATGCGGGTACAAAACAAGGCAAACATTTGTACACAATTTCAACAAACAATTGTTAGTGTTTTTGAAGATAAGAGTTAATTCAATTAGAGAGAGAGAGAGAGAGTTCCAATATTCCAGAGGCGATTATGGGATTGCATGAGATATGAGTACGAATTGTTAGGGCAATTTTTTAACAAAGCCGAGCTGACGATATACTTGATTTGCTGAGATCGCGAGACGATTGCACAATTTGCGAGCAACAACAAGGCAACGAATAAAATGAATGCAATATTCTACTTATTGTACTAGAACAAACAGTAACGAGTAACGGGAAATAAAGAGTAACGAACAGCGAGTGACGAGTAACGGGTACAGATACCCTCTCTCGCTGTCTTTGTAACGGGTTCATTACATTGGCAACTCGTTGTGGGAATGCAGCATCGTATTTATCGTTGTCGTTGTTGAAGGGATTCGGTTTCATTCGAATTCAGTTTCAGTTTCGGAATCGTATGTATAGCTCGGATATACATAGGTATCCTTAATTATATAATATCGTTGTATCTTATTTCTTTGGTTGCCTTGTCACAATCAAAATTAATTACGTTGTTAGGAATCGGTTTGTTTTTCGATGGGAACTGCTGCTTGCACCGTGTGTTAAATAGTTGTGTGTGTTTGGTATTTGTGTGTGTATGGCAGTTTTGCAAGTGTGTGTGTGTGGGTGTGATTGGAAAGTTGTGTTGTTGTGGATCCGTTTACAGATCGGTCACTAGCACACCATCCGTTGGTCACAATTGTCCACGACGAAAGTGTGAGCGTGATGGTCTACTTGGTTGTTGTTGGTTGTGTTTGAGGAGGTATCGTGTTTCAGATTTCGATATATTCAGGTGTACAGAAATTAAAAGAAAGAAATTAATTAGCAAAATTATAACAACAATGAGTATTATCTTTTTTCTATTTTTTGCTTCTAATTACTTAATTCCTACGGAGTTTGTTTTAGCACTACGGAAAATTTAAGACTTTAAAGCATGTGTAGAATAGGGAATCAAGTGAAGATGATCAAGTATATATATATATTTGATGCAATTATAGATCTATTGCCGATGAACGCACCTTTACCTCTAGCCGCGAAATTACCCACAACCTTAAGCTAATAATAAAAGAATAAAAAGGAAAACAACATATTACGCAGAATAGTACACAAAAAAGGAAGTAAAACTATAAGTCGATGGAAATTGTATCACTCTATGTAGTCTAAGCCTAAACAAGTAAGTTCTACAGTGATTTTGATACCTTCCTTAATTGAATTCCCCGATATCGAATAGTTTCGATCTGTTGATTAAACAATTTACAAGACTCATTGTAATATAGAATCAATTCAGTTTAAAGAAAGCATATCTGCAGCTTGTGGAAGTTTATATCACTGTAGAATACTTAACCTAATCTGTAGTATCACATAACATACTATAAATTAATTCAGGTATTTCGACAGTTAGTATACCCTTGTTTTTTAGAATCTGCAAAGATTAAAGGGTATACAAACTCACAATACACGGTAGTACACAGGGTAAACTCGACTAGAAACATAGTTTATCATTTTCTAAAGTATATGTAGGACAATATCCTAACAGGGATGCCCTTGCGAGCGCAATTCTCATGCTAGCACACTCTTCCGCCCAAGAATTTACCTTTCGAAAGGACCGTCACTGGCAAGTTCGTTGTACTGGAGCTGAGCCTGCATGTGAGACTGCGCCAGCGACTGTGACTGAGCACGACGTGCCTCCTCCTTGCGGCGTCGATCCTCGGCGGCTGCTTTCATGGGGTCGTATGTGGAGCGTCGCTTCCACATGACCATCTCGGCCTCCTTTTGTTTGTTCACTGTGTGCATAAGATCAGATCGAGGTCATGACAAGTTAAGGAGGATGTATTTAACGCTTCCAACTAACCTGAGGCATCACGTCGCACGGCCGAGGAGGCACGTGTGCCTGTGAAGCCACCGCCTCCCAGCGACGTGGTGCTTGTATTCATTGCCGAGGCAGCGGAGCGTACACTGCGATTGCTGGCCCGACCGGCCTCTCCACGACTGAGACCCATAGAGGATGCGCTGGGGCTACGCTTCATTTGCTCCGATGGCTTTAACGTGCTCTTGGCATCATTTTTGCGTAGAAAATTATTCGACTGTGTTGACTTATACTTGGATATGTCGAGGTATTTGGGCTGCACACGCTGCGACTGCGTTTGCTGCTGTTCCCCGCGAGCGGTCTGCAACAGTTGCTTTTTGGCATTGGCCAAGCTGCTGGGCACCTGCTGCGCCAACCGACTGAGACTTGCTTCGCGTGGCATCGACTGACGCGTCTTGGGTCCACATCCAGAGATCGCACGCGGCCCGGCGCTCTTGATACCACGACGCGGCAACTCTGGCGTATTCGGACAAGCAACCACACCGCCAGCAGCCTGAGCCGAGACACTTAGCTTGCCCGCAGGAGCCGAACTGGGCTTGGCTAGCGTATGTCCACTCGCTGCACTGCCTCCGCCGCCAGCCACACGCTGCTTACTACGCTCGATGCGCATTAGCAACGCCTTGTTCAGGCGCGTGTTGCTCAGCGGCGGCTGCTCCAGCTCCAGCTCCTGCTCCTGCTCCTGCTCCATTTCCTCGCCACTGGAGTAGTAGGGACCAGTGGTGCCCAGCTCGTCCTCATCGTTGATATAGTACTGCAGCTCGTTGTCGTAGTCGCTGTACGATTGCTCAAAGTTGTTGCTGCTCGCAGATTTCTTGAGCGCCAGTTGCTGCTGCTGTTGGTGATGCTGCTGATGCTGTTGCTGCTGGTGTTGCTGCTGCAGATGCCGAGCTGCCGGCGGCGTATACAGATTCTGGAAATTGGGACGCGCCTGTCGAGGCGTCTGTAGCGGACGCTGGAAAGAACTGGAGCGACGCAGTGGGGAAATTGAGCCCGAGTGTGCTGCCAGCTCGTGCAGATCGTGCTCATGCTGCTCCACGTCGTCGAGCGAGTTCTTGCGACGATGCTGCAGTTGCTTCAATAGATATTCCCCGCTTGTGAGTAGCTGCAGCTGTGCCTCATTGATGCTGCTTGTCATTAAAGCACGATGCAGCGGCGAGCGACGATAGCCGGCGGCACCAGAGCCAGCGGCCTCCAGACTATGCTGCGGACTACATTGCGCTGCCGGCGACTTGACCGAGCTACGACGTGACCCCGACTGCAGTTGCTGCTGCTGCTGCTGCTGCTCGAGGGCTGGCCGCGAGCGACTGGCACTGCGAGCACGTCCCAGCGTGTGCAACGGCGATGGTATCTTGCTGGGGCTCTTCGGTGGCTTGTACGGCTCACCCGGCAGCCCCTGACCGCCGCACAGCGCGGGATCGCTCGCATAGTCACAGTCGCCCAGCATACGATAAGGATCGGCCAGTCTTCGGTTGAGCTTTGCTGCCGCTGCCGCAAGCTGTCGCTGCTGTTGGCTGTACAAGCTGAGGCTGTCATCCGTAAGCGAATCTGCTGCGGTGTCTGCGCAGTTGTAGCTACGCGTCATCAGCTGCAAAGGGAGTTGAGAGAAAGAGAGAGATTAGCAATGGGTTCTATTTATAAATATGTTATATAGCCTTGCAAGCCTTGCTCACCTGAGCCTGAGCCTGCGCCTGCTGCCTGCGCCGACTGGCCGAACTGCTGCTCACATCCTGAGCCAGACTGCGTGCGCGTGCATTGCGTGCCCACTCCTGTATCCAATCCTGCTTCGTTGGCGCCGACTGCAGCAGTGCTGCCTCTGTCGTTGTGGGCGTAGTGGGCGTCTCGGGCATCTGATGATGCTGCTGCTGCTGGTTGGTACTGGTTGTGAACACATTGAGGCGATACTCGGCCTTCTGCCGATCCGTTGCACTGCCCACTATAGCCTGGGCATGCCGCAATTTGGCCTCGTTGCTTACGTATTCGGAGCTATCGATCTGCGAGGTAGATAGACTGTGCGTGTGCCTCGTCAGCTTGGGATGAGTGTCCAGAGCGCGCTGTTTGGCCAGCACACCGCTGGTGGTCACGCTGGTGAAGCAGCCCACATCGGCGGCCGGCGAACGTGGCGAAGGTGGTGTGGGCGGTGCTTGTGGTTGATGTGATTGGCGCAGCACACGCGACTTCAACTGTTCCAAATAGACACCCGTTGCTGTTGCTGTTGCTGCCGTCGTTCCATTCGTAGCCTTCGGCTCCTGCTGTGGCGTGGGCGTCTCATGGTAATAGTTCACCTCCAGCACATTGCTTGCTCTGTTCGGCTTCACTGCAAGCTGCTTGGGACGCAGTTTGGCCGCAGCGGCCGCATTGCGATCGATGTTCATGAGATCCTTTTGCTCCTCCGTGTAGTTGTCGCCATCCAAGGTGTACGTGCCCGCCTCACTGACCGCATCCTCATCCTCACCCACTGCCTTGCCCTTCAGATCATCGAGTGGCGGGCAGAGCAAGTCGACTTGCTGCAATGCCAGCTGCATGGCGGTCGAGCGTGGCATAAACTGTGCCGTGCGATTCGCCAACAGATTGGCTGTGCCCTTTGGCGGCGCTGCTGGCGTCGTAGTCGTCGTCGTCGTCTGCTTCTGCTGCCTGCTACGTGCTGTGGCCTCAACTGGCGCGGGTGTAGGAGCTGCACTTCCCGAGCTACGTGGCGACCAACTGTGTCGCTTGGAGGCATCTCTCACCCGACTGGCGCTACGTTCACGCACACGCATCTTAACCGCAGGCGTTGCTGGCTTCTCCGCCGTGGGCGTGGGCGCCGCAGAGCCGTCGTCCGTCATGCTGCTGGCCGTGTCGAGACTGTTGCGATGCGAGAGACGTCCTCCCGCTGACTGCTGACCATTCGTGGTGGTACTGCCTTCGCTCTCCAGCTTGGACATAGAAGCACCACGTCGATGGCGACTCTGAAAGCGTTCCATCATATTCTTGTAGCGTGCTGCCTGTGCGGCAGCATCGTTTTCCGAGGAATCAAAATGATCTATGGTAAAGGCCAGTGCCTGCTTGGGCGTTGTTGCAGCAGACGAGGCGTCTTCTTCGGCAGCGCAGTTTTCTTTATTGTGAGGCGGCTTGGATTGTGGCTGCGGCTGCTGCTGCTGCTGCTGATGATGATTCGCTCGGCTCAGCACAGACGCGGCTGCAATATGAAGAACAGCAATTAAATTAAATTAACATTTATTTACAGTTATTATTATTACAATTTAAGCGGAGAAAACGAGAGAAGAAACACAGCAGAAGCAGCAAAAACAACTCAAGTGGCAAGTGGCAAATGGGGATGGGTAACAGAGAGAGAGAGAGGCAGAAAGAGCCCATGGCCGGTTCAGGGCGGCCCAGGCAATTGGGCGCCCATTGATCGATGGAGAAAGACAAGCAATTCGAGAGAGATGATAAACCATGAGATTTTCATATATATAATAGACCTAACCTTTTCCTTTCATTGACTCGGGTTGGTCAGTGACCACGCAGACCTTCTTCACGCACAAATGAAGCCCACCTGCTGTCAGTTATTTCCCTAGAGTTTCCGCAGCAAAAAAGCAAAACAAAAGCAAAGGAAAATCAAGTAGAGGGTGAAGGCGGTCACGCGGGAACGACTCGTGATCTATGGCTGCGTAGCATGAATCTCTCACTTCCCCATATTCTCTCGAAGGCCCCGACGAGTTCGTTGTGTTTTGAATAGTTTTATTTCCTCTGCCTAAATGGAACTTTTGGACTCAAGCACGCGTCTAACGTCCGTTCCACTTATAGAAGACAACCTTATTAAAGCGCGATTTCACTCGATTTGCTTGGCAACTCTGCTTATGGATTGCCGCCAATCATTTAAGTTTCGAGATTAATTATAATATTTTGTCAGGAAACAAGCAAATTTTGGCTTTCAAATTGCTTAAATTAATTAAACCCTATACCAACTATAATTAGGGAGTTTCATTAAGCTATCATTAATATCGAGAGGCAGACAGACAATGATGTATAGTCTCTGGCTAATATTAATTGTCTGGTACTGTTTAATTTCAGTTCGAGTTCTTTCGAAAACCAGTTCCACTGGTTGGAATCTGATTTAAATGTAGAGTATATTAATATGTTAAATTTGTCATAACGTATCTGCGCTGATTCATGTCTCAAGAAATAAACGCGAGACGATGACCTCAACCGATTGACAAATGATGATCTTATGGTTGTGCTTTCTCTGCTTTCACAAAGGAATACAAGAAAGAATACCCTTAGAAACTTCTTGCATATCTAAGTTTGAGGTTTAGCTTGTTTTAAGCATACTCAATAAGTATTTTGGCTGGAAACTCTAATGGGGTATAAAACATAACATAAAGCAGCTCATTTAAGTTGAACTTTCAGAGGCACGCATGACGCAATTTGCGTGATTTGGAAATTGGAACCAGTCGCTAATTAATTTTTGTTTAACTGCAGCAAAAGCAATGAATTGTTATCGATTAACTAATAGTAATTTCTATAGGGAATTGTTGGGTACAGGCAATTCACTTATATTTTCAAAGAGTTTCCCAATTCACAGCTGGCAAGGGGCCCTTCAATTTATGAATGTAACAACTTTCCAAAAAAAATTGTACAGCACAAATATAAAGAGAAACGCCAAAAAAAAAGCTAAATATGGCGTAAAACTAATTTTTTTTGTATATTGCAGAAAGCAAAAGCGCACGTAATAACGATCTAGTAAAGTGAGTGCCACAGTGAGCTATAAACATATGTTCACTGTGAAATTAAATTGCCAAGATCATATCATATCATCATAATAATTCATTATAGAAATATTCTAAAGGAAACTACTCTGTATATTTGTTCGACTTTTTAACCACATTCAGAGCTTCCCGTAGGGTATTTGCCAGTATATACAGCATAGCTTGCCTCATCTTCCTCATTTATAGTCGATACACAGACAGACAACCTTCGCAACATTGGCAACTCCCGAGACAGTGTGTCAACATCGTGAGAGACGCTCAATAGTCAGCTTAATTATGGTTATTTCACTGTGTGGACACACTGACTAGTTTATGCGGTGAAATAATAATCGACATGTGGTTATACTACGATTTCCTGCTCAACAAAGCAACAAGCATTGTTCTACTTCGCCAAGAAAATTGCATAATGCACAGCAGGTAAATAATGCTTTCGAATATTGCACTGATTGCAAGTACCGTAATAGAGAATAAGTGGGGTATTTTGAGCAATAACAGATCTAGAAACCCGTAATCCAGTAACTCCGTTACAAGTGATGATGTAAACAATCATAGACCATACTTTCTAATAATTGAACCGAAACTGAATACTTGAGAACGTATTTGTTACAGGGTATTTGTGATGCAAGACTACTTATCATCATCATCATCGTCAACTCTGTCACCTGAAGCTCATTAAAACTGATTGTAATGAAGGCCGACAGCTTTTGATTAGCCGGTTAGTTGGTCACACAGGCATTTCGCACTGGGTCAAATGGGTATTATAATGAAATGGGGTTTCATTGCCTACACACAGGTTACTCAGGTATTATCGCACATGCGAAATACTCTTTGTTTACTTTAATTTTGAATTTCTCAAGACAAAACAAACCATTTTTCTTTTTCTTAGTATTTTGCTAATAGCAAATCGGTAAATTGTGATTGATCCAATGCAGATCTCTGTATATAGTGCAACCTGCAGATCCCCTTTTCGATATCTATTGTTTGTTCCTATTTCGGCATAGCAAATTATCGTCAATCGATCAACGTAGCCCGCAAAAATATTTTCTGATTTCGTGCACGGCATGAAAATAGGAAATAAAGATAGAGCGAGATAGGTGGCAATTGACCGATTGAACGGTGTTGTGTAAGATGCGTACTTCACAAACAAGCAAAAAAAAAAAAAATAGAGCAGAAAACAACTGATAAAAGTTTTGGATGACAACATACTTTGCAATGAAAGAGTTTTGTTGCTTGCAAACGAAATCGGATTATGTCACTGCCAATTTAAGTTGAAACTCTGGCAAAACATATTTTTATAATTTATTACTATTACACAGAATTGCATTGAGAAATTTTAGTTTTCATTTAAGCAAATACTTGAGTTTCAATCTCTGGAATTTCAATAAATATTTGCAATTCCGTTATGTCATGCTAATTGGACGGCTGCCAAAAAGAGCGAAAGCATTGGTGGCCTTGTGCCCAAATTGATAATTTCCACGCACTTTTCTTCAGGTTGTAAAACAACAAAAATATATACAATGTTAACAATGTTTCAACATAATTGTTTATCTTGAGCCAGATTGCGATAAGGTGTGCAATATACTTTTCTTTCAAGCTTTATAGGCATTGATAATTAATTTATCAGCATAAGTAACATTTTTAGGCTGTTTTTCTGCCTAACTATTTTACACACTACAAACAAGCCTTGCTCCACTGTGCAGCTGCTGTCTTTCCTCGTTTTGTTCTGGCATGGGTGTGTTTGCCATGATATTCGCACACACACACATATATTTTTGCTGTATATGTGTTTGCCAGCCATGACTAGTGCAATAAATATTTGCGCTCAAGCCGTGGCCAAAACTAGCCAAAGCACTTTATTAAAAATTCAAATTAAAAGCAAAAAAAAATAACAAAAAGAGACAAGCTACAACGACAGAAACAACAACAACTCATGAATAATGACTTCAGCAAATCGCTGCCTTTGTTGTTGTCGCTGCTGCTGCTGCGCTGCTGCTTGTATCAACTCTCTATGTGACGCTCTTTGCTTTTTCACTACTCACCTTTTTCGGTCGGCAATGGCGGCGGTTTGCCAAGGCAGAACTTTGCGTTTGACTCATCGATGGCAGCGCCGAGTCCTACGAAGCTTGACGCATGCTGCTGCTGCTGCTGCAGTTTGGACGTTGAGGGCGGCATTGGCGACGTCGCAGCAGCCACCGCTTCGTTGTCACTTATGATCTCGGCAATCTTTTTAATATTCTCTGGTGTCGTGTCGGCTTTCTCTCGCCCATCCAAGCTGCTGTTGTCGTCCTCTTCGTAGTGACTGTGATTATTATTGTTGCTGCCAGACATTTGCTTAGCACTTGATGCGTCGACGCAAGCTGCGGGCGACGCTGCTGCTGCTGCTGCTACAGTTCCTGTTGCGGTTGTTGTTGCTGCTGCTGTCGTTGTTGTTGCTGCTGGTGGGGCCGCTGCCGTTGCCGTTGTATCATTTGCGTATGATGTCATATTAGTGTGTTAAATGATGACTACGAATTTACTAGTTGGTCTGGAACACTACACCTATTTACACTTTCTACTGCCTTTCTTTCACGTATTTTTAATTAGTTAATTAAATATCACGGCATGTTTACCCATCATGCTCCCGTTTCCACTACGTTTTTGCGCTACGTTTCGCTTGCTTATCCTAATGTTGTTGCGTTTTGTGCGTACGCAAATTCCTGCACGCCTACATCGAAATAAAAAGAAATGATGAAAATTACATAAAGAAATCAAGAACGGCACGCATAAAGCAGACACAACGACTCGCACACACTTCTACACATATCGACACACACACACACACACACACACACACACACACACACACACACACAGACTGAGAGCAGCAGACTTCGTGTTAATGACCATGCGACGACATGTTCAATTGTTCTGGTCGCAGCGCTCTCCGTAGTTCGCTTTAGCCTTATTGGACAATCGCATAGACGCGAAGAAACGCACATGAAGACAACAACGCGAGTCAAGTGGAAATCGAAAATAGCCAAGTCAGCCGCTGTCTTGCCTTTCTCAAGGTTGCTATTGTTGTTAATCGAATTATATTTATATATTGAACATTTTTGGAAACAGCAACCGAAAAAACACACACGAAACATAAACACACACACACACACACACCCAGAGAAAGAAATTCACATTCAAGGGCGCCGTCCGCGGAGACTGGTTCACTGCACTTGCACTTGCACTTGCTTGTGGTTACACCCTTTGGTTTTTCTTAGTCACTTTGTTTATATTGAACTCTTTCTCTACGCAGCTTTATCTCATTGTTTCTTATAATTTTAATTCTTAACACGCGCTGATTTCGCTGTTGGCCATACGCAGTCCAAACGCTTACTCACGCCTGTACAGACAGTTATGACTGAAAGAGTCTCTCGCGCGTGTTTTGGCCAAAAGTGACGTATGGCAACGGGTTGGGAGAGAGATACCGAGCCAGAGAGCGAGAGAGAGAACAGCAGTTTACATTATTTCAAGGCAGGTTCAGAGTGGCCACCATGTTGGAATACTTTTAATAAGTTCGCGGAACTAGTGAAAAGCAACTGAGTTACTATTGTTTTTTCACATTTGTAAGCTATATTTTTTTAAAGTTAGTTAGTCGATTTAAAAATATAAAAAAACAATCATTTGTCTTCATTTTAATAAATAATTAGTTTGTGTAATAAATTAATATTTGCATTGTTCAACGTATTCGCCTATCAACTAGGTGGCAACGCTATAAATAACGGCGCGCACGTTAAGTCTTATTTGCTTTCACGCTCTTCCACCCCGAACTGTAATCATTGAGCACATACAAACAATATGTGAGATATACTAGAATGTTTGGGCCGTCAAATTAAATCTAAAAATGTTAATTATTACATTGAGAATTGCTAATTAGCTCACTTAGCGCAAATAAAACACGTTCGTTCGTTGCAATCAAATGGCATTCATAGTAGACGCCACAAAATTCACGCCTGAATAAACACATTCATTTAGCAGGCAGTGCACAGAGCACGACAGGTGGTCTGCCCGATGTTATGGTTCAAATTACTTATATAATGAACGGTTACAACTGTACAAGCGCAGACAACTTATTAACATTTAATTGGAATAAAGTTGCACTTGAACAAGTGGCCAGTAACGTTCATAACAAAACAATTGCTTCACAAATGATAAGAGCGTAAACACACACCCACAAATACGCAGGCTCAACTCGCGCTCTCTTTTACTCGCGCACTTTCGCTCTCCGTTATACACGCACGCTCTCTCAGCATTTATTGTATTGGTATTTTGTCCGCCCCTGCACTTGTTTAGCGCTCATTTTTTCAGCGTATTTTTTTGAATCTAAACATGCTTTTTCAACGTTTTGTAATTAGAGAAGTGGGTAGCAACGCTCCGTTAAGTATTCCACACAGTTATATAGTATTTTTAAATTATTTACTTGCTGCACAGTGCGAGGAAAAACCAGCACCAGGATTTGCAGCTTTTCGCGTTTGTTGTGCCAATCAGACTAGAGATGGGTGCACCAGCAATCGTGTAAAACGATGAATAGTGTGACCAAGTGCGTGAAATTAAAATATACCAAGGATTGGGATTCTTTCGAGGCCAAAAACTACCAAATATTAATAATTAAATATTTAAAATATGTAATTTGAATAGAAGCGCGTGCACATATTTATTTAGTTTATAAAAACTCGTTATATATTACATAGAATAATGCTTACATTTTAAAGATTATTTTAAAATATTGGTCATAATTATATTTAATGTTAAGCTATAGTAATTTTAAAAGTCCAGGCATATTCCAACTGGCGCTTATCGATGTGATGTTTGGGTGGAAAAACGATGTGCACCTTGTTTTTGCTGGCAGTCCACTATCAATGAAAGTAAATAAATGAATTTAAGTGTTTCAAATAAAAATTTGTAATCTAATACCCTTATCTTTGTATTCTCCATGCCCAGCATGACTATCTGCGTGGTATCCTTGCGCAGAATTTCCTCAGCGACGCCCATATCGAGACCCGCCAAAAGAACATTGTGAAAGAAGCTGATTTCCTTGCCCAGCGGATAGATGTCCAGTTCATTGGTATCGTAGGGATATTCCAGTACAAAGGCATAGACAGTCAGACTGCCGTTGCCACTGTCAAGCGAGCCACGCGTATACCAGACGTTCGGAGTCGCAGTGTCATTCTGATAGATCCACGGCAAGCTGCCATAGATGCCCTCCCCGTTGACTTTCAGCCAGCGACCCATGTCCCGTAGACGCTCCTCGAAAATGGGCAGTATGGTGCCATATTTGGTGGGTCCCACATTGATGAGCACATTGCCATTGCAGCTGACGGTGGTGACAATTTCTGCAGTATCAAATCGTTTATAATAATGACAATATCTCAATCGCCTTAGGTCGCACCTTTAATGACATCCTTGGAGCTCATGAAATCCTGCAGCGTAACATCGAATCGTTGGCCCCAGCTGGTACGATCGAGCGTGAAGGCGTTCTCCCACTTGTGCGCCTGCAGCACGCCGGGATTGAAGCGATCCGCACAATTGTAGAAATCGCCATGCATGCAGGCAGTGCCAAATCCCCAGCGATCGTTGGTGACGACAGTCTCTCGCACGGGACTGTCGTTGTAGAGCCACGCGATAAACTCCTCGGATTTCCAGTACTTGGCCGGTGCCTCCCAATCGCCATCCGACCAAATAATCTCCGGCAAATACTCACGCACCAGATCCATTTGCTCCGGTCGCACCTTATAGTCCACAAAATGCTGCTGCAGCAGCAGATGCAACTTGTCGTCGATCCACAGGCGATTGAACCACTCGAACAGGGAGTAATACAGTCCAAATTTCAGATCTGTGCTATTTCGTATAGCTGCCGACAGTTCCTCTGCGAATTTCAGTTATATATAGCTATAGTAACTTCTATGTTTCTATTCTTAGATATACCTACTGATGATATCGCGCTTGGGTCCCACGTCCATGGCGTTCCAGCCGAAACTATATTTCGAGGGCCACAGCGTGTAGCCGTCATGATGTTTGCTGGTCAGCACGACGTACCTAACCAGAAGAGTTCATCAAATACAGATCTGTAGTGGGTACTACACTAAATCGAACTCACCTGGCTCCACTGTCCTGGAAGAGTAGCGCCCATTGCGTCGCGTTGAAGAGTTCTGCGGTAAACTGATCCGCAAACTGTTGATACGTGAAGTCGGGCTTGTAATTGCGCTGCATGTAGCGTATGTAGTCGCGATTCTTTAGATCTGGAGCAATATATAATAATAATATATAATAGAGATATCGTACTATCACACTCACTTATCCAATTAGTCCAGAACCATTCGGATCCAAAACTGGGCACGGTGTAGACGCCGAAATGCAGAAAGATGCCCACCTTTGCCTTATCGTACCATTTGGGCAGCGGTCTTTGATCGAGACTCGCCCAGTTCGGTTCGTACCTGGTGCGGGGACCTGGCGGTGCCTGGCCGCAGACCCCACCGATCACTGCGAGCACCGCGAGTGCAAGCGATAATCGACTGTACCTCATTCTTGTTGTTTCTTATCAGCATCCGCAAAACAATCTGCCGAGTTTTTGGATGATCGTTTCGCTTTGCGATTCTAACTGAAACTGAGAGCCGAAAGTCGAGCACATTTGTGAATCTGCCGGAGTGAAAGAGAGCACAAAGCGCAGCTTCAAATCGAATCTGAACACCCTACACAAGTTGTACTCATTTTAGGGTATTATTTGTGGCTAACTTGTAAACAGTTTGGCGTTTATCAAGTCGTAAATATTTCACTTTTTAAGCTAACTGATCATATGATTTGTGTACATATTTGCTATTTCATTTAAGGGTATTCAGACTTCGGCAACACTTTGGCGCTCATCTCATGCGCACGAAAGACTGGAACGGGAACTGGAAGCTCCGCTGTACTTGTGCGTGTGCACCGCACACATACTTACTAATGTTTACCCTGTATATATGCATATGTATGTCTGTAAACCTCTGTAAGTCTGTGTGTGTATTCATATAATTTGATTGAACTGTATGTGCAGCAGCTAATCTACATAGATTTGCAAATTAAACTAAGTAAAAAGCGTGAGATAATCTGGATTGTATTCTAAAAACAAGAAGGCCTGAAAAAACAGGATTTAGGATTTTTAGCAAGTAATTAGAAAATAGAATTGGATAACTTCTTGTCTGTACCAGAAATCTTAAAAATATAGTCTTTAAAGACAATATATATAGAGAATCTATCAAAAATTGTAATCATGCATCCCAAAACAGGTTTATAATCCTCCAAAAAAAGTATTTAGTAACATTCCGCTTTGTATTCCAATTAATATTTGACTTTCAGTTTTTATTGAACATAACAGTTTATTTTATTATCTTTTCTTTGTTTTTTTTTTCGTTTTTTATTCATTTTTTTTTTTAGTTGTCTTTCATCATAAAATGTATTTGTATGCTTTAATTCCATTTGGGAACTCTCACAGAATCCAGAGATTCTGTTTAGTAGGCCCTTCTCTTTTTTTTTGTTTCACATAATAATTTTCTTATAGATTTCATAATTGTTGTTGTTGTTGTGTTTTTTTATGCTTGTGTGAGTCTCAACGGATCTAATAAGTTATAGGGTTAGGATAAGTTGAAGTTTTCATTAGCTAAAGCCAGGATAGGAAAGTAGTGGATTGTTGTCGGTTTTGGGAGAAGCTACGGCAACGCAGAGGATTCTCAACTAACGCATATATATTATATGACACGCACTCACTCACACACACACTCACGCAGATACACACACACACACATACGTACAATCTAGTTTCGTTTAGTTCTCATAGTGTGTGTTATTCTTCTTTTTTTTTTTAAAGTAAAGTTGCTTCATTGCCTTTGGTATATCTCAAGTTAAAGATTTGAGTTCATATAGTTTTCTCGAAATTCTCATTTTTAACAAATCTGTGTACATATATATCGAGTTTTGTGTTCGGTGCAACCATAGGTGTCGTGTATATAGAGATTAAGTTAGTCAAGGATTCGGAATAAATAGTCTAGAATATCCTAAGATAAGTTTTGAGTGCTCAGTTAAGTTACGAAGCCAAACAAAGTGAAGTTAAATAATGAAAGTAGGGTATACGAAACTGCATAGAATTTTGAAACAGTTGAGTGGGTTCTTTCAAAAAGAAATAAAGACTAAATTTTATATAAGACAGTATTGCAATCTAGTTTCCTGCTTGTTGTTAAACATTTATTCAAATAGTTTTCTAACTTAACGTTATGCACAATCATCAAATAATTCGTCTAGAATATTACCGGAATAATACTTTGTTCGTAGTATAGGAAACAGTTGAAATGAAATATAAACAAATATACGTATATATGTATTTAACTAGTTTAATAGCCGTAGACTTGTGTTGCCAGCGAGACCGTAACTTGCGTGTGATTTAGTTTCTTTTTTTTCTCGTATTACATTTTATTATTATTTTTTTCCCAGTGCATTTTGCGGCCTTTAAGGCTGAAGTATTGTAAAGCTTAAGCGATCCCTCTCTCTCTCTCGGTCTGTCTTCCCTGTGTGTGTGCCTTCTAGAGCAGAGAATACATAGCTACGTGTTTTTCGCCGTTTGAGTCCTCTATGTATGCTCTCTCTTTCGCTCAACTAGCGACTGCAATCGATAAGCATCTATCGATAATTGTGTGTTGCCTTATTTGCAGTTTTGTTTCGATTCATTTTATCATTTGTTTTGTTTTGTTTTATTATTTTTACAATAGTTTCAACTTTAGGATCATAGAAGTAATAACATTAAATAACATTTTTGCGTAATTCTAGTAATTCTAATGTTTTTTGTTGTGTTTGTTTTATTTGTTGTTTGTTGTTGTTGTTGTTGTTGCTGTTTCTGCTCTCTGCTCGCACTATGTTGTTGCTGTTGTGTTGCTGCTGCCGCCTCCGCCTCCGCCGCCGCCGCCGACTGCCGCATTGCACTGTATGAGCCCACTGTGCTGCGTTCCCGGCGTCGCTGCTGACGCCGATGTTGGAGCCGCCGCCGCTGCTGCAGCTGCTGCAGCCGCGGCTGCGTGGTGTGGATGATGATGATGCGCATGATGGTGGTGTGGATGGTGATGATGGTGTGAATGGAGATGTGGATGATGATGGTTTAAATGATTCAAATTGTGATTGTTGCTGTTGTTGTTGCTAAAATTGTAATTGTTTGCCGACGCCGACGCATCCGTTGACGCCCCCGCCGCCGTCGACGCAGCTGCTGAAGGAACCGCCGATGTGCAGTAGCGTGTCGTATCACCAAACTCGCCGCTGGTTAAATCTCCCAGAATGCCACCCAGCAATCCCCCGCTGCCCGGTGGCTTGCCAGCCGCGCCCGCCTCCGGCTGTGTGCATATGGGCGGGGCAGCAGCATCGCCGTCAATCAGGGACGACGACGACGATGTCGCTGGCGGCTGAGAATTGACTGGCAACGTGTCGCCATTGTGATGCTGCTGCTGCGACAACTCTGCAGCTGAGGCTGTTGTTGTGGTTGTTGATGATGCTGTGGATGCTGTTGTTGTGGATGCGTTTGCTGTTAATGTCGATGCGGATGTAGTGGAACCGACATCCTGCATGCTATTATCATCGGTTAGACGCAACGCCACCTCCAGATCACGCAGCACATCCGTCTCCTTCTCATCAATCAGATTGAAGCGTCGATGCAGCGCGGTCAGGTGCATAAAAGTCAAATTTAAATGGGTGTGCAAGCCGAGCAGCGCGATTTCTCTGAAATGCGCCGCATACAGATGCGCTATCACATGAAATTGCAAGCGTAAGATTTTCCGAGCAATCGATTCGAACGATACGGGAAACTCGTTCGCATATTTGGTTGGAAATATCGACTCATCGCTGACCGTTTTCTGCGTGAAGGTCATCACGTAGTCAATGTATTGCGGTGCCGCGACCCGCGTCTTCTTGCCCTTCTCATCGAACCATAAGTACGTTCTAAAAAATAATTATGAAACGATTAGTTATACGAATGAGTTTCGATTATCGCCAGCTTCGACTCACCTGTTTCCCGGTCCGGTCATGTCGGCACATCCGGATTGTGTACAAAATTCACTAATAGTTCCATACACCAGATTGACGTGCTCGAAGAGAGCCAGAGCTGCAAATAAAAAGGGGAAAATAGCATATAAGTATGGTTTAGGATTAAGTTGGAACTCCTGGAAAGCAAAGATCTCGACTATTTGAAGCATCAAATTTGGCATGCCGTTCTCTACATATGCTCTGCAGGTAGAGCTTATTTCATATATCAGTTTTCACGCTCATTGCCCAAGCTAAGCAGTAATATGAGTTTATTAAGCCAAGTATATTAGCCACAACCTACTGCTTCGGCATACATATAGCTGCATGCTATATAAACCTATGCTAAAACTTTCCGATCAATCCGACAATAAACTGAGAAGTTATACAAGTTCACATTCTCCTTGCACTTTACCACTTGCTCAATCGCTTTCAGTTGGCTAAAGTCTTGCATTTCCACACTCACGTTCACCTCTCACTCCCCGACCGCGACCTTGTAACACTTTACACTGTCAGCGCAGTCTTATTCCTCCCATGGGGTCAATGCTAACTCAATATTGACAGCAGATAAAATCACATACTGAGGCGAATCGCATGACGTCAGTCAGTAAAATGCATATAGATAAGCAGGAGACAAAAGGAAGAGGGAAAAGGACTAGGCAAATGAGCTCATACACAGCAGGGAAGGAATCCCCTTGCTGCCCCCCCCCCAACCTGAAAGTGTAGCTGCTTATATGAAATCAGATGATGATGGAATATGGTTGCCACTTTAAGTCACAACAAATAATTATAAAAATTCAAATCAAATGATATACTTGTATGACAACACAATATTACAATATCAAGAGATTAACGAACGGATGATGTAATATTCAAGCAAAAAAGATGACTAAGATTTGTTTTTAAGGTAGGGGCAAAGGATGAGAACACTCTCTAATTAAAAGACCCCCGCAAGGGTTGTCCTACTACCTAAATAATAGTGGGGTCTATGATTTCATACACAAAAACCGTTTAAGGCGCCCATAGTGCATGTTATTAGCTTGGCAACTTCTTCTAGACCTTTGGAATCCAAGCTAGATGTGCCCTGTCTTTATCTATCTTAATATTCCAAGAATCACGTGGCGTTTAGTCTATTCGATTTCCCAACTGTGTCTCAGATAACCCACAAAACAATGCAAATATATCAAAATTCTAGTAAAGAGAGAGAATGAGTGAGAGATAATGGAGTGTTCGGCTAATTCGATTACTTACTGTGCGAAGCCAGCCATTCGTTGTAGTCCAATCCAGCTGGAAGATCGACAAGGGCTTTGAGATCAGCTTCAGGTAGTTTACGTTCCAGAACGCTCTCCTCCAAATACAATTTGGTGTCTGTTGAATTTTGATCGCCATCGCGTTCTTTGCGACGCGCCTTTCTGCAAAGAGACAGAGAAGTAGAGAGTAATAAGTAAATTGTCAAAATATAGTACAAGTAATCCTTTTGTTTGGTCTTTTTCTCACCCAGCTACGCATAGAAAACTGTCAACCGAATCCTGCGCATAGCGATACAGGGTGCCTATGGTATCACCGATTTTAGCGGGTATCGTTGTCACTTGCCACATAAATCGCGCCGTTCTCAGCAAACATTTAATTACAATGGACGCGGGTGGCGGTGCGGTAGTGGCGGTGGCAGTTGTATCGGTACTGATATCGCTACTATCGATGCTGTTATCGAATCTATCGGCAATTAACTGATCAGAATCGAATTCTACTTGAGCTTTTGTTACTGCAATCGGTATTGGCAACTTGTGTTTTGGCGTTTCTTTCATTTTTTGGTTTACTTCACATTGCTTTGGTCATTTTTCTTTAGCTTTTCTCTTTTATTTTTTTTTCTTTTTTGCGTCTGCAAAAGGCGTGTGTATACAAAACAGTCGTAATCAACTGCTGTCGGGTCTTATCGGTGTAGCCCAACGGTAGCGACGAAAGAACCCAACCAAACCGAACGATCCGACTTTAACCGTTCACATCGACCAAATGACACGCTTCCTGGCCGCAACCGGGCCCGGGGCTGTGTGTGCGACTGTGGACTGACTGCGATTACATATAATAATTTAACTTCTATATAAATGTGTATATAAAGTGATAGCGTATTTGCGCTGTACCCTCTCTCTCTCTCTCCCTTTGTTTGTCCCTCTCTGCGCAGAGAGACAAAGAACTTTGAGGCGATAGGGAGGCGAGTTTAACTGGCAGTTTCGAGGCTTGTCTTGCTTGATACCTATGCGATAAGCCCCTACAGAGCGGGTTATGAGGTGCAAGGTCGTTTAAATTTACTTTATAGCGCAAGGATGCAGGTATTACTAATTATTATACAAGATAACATGACCGCAGTAAAGTTCCGACTGTAAAAGGTCATGGATTTACAATCAAATATCATTTGCAGGTTGTTATTTAGTGTACACATAAAAAAAATGTATTTTGGGGGCGTGGCCCAATTCTAAAATAAACTATAAGCTTCTGCCTATACATAGGAGCATTCTCCCAAAATTTAATGGCTCTAGCTCTTTTAATCTCTGAGATCTAGGCGTTCATACACACAAAATTGATTCTGTTCAAGCATATATATAAAAAATGAATAGATATAAGAGCTGGTTGTGCTGGCAGTGTCTACATTAACGTTAACTCTTCGTAGAGTGTTTCTAAAGTTTTTGTAACTGACTTAAAGAACGAGACTAACTGCCTCTACGCATGACTAAGCTGAAACTAATTCTAAAACCTCAAAAAAAACGTAAAAAAAAAGCCTAGCTTACAAAGCCCACAAGGTCTAAAAGTTCTTCCACAAGGTCTCAAAGTTCTTCTTCATGATCTTATCCAATGCACAAATCAACTTCAATAAGAACAACTTAAAAACAACACACAACATCAACAATAAAAGCAGCGACCTAAACAAATTCTGCTCCATTTGTATAATTACTGGCAGTTTTCAAGCTTTGTAGAAAGATAAAACCCACATATTACTACTAAGTACATATGATAAAAATTTAAATAATTTTCAGTAAGCACACACAAAAAGCGAGCGCCCAGCGGAGCGTACTGACCAAATTTCAGCGATAAGACAGGAACGCTTAGGCCGATCCCACTACATCTCCCCCTCCCCCCTCCCCACACCAAATCCATTATGTGCTTGGGTAAACAGGTGCGCACACAAGTGACTTGTCAGTTCACTGGCCCCCATTGTCTATGCAGGTGATAATCAGCATTTGCTTCATACACAAACCCCGAAAAAAAAACCACACACACATACAGTTCCGCACAAAGGAACCCACATTGTCAAGCTAAACTAAGCGTGCAAAAAAAAGCAGAAAAAACAAACAAAAAATAAATAAATAAAAATGAAATATTCATGGACAAGGCCGACATTGTGATAACAGCAAAGCGAAAAGAACTTTGTAACGCGCACCCTCTCAAAAGGCAAGCAATGTACTCGTATTTGCGACCTTTTACCGCCCTGCCGCCTGATCCAACAATATTTCAATTTCAATTTCAATTTCAATTTGTTAGTAATTTGCGTGTCGTCGTTGTAGTGGGATAAAAAAAGGTTGTGCTTTCATTTTAATGCAACTTTGACGATGGCACGAATAGATTTCAATAAAAAATAAAAAACAAGGTAGTTAGGTAGGGGCCAGCGCGCACTCACGAAATACTTCCGACACTTTTGACATACTGAAAATTGGGACAGCGATAAAAAAAATTATGCGAGAGTGCAATCAGAAAGTCAGAAGATTTAAAGTGTTTTTTCTTTTTAGAAAGTGTTACTAAATTCTTTGAAAAATCACTAGTATTTTCATAAAGGCACTTGTTTTACTGGTAAATTGGTAGTTCTATTTAGTATTTTTTGTTGCATGGTCAGCTTAAATTGCAACAAGTGTGGCCAGATTAATCTATGGACTTTTTAGAGAAGCTACTAAAATTTTAGAATGTGCTCTATGATGGATTTATTTTTACTTGTTAATTTGTTACTTGTTTTTTGGGGAATTTTACTTAAAAAATTGCTGCATGGTCACCTTAAATTTCCAAAAATCGTTTAAAAAACTTTTATACTTCATGAATCACCAAAACTTTTATCACAGTTTATAGAGTACTTGACTCTGGGTGAATTTGGACAATTGATATGCAGCCTGTTCACCTTAAAAAAACTCCAACATGTGTTGCAATTCTCACACACGCCACGTGCAGTACGAAATCTCACTTAATCGTCCATGTAATACACATGCTTGATAAGCCTGAAGAATTTCACAAGTTTACACACACACACACACACACACACAGAAAAACGCACGTAGTTTTAGTATATGAACCTGGAGGTATCGCTGGGACAAAGCAGACCGCAAATATATTGAAAGCCCTGGTTCTTGTGTCGCATATCGAGTGAGACTGAGCATGAAAACGCAGCGCTACCGGCAAAAGCGAACTACTCTGTCTGAAAGCACGAAAAAAAAAAACAAATATATAAATGAAAGGGGGGTGGCATAAACCAAACTAGCGATAGTCCAAAAAAAAATAATTTTGAACTCATCATTTCCGGGGCGTGCGACGTAGTATTAAGGCGTTGGCGTTTTGGGGCTTAGTGGGTTTTGCAGGGCAACCCTGACCCTGACGCACCAAGTTGGACAAAAAAAAAACCGGTGCAAAGTGCCGTTATGCGCGAGAGAGTGACGCTCTCAAGGGTATGTGGTATGGGCAGACAGGCACTATGCCCGGTCTACCACGACCCTGGTCTTCTTTTTGCCATATGCAATCGCTCACACCCCCCGCTACGGCCCCCACGAACCCTACCAGCTCCATTAGCACAGCCTGACCATGAGGCCACATGTCGAGTGCTTTTTGCCCTGCTAAAAGCCCCGCTACCTACCCCTTCCTGCGACGCTCCTGACAACACTACGATAAGTGCAACTGTTCTTCCCAGCCCCTCCCCTCTCTCTCTTTCTCACTCTATCTCTCTCTCTCGCTCTCTCTCCATATGTGCATTTATTGGGAAATTTCGATTGATCCATCAATTTAAAAGCTGTTTCGCCGTGTTTCGCCATCGCGCCCCGATAAATACTTTGCATATGATAAAAGGTCGAGCGCTACCACTAATTATCATGGGTACTAGTGGTACTAGAGTTTCTTGCTTCTATTATACTCGATAGAAAAGTAACGAAAACCATATTTACACTGACATTTATGGGCTTATACGTTCCGCACATGTAAATTCTTTGGTTCGCTCAGTTATATCAGTCTATCTATAAACTGTTTATGCACGATGATCTCTGCACATCTTCAAGTATTCAGATTTCGATTATTTCGCCAGTGTAGGGCATTCAAAATAACCGCAATGTTTACACCTCTGGATGCGAACATATGGCACAATATGATAACAAGGGGAGGGAATCAGATATTGGTCTTGGTGTGGTGTGGGGGAGGGGGGGGGTGGTCAGACATGGCACATTATATATCATGATTATAAAATACATTCGTGTGTTTAGGCTGTGCGATTACTGGGTCTGCCAGAGTTCGCTATAAATTAGTTCAACTGGGGCATAGATAAGGTACGGGTGGGGGCAGGCAATGGCTGATGAAATCAAATCGGGCTCTATCGCAAATAATATTAGGTTAGCAAAAAAAAAATACAGGTCTACTAAATATGCTAATGGAATTACGATGTACAAAAATATTACAAAATATCAGAGACAATGACTATATCTATGTATCTTCGGCTAGCTGCACCCCAGTTACAAACAATAGACAATGAGGTTCCTTCTCCTACTCCTCCCACTTCTCCTTCTGCCGCTTCTTCTGCTCTTTCTTTACTATTTTCTGTGTTTTTTCCTATCGCTGCTTTCGTGTGCTGTGTGTGGGTGTGTTTACGTGTTGACGATGTTGAAAGCAATTGCGGTGGGTTCCGAGACGGAGCGTGTGTGTAAGTGCTACAAGGTGTTGAAACTGCGACAACAACTACCAGGGAGAAGATAATGTAGTAATAGCCGAGACTTCTCTGATAAGTTAATGACTATAAAAGCTCTACAAATTTGCTGTTAGTGCGAGAGAGGAAAGGTGGGAGGTAGGTAGGTAGGGGTTAAGAGACAATTGAGTAAGTCAGTGAAGTAAGTAGTAGAACAGAGAGAAAGAGAGTAGAAACTCCCAAGTCCGATAACACGTAGACAACTCTAGAACTCCAAACTATGAAGTGGAATTCTTTATTTTCAAAATTTTAACTACCTGATACTTGTTTCTCTGCGGTTTCACTGCACTTCCTTTACCTTTTTTATACTGTTTACATGTATTTTTCTATATTTTAATATCATGTCGACTAACCCTACATGACCTTTTCCTTTTTCCCTTTATTTACCACGCTTTATTCCTCATTATTATGCCTTCTCTTCAATCTTTACTCCTTTTTCCATATATTCAACTTCATAAATTACAAAAAAAAACTGATGACGTTGATGATGTAATAAACAGAAAATGCCCCCACTTGGCTCTCGGTTCTCTCTCGTCCCGCACTCTTGTTTATTCAGTCCACTCTTCTGGCCTCTCCTCTCCCTCCACACACACTTGAAGTAAATGGCCCAGACCAACAACAAGAAATAACGAAACAATTGAGTCATAGCCACGAAAACGTGACAGAATAATGGCACAACATAAAAAGAAAGAATTGAGCCATTAAAGCCAAAATTGATACTCATCCCCGACCCCCGTCCCCCGTGCCACACTACACGATGTCATATATCGCATTACAGATAGTCCAAGTGTGGCACAGTTATCGTTTATGAAAACGAGGGGAAATTACTGACGAAATGATTATACAGAAAACAGGAATATCTAATAGATCTTTTCTTATATATAGCATTCTATTGAATAACACTTCAACTTACAGCTATAGCTATATATAACCGGTTTATAATTTATCAAAGTCAGCTGATCGACGCATGACGTCACACTTGACAATGACTTTACTTTCTTGATTATTATTATATTGATGGTAGTCAGTCAGCTTGAGCCGGTTTAATTCAGTTTAATTTCGCAAACCATTGACACTTATAATTTAGTAGAATAAAAACCAATTGAAATTTACATAAAGTCAGGGAAAATTTCTCAGGAGAGTCGAGCCGTTGTTTAGCTGACTCACACAGAGCCTATAATCTTTCGAGGGGAACCGCAAAGATTGCAGCTCGATTAGAAACACAACGGCGAAACAACAAATATGCAAATCGCGGTATTTATAACAATCAAATTATATATTATACATATTTATATATTGAATGTACATATAAATAATTAGAGACTTGAAAAGCTCTGGCCGCATCAATCATGCTCGGCAAACAATTGTTTTCCATTTTCGAAGTCGCGAGGTGCGACCTCATTTAATTCGATTGTGACATCATGACTCACGCAGCAGCAGCAGCAGCGGCAGTGGCAGTGGCAGTGGCAGTAGCAGCAGCAGTAGCAGTTATCGCAAATGCACGACACGTACGTATCGATAAAACCAAGTAAAACGATTAATTTCACCCAGCATGCAGCCCATGTAACTGCGAATTTCGATCACGTGAAGTGCTGCATACAAAAGCAAAACTTACGCACGCAGAGACACACACACACACACACGGGCGCGCACAGCTATAACTGTTGCTCGTGAGAGCGCAGGAGAGCGCGGCGCACAGAAGTGCAATCAAACATGCATGGACTGTCAATGTCGGGGAGAGAAAGGCAGAGGGAGACAGAGGGCGAGAGCAATTGCAGCGCGTAAAACGTAACGCGACAAACTTTGTAGTAGTTACTGTTTTTTTATTTTTATTTTTGTTATTTTTGAAGGTTACGTGCGGGGGTGAGTGGGCGATCGGGTTGACCGAACGGGCCAGGCCGGTTGTGTGAGTGAGCGAGCTAGTGTGGAACGCGTTTTTCAAGTCCACTTGACGACGACGACGACGACTACGATGATTCGTAACTTGGTCAACTTATTGTGATTTAGTTTGATAACGTTGTTGTTGTTTATTTTCTTTTTTTCGAGAGAGAGGCAGGGACAGCTAGAGAGAGAGAGAGAGAGAGAGAGGTGCCAGAGTTCACAGCAAACGTCTTCAATTGGAACTTATTTATTCAGATTTTTTGCACACACACACTCACAAGCACACAGACACGCACACGCACACAGGCGCTGCTAATTTGTGTATGCGCGCACCGTAAAATGGAGTAGGAAGAGGAAGCGATCGTTGTTTCTATTATGTTGATTATTATGTTTTGGTTTCTGTCTTAATTTTGTGTGAGCCTCATTTGTTTTTTTTTTTGCTTTTTTGCTTTTTTCTTTTTGGTTATTGCTCCTCTGTGATTTTTTGCTTTTTTCTTGTTTGCGTGCGCGCGCGCTTCACTGTCGACAGCAGCAGAATCAGAAGACTGGCTGACGCGACCGCGCACCTTTGCCATAGCGCAGCTCACTTTGTTTTGTATGTGTGTGTGTGTAAGCATGAGCTGTGACTCTCTCTCTCTCTGCCTCTGTGAGTGTGTGTTAGAACTGCGCGCCCATGAGAGAGCACAGCAGAGAGGCAGCGCGGCAGAGCGCGGAATGAGTGTGCACAGTTGAATCAGCTGGGCGCTCGCTTGCTCACTCACTCAGCCAGCCGCCTGTCGCTTATTGCACTTTGAATGAAATTGGTAACGGTAGTGTGCTTTCCAATTGGATTGCGCAAACAGCAACAACAAGAACAACTGCAAATAAATTAAACGTGTCTGTGATGCAAACAGCTCTGCCGCTGCCGCTGCTGCTGCTGCTGCGGCGATTGACGCACACAAAATGCCCCAAAATGCGATGCCGGTTCCCGTTCTGCTGCTGTCAATGATGACTGAGAGAGAGAGAGAGCGAGTGTGGGGGGATGGAGAGACAACAGGAAAACATGTCCGCTTTGGCTGACAATAAACAAGCCAACTGCGACGCTGACAGCGCAGCGTAGCTTGTTGTGTCGTTGTGTGTGTGTGTGTGCTCTCGCCGTACATTGCCAAGTTCAAAATTATTTAAAACAATTAATATTCATTTGACTCAACATGTTCAATTAGCTGCCCCTGCACTGTCTTCCCCGCCTTCCGCACATGTGCCTTGAAGGTGTCAAAAAAGTTGGCTATAAATTAATAAAAACAAGCAACACAGAATGAAAAACATATTTGCCATAAAACTGTTCCATTTGCCATAATTAAAATGCTTGCAAACCAGACTCGGCATAGGCGTAAACCCACTTAAGAATCTTGCGTTGCCATGGACGGGGGGAAACTATAAAGAAAAGAGACAGCGACAAACTGTCTGGGGAAACCGGTCAGCAAGTCGAGTAACAGCACATTTCGGGATTTACCGTTGCAGCGCCTGGCATAAGCGCGCAGCTTATCGATAAACAAGGTAGCGAGCTGATTGGAAAGAGTTTAAATTTAATAGGACAAACGCATACATAATGATGCTCTGCTTTGACACAATCTCAGCTGTTCGCCAGTGTGTACACACTTGTTATTGATTTTCAATGTTGCTCATTGCGTTCGCAAGGAGAAAGAGAGAAGTAGGAGAGGCGCATTAATCTATCAAAGCCACGCACCATTTGCGCCCAATAGAGGGCGCCGCACACACACACACACGCACACACAGCAACAACAAAATGTGTGTCACAGTGAGCAATAAAAGTACGCGTTAATCAAGCGCAAAATCACTACGCACACAGTCGCACACACGTAGTGTAGTACGTGTGCTTGGCGCATTCTAATTAGACGTTTGGCAACTCTGTTACTTCAAAGGGGGAGGGAGGTGGCCGCAGTGTGACCAGCGTGTTGTGAATCAGCTGTGTGCCGATTACAGTGACCAAAATCCACGCAAATTACCAATTATTTGTGGCGAGACAGAGAGAGAGAGAGAGAGACAAAAGGCAGCCATAAATTGCAAGTACCGTTTGGAAAATAAACGACAAGCGAGCAAAAGAACAAGAAGCGAGAGAACGTGACAGACGCAACGCATCACAGTGGGAGGGATGGGGAAAGCGAGAGAGAGAGTGAGAGCGCACTGGGGCGATGATGACAGCGGATCTTGCATGCGTGTGTGTGTGTGTGTATGCGCAAAGAGGTGTGAGTCATGCGACCGTGCGAGAGAGAGAGAGAGAGGGAGAGTGAGCCCATGTTAATGTCTCGTTGATGAAGGTAAAAATCAACAAGAAAATATAATTATAATAATAATAATGGAAAGTATTTCAAATAGAGAACCCCGAGAGAGAGAGAGGTAGAGCTAGAGGGGCAGGTTAGACAGTTATGTGGATAGATGGCAACTGATGATGATGATAATGATGATGGTGTGATGGGCGATAACATGTGGCTAAATGGATTAAAAAAAAAAGAAGGTGTGAAGCCAAAACAGGTAAAGCATGTGTAGTAGATGATGAAAGGGGCAAAGAAAGAAAAAAATGAAAATAAAAACAGAAGCGTATCAGCGTAAATGAGCCACAACCGGAACTTGATGGCTCATGCATGTGGAGAGAGAGAGAGGCAGACAGATGGACGGCCGGGCAGAGAGAAGACTGACAGCTGACAGAGATAGACAGCTTCAAGGTGAAGTTTTATGACTATCGTATTTCGCTGTTTTTTTATTTGTATGAAACTGACAGTGAAAATGACAACGAATTGGAATCAACAAAATACAGTAGCAAGTCAGTATGAATACAATAATCTTTATAAGATAATACGATATGATGGACATAAAAAATATTTCTATATTTCAAAGCCAAACAGCATCAGTTTTTATCAAGAATAGAACACTATCTTCAAACTTCAGCTTAATTCTTCTCTCTTGGTCTGACCTGAATAGTATTTTTAATCTTTGCGGTTATAATGTTGCAAGATCGCAACCTTTTGCAGCTAACCCCAATTGTTCTGTGCAGCTTATTGTGTCAGCTGCTGCTGCTCGTGGACCATTGTCAGCTTGTTGGCCAATTTCGTTGTTGTTCTCGGAAAAACAAAAACAAAACAAAAATCTTAAGTTGACCTCTGGCGGTTTGCCCATTTACGGGAGGTGCTGCTCCGGGGTACTGTGTTCCACATTTGTTGTAACACAAAACTGTCAGAGCTAATGGACAAATAATTACAGTCAGCATCAGGCCAGCTAACGTTATTCCACACACACACACACACACGTGCGCATAGATACACTTGTTTATGAGCTTGGGGTCTCAGTTGGCCAATTGTTTATGAATAATTAGGGTAATGGAATAAAAAGACGACTTTGGGCTGGTGGATATTGTGCATGCGAACCAAGAACAAAGAAATCAGTTAATATATACAAGTTTTCAGCTAAAAACCTATAGTATGCTTTGAAAAACGTTAGTTTTCCTATAGTTTTTACACCTCGACTCAAGTAAGCCGCATCTTCCGGCTTGGTAGGATCGTACCCCGCCGTTCTACCTAGTTGATCCGAGTGTCTTGGATTGCTGCGCAGCTGAACTGAAGCTGTAGCAACAGCTGAGGAGGCTCAAAAAAAAAATAAGAAAAGAAACTTTGATACGCCTGCTGAGTCTGCTAATTTCAACATAATCTGCAACTCTTTTGTCTCTTGCCAACAGCTGGGAAAGACTCATTAAGTGCCCTCTTTATAAGTGCGGAATGTCAATGAACGCCGACAAACGGTGAAGGCAGAACAGGTGAGCAGTTCGGAACAGGTGTTAGGGATCGCTAGCAGCTGCTTTGAGGTTAGGTTAAGTGCAAAGTTAATGGTTTGTCATCTACAGTTCCGGAAGCTTGAAATTGCTGAACTGTTGGCCGAGATCAAGAAAGTAAGCAAACTCTGTGACCTCGACCGAAGTAGAAAAGCGTAATATATAGTATATAAAATTTACAATTAGTTACTAGGCTAACTAAAGTGGAATTCTATTAACACTCAATTAGCCATATACTATAAAATTCAAGTTTTTGTTGTTTACTCTACACTCTTTTCAATCTATTACGACTTTCGCAAGTTTCGTTGTTGAAAGCAGAAGCGATAAACCTGTTAATAAAAAAAGTACTTAGCAAGTTGCTTACCCTGTATTGCACCCCCTCCCCTCTACCGCCTTCAAGCTCACCGACTACAGTTAGCAACACACACACACAATATTACTCATTTATGAAGATTTCTTTCTCTTTGTTTATTTACATCATCTTCATTTTCATTCAAATTTCAACTCCTTTTTCTACTCAAAAGCGCATATGAACACATTATAATGCAAATTTTCTATTCTCTTTACCTTGCTCTCTCTCTCTCTCTCTCGCTTCTTCCATTGACACGCAGCCATCGCTGTGACAGGTTTATCATTTGTGCCGCTCTCTTCTTCCTCCTATAACAATAACCAACAACTTGTTACGTTGTCGCTTCTTCTACTTTGGCCTCCCCACACCAACACACACACACAATTATACATGTGCAAAGTCATCGCTTGAGTGCGAGCGAGTAAGCCGCTGCATGCACACAGGCGACCTCTAGCAGCAGGAAGAGCAGAGCTTCGAAACTCTTCTACACCGCTCTCTGAGTCTGAAAGTTTGTTTGTGTGTGTGAGTATGCGTATATTTATGCATGCTCACTTCAGTCAATATTTACATTTCTAACTAATTATCAGTTCAGCGCACTTTGCTGCTGCTGCTGCTGCTGTTGTTGACAAAAGCAGCCTCGACGACAGCGACGCCAACGCCGTAAGCGTTGACAGTCAACGCTTTCTGTGGTCTCCCCCAACCATTAGCCAGCTGCGCTCTTGCGAGTTCGTTTAACTTTGCATTCTAAAAAAAGAGCAAACAAGGCTTAGTGTGCTTAAATTTGGATGCGCGTTTTTATCGAACGAGGAAGCTGCTGCACAGCAGAGTTAACAGCACGCTGTTAAGTTTACAGTGCGAGTTTGCAGCTCGGCAAAGCACGGCACTGACACTTGGTTGACCTTCAAGACATTGCGTGGTGAGTCATGCTCACGCTCTTTAGTTTTAATTAGATTAGATCGAATTTTAAAATATAGAAATACAAATAATGAACTATAGTCTAAAATATATATTATTTAAGTTAAAAAGATGTAATTATATTAGTCCTTTGATCTTCTTGGTCTTCCGACTTTTCCTTTCCGTTGTGCTAATGTTCCATTAGAGTTCGAAGGATTTTTAAGCAATTTATGCCAATCTTGTTCACAAACTAGGCTAGCGCCCAGCATTGTGTACCTATCACCAGGACGCAAATTGGAACCACACTTTGCGCAACTAAAGCATCTAAGATGAAATACACAATTTATAATTTGTTTTTGCTGATTTTGTAAATCGATATTATTAATTCCAGTAAGAGCTTTTGCAACCATCTCACTGGGTGGTATTGTTTCCCCACATCCAGAACAAACACCGGAGCTACCAAACATACTGGAATAGTCCTTTTTGCAAAGTATTAGACCCCGCCTGGTAAAGCAACTGGAGCCAACGTCGGCTAACATAGCTCCACAGCAATGACATTTTAGACAACCGTTATGCCAATATCTGTCTAGAGCATATAAAAGATATCTATCACTTATTTTATCTCCGCAGCCACCGCACACTTTAATCAATGTGCTTGGATGTATTAACTGTTGATTATTGAAGTCATTCGAAGATTCATCCATAAACGACAATTGAGACGATGAGATATTTGAGTTGCTTTCAGCAATGTCCTTGTTGTGATTGGTTCTATACCCAATGACGACTGAAGGAAAGTTTTCCGGACTAGAGGAATCTTGCTGATGTGCCGCTAGTATGTCAGTATATGAATGGAACGATGCATTCATTGCAACAATTTTCTATTAATTATATTAGTAAAGGCATATAGGTGCTGTTTATTGCACGGATATTCATAGACATGTATGCATATAAAATGCATGTACAAATCCGAATATCTTTATTGTTTCAATGTATAATTTATACGTGCATATTTAAATAAGCATAAATGTGTTGCTGTTAAACCAGTATTTGTTCGTACACACACAGAGAAATATTCGCAAATACACACATATATTTCTGCTCTTAAAACATGAAATATTAATACTATTTGTTAATACTTTTTCGCGACACTGATAATGAATACCGATATTTTTTGTCAGTGCTTGCACTTACATGTCAAATTTATTAAACTAAAATCGGTATTCTGATAGATATTATTCTCATTTGTATCAACAAAAGTGTTTTGATAATAAATAGCGTTCCTAATGTTAAAATGGCCTCTATTTAACTCGAGCTTGAGCTGTGTTTGTTTCGCTCTTTTTTGCTTGTGATATATTTTAATTACCCAACGGGGTAGCCTTGAATTGGCAGCACACAAAGCCAGCAGCTCTTTTGTTTGTGCTTTTTGTTTTTTTTTATGTAGCCTGAGAAAAACGTTGGCAATTAAAGCCGTAAAAAGGAGAGTAAATATAATACAAAATAGTATACAAATGTAATTTATCTTTCCCAAATCGTTCTCATTGCCGTGCTGGCTTTGACCAATTTAATCGCATTCTAAATGCGGAAAATAAGATAATTTATATAAAGATATTCAAATATTTGGGAGAGATAACAGAAAGAAAGAGTTTTTAGAAGAGACCGTTTACAAAAGCAGAAAGCTGCAAACAGGGGAAGGGTATTGATAACGTTAAAAAATAGACTATACGACTAACAAATATTTACTAAAATATACCATTTTATTATTTTAATAAACCAAACGTATATTTTTAATATTCCACATAAATGTATATTTTAAAAACTTTTTTTTCCTTGTATAAGAGTATAATAAATGATTGCATTTATTCTTATGTTAAAATATACTTTTTAACTAATTTCCCCAATTATGAATTTAAAGTACTCAAAAAAGTACTAAACATATTAATTATACCCTAAAAGCACTAAATATGTTAAAAAAAAAACTCTAAACGGTTGAGCTGTACTGAACGAGAGTACATTTATCGATACGCCATAACCGATAAATCCCACGCTGCAACTTAAACTGCAAAACGGGTTAAATGCTGAGAGAAAGATAAAGCAATAGGAAGTGAAGGCAAAGACAGCTCTGGGTGTCATAAGGGGAGGAGGTATATATCATATCAACTTACGCCACTAAACCGCCCAGGAAGGCAACTGGGCCGCCGCCAATTAGACGAATCTTGCGGTGACAGGAGTCAAACAACGAGGTGCGTGTTGGCGCCTGCGATGTGGGTGACATGCTGTTTTTGTTGTTGTTGCTGCTGCTGCTGCTGTTGTTGTGCTGTCTATTAATGAGCAGCTGTTGTTGCTGCTGCGTCGCAGTTGTTGTTGTTGTAGTTTTCCACGCTGGTTCGCTTGTTTTGAAATTGTAATTACTGATGTTGTAGTTGTTATTGCTGCTGCTGCTGTTGCTGTTTTTACTGTTTTTATAATTAGTGCGGCTGCAGTTGTTGTTGTTGTAATGGCTGGACAAGCTGTTGTCGCTACGATTGCTGCTGCTGTCGTCGTCTGTTGTTGTCGCTGCCGCAGCAATTGTTGCTGTTTTTGGCTTCTTATTGCGACGCAGCGCAGCCGCAAAGCTGTAGCTAGTATGCTCCTTCTTCTTCTGCTGCTGCTGTTGCTGCGCCAACAGCAAAAAGCACTTTTCACTCTGCTGCTGCTTGAAATAAAAATCAGCTGCCGCCAATGCTGCTGCTGCTGCTCTCTGCTTCTGATGTTCCGTCGTTGTCTCTTGTGCCGCTGCTGCTGCTGCTTCCGCTTGCGTCGCTGCTGGCTTTTGTTGTAGCTTTTGCTGCTGCTGCTTAAGCTTTTGCAGTAAACTTTTGCGCTGTTGCTGTTGTTGCTTTTTATTGGCTGCGGTCGCAGTCGCTGTCGCTGCTGCTGCTGCTGCCACTGGCGTCGACGTACCGAAACCAAGTTCCACAATGTGCTGTGTGGGCGCTCTCAACATTATTCACACTCACTTTTGTTTCGTCTTTGCGCGTTATTCTTGTCTATGTTTTGTGCATTTGTTTTAAACATTTGTGTTGTTTTTTTTTTTGTACGCGAATTTAACAGTTTGCAAATTTCAACTGATTTTTTTTTGCGTTTTTTCACATCTTTCTTTCAGTTTATTCGAGTTTTAAACTTTCCTCTAGAAGACAAAATATATACCGCAGATATATGGTATTAAAATACTGTGCAAGTTTTGAATACTATTTTGATCTTTGTGAACTTTCTTATGATTTATTATTTTTTTAATTTTGTTTTTAAAATAAGCCAACTAACTATACCAGGTATAGTTTCGTAGGGTACTACAGTTGTACTGCTCAAATTTAATCGAAATGGATGCACTTCATGCCACCTAAAATATCTTTATAGGGCCCTTATCAAATACCTCAGTGTCTCATGTTTATTTATAAGGCTTATGAGTTTTTTTAATTAAAGCATTGTAATATTTGCATGTGCGTGTGTGTGTGTATGGTTGATAAGTATATTCAAATCCGTATTTATTAATTTTAATTTTTTATTTTAGTATTTTTCCGTTATATAGCTGAGTCATACGCATGTTAATTAGTTTTTGGTAGTCGCACCTTTCTTTTCTTTAATCTTAATCCGTATTACTCATAAAGTATTTTTTCTCATTACATTAATACATGCAAATCCGCTTTGCGAAAACGCAAAAGAACGTGCAAGTACAATGGGTAAAAAGGGTACTCAAAGTTTGCAAAAAAAACGCTCTCTTTAATTGCAAAAAAATAAATAAAAAGAAAATAATTGAAACGCAAGTTTGCTTTTCTTTATTCAAATTAAGATAATCTTCAAATTCGTTTTCGCCTGCCCTGTTGGGTTGTTTCTTTTTAGACCTGACACAGACACAGACAGAGCACACAAAAGGAAAGTAAAAGGTGGTGTCATCCGTTGCTTACGCAATGCTCGCAACGAAGAAGATGAAATAAAATAAAACGCAAAGCAAAATTAAAAATTCATCATTAAAGTAGGCGCATGCCAAAGCAAAAAAATACTGGCAGAACTGGATGGACAAGGCAGAGAGAAAGAGAGAGAGAGAGAGAGAGAGAGAGATATGGCTAAAAGGAGCCCAAAACTGGGTAACCTTCACCCAAAACTTTGCTGCATAAAAGGAGAAAGGGATTCCGAGTTGATATACCTGTTTATAAAGTCTAAAAACTACGAAATTTGCTTTTTTTCCCCTTTAAGAATTTCATAAAAGTAATTCCCCCCTGCGATTAGTCATCAACACAAACTGATTTGCGGTTTTCATGACGTGCGTAAGCGTTATCAATATCAAGAGGTGTTTTCGGAAAGTGTGGAATACTCAGAACTATAAGCCTTTCAATGAAATAAAAAGGATTAGTATTACAACAAGTTTTCAGAACCCACGTCATAGTGTGCGTGCGTGTTTCCCCATAAAAAAGCCAGAAAAATCAAGAAACAACGCGTAAAACCAACGCAAATATAATGCAACATTCCCAAGTGGTTGTCACAGCCATACGCGCTTATCTTCGATTCTCAACTCAAGTCCCAGAGAGGTCGTAAGGGTGACGGCTGAAGAGAGAGGTAGCGGGCTTTGATTGAAACACACGCAAAGCTATACACGACTTTACTACACTATCTGGCGAAATGCTTGAAAACACGGAAGGAAAGAGAGACAGAGAGGCAGAGAAAGAGAAAGAGAGGAAGAGCAGATAAAGAGGTGCAAAGATTTGACACTTATGAGAGTTTGTGTGTGTGTTGTGTGTTCGTTTTGAACTTTCACAATTTGGATTTCTTCGAGAGACACCAAGAGGAAGTTGCAAACGATTTTTCAATTAGCCCGCTTAGAATTCTCAAACAGTGAAGGCAATTTTAAATCCAAACACGTTACAGCTTTATATAAAACAAAGCGTTTCGTTGATTTCAGTCTCATTTTCAATGCAGAACAGCAGATTGACAGAGGCGAAAGGGGATCTTTGGTTTTCTAGAATTGTAAAATGAAAGTTCGTGCTTATTCACGGTTGAAAAAGCATGCGGAAATCTTGCAGAAAGCAAGAAAAGCAGAAAAAGTCGAGTGAGACAGATAGAGAGAGAAAGAGAGACACACACATAATTATATGTTTCATTTTAATGTGTTTTTCTTTTTTCCATACACACACAGCAGCTGTCGTTTTTTTTTCTACTTTTCTACTTTTGCTTCCTCTCGCTGCTCTTTTGGCAGCATTACATAGCATTTTCAATTAAGTCAAAGCTCAGCTCAATGATGAAAGTTTTCTCTAGCTTGCTCCCCCGTCCCCATCTTCTTATTCCTCTACTTCTCTTTCTACTCCATCTTGGGGAAGGGTTTACGCCAAGTGTCAATGCACAGCGAAGCAAGACATCACACGAAGTGGCAAGGTTACGCCTTGTGAATAAGCAATTAGCTCTCTGCGGTTCTTCTTCCCGTAATCATCATCATCTTCACTGCCGTCTTCATCATCATCATCATCATCAGCTTGAGGTTGTTTCTTTATGTGCGATGTGTGTCTTTTCAGTTGCCTTCGGGGTCAGGCGATTGCTATCTGTGCAGCGTATGCCTCTCCCCCCTCCAACGGGGGAGAAAGAGTATTCAATTGCTGTGCAGCTCGTAGAATATCAATGACGCTTGGTAAGAGTTGGCTGTGTAGATATGTGGTTGAAAAAGGAACCTGAGTAGTTCTCAAGTCTCTGTAGGTTTATGCAGTGGGATATGATGCAGGTAAGCCATGATAGTATTGCATATTTATGTCGCCAGCAATATCGATAAACGATTATTCACAGATATTGCTGCAGATCACGCTCGATTCATCTAATTGAAACACGTCTCAAGGCTTCTCCCCTCCCATCTCACAAAACGAAGTGATTGCCTCGATTTCCTCCACACACTGCGAAGGCCGCGCCAGGTGAGCGATTAGCCCATGCTGCAGAGAAACGAATGCACAGATAAAGCTACAGACAAAGGGCACAGAGAGGCAACAGAGATAAAGAGGCAAAGGCAAAGGCAATCGTCAATCGATCTGAAACGAACGAAACTCGAGCGAAGTTCTCACGGCGAATTACACAAAACGCCGCACATCACGTTTGCTGCGGCGCAATCATGAAACCTCATTCCACTTCAGCTCGAATGCGATCCACACCGCTGCAATGCAATCCAAATCCACTTTGTTTGCTTCTCAGGCTGTGGCTATAAAATTGTTGTTTGCCGCTCGTACAACGTGGGAGAAATGCACAAATGCTTAATAAAATTTAACTAAAGGAAAATTTATTATAAAAGCTATGGAAAACAATGGAAAATAATGTGACATAAGTCAAACTAATGAGGCAAATTAGTGAAAAATCGTAAGTAAATAAAAAAAAGTTTTATAATTAACCAAAATTGTACGTGGGCTCCATTTTAATTGTGAAATATCATTCTTACAAAAAGTGTTACTCTGTAAAAGCTATGAAAATACAAGTATTATGCCTTCAAACGTATTTAGCCTAGTACAAAAAGGCCAATAAGTAACCTTAAGCTGATTCCAATTTAAAATAAATGTTATATTTATAAAAAATACAAGATAATAAACCATTTTCGTAAACAATTTCACTGCGAGCAGTGTAAACGAAAATGTATCTCGTCGTTTTTTATCCACTTTGTACGAAAATTTGACCTATAAAATTTCCCACAAAATTATTGTAATTTCAGCTAACTCAATTTGATGAATAGGAAACTACAAAAGGAACTAACCCTGACGTTGATCGTGTTTGTCTCGGGCGCTGTGGGAGTTTCGTTTCGATTGCGCAAAAACTATCCGAAAATTAGCTAGAGAAAAAACAACGAAAATCAGCGCAATTTCCACTATCAAGTTACTCGAGAGCAGCTGTCACCTCCCCTCTTGGATTCGACACTATCATTTACTTCGTGGAAGATGCCGCATAATTATAGCTCTCACTGTAGTAGTGCCCAAAAGGGGCAACAACACTGACAAATATTATTGTAAAAGCAACAAACAGCAAGAAAAGTGACCGTCTAAAAACCTCTTCGAATAGACCTCAAATTCTACTACAGTGGAAAAACATGCGTAGTGAGAAAAGAAAAGACCGTTATTGCCACAAGAGAAGAAAAAGAAAAGACCATTATTGGGCATTGTTGTCAGACTTTTTTAATTACTGAGCAGCCTCTTTCACAACCCTGTTGCAACATGTGTATATTTTCAGATATAATACACATAAGACTGGGAACTATTTCTTAACAAATTCAAAAATCTTGTTAATTTTCAGTTATTTATTTTCTAATTTGTCCAACTCCTTATACACGCGATTTTTGCCCACTGTCCGTACGTAGGTGGACACGGAATGCAATCCAAAAGTTGTGGTATCCATGCGACAGTTGGATTATGTTATCTGTATGTTTTTTCCTACTCAATACTTAAATGTTGTGTGTTAGGGGGCGGGGGGTGGAAAGACTATTGCAACATGGGGTTTCTCTCTCTTTCTCTCTCTGACTCTGCGTTTCTTTTGACATTTTTAGCCGCAAAGAAAGCACAAGAAAAACAAAAAAAAAAAAAAAAAAAAAATGCTGACAGCTAGCAATTATTTAAGAGGCCTGCGCCACGCCAGTGTGTGTGTGTGACTGTCTGTGTGTGTGTGTGTGCGAGGAGCACATATGCTGCAGCAGTTGTCGCCTTGCCAGCCTGCCCTCCCGCTCTGCCATACTCGCTGCTTGCAATTAATGGCACGAGTTCCGTTAGAAATATATGAAACAAAAAGAGCGCGACAGGAGCGCGGTTTAGTTGGGCCTGACTAAACAGAGAGCGAGACTGAGAGAGAAGGAGGGAGAGTGGCAGGGGCAGGAGAGCGCACTACCACAGAGAGCAGGCAAAAAAAAAAATGAGAGCAAATTTACCAACTCAAGCCTCGCGTCAGAGGGAAATGGCGACAGTTGAATAATAAATTCAGCATGGCTCTTCGATTTTTTCCACTTCTGCTCCCCTTACCCCCTTCCCCATTTTTTTTGTTGCTCTTGCTGCTGAGCATGACAAAAGCAACACACAACAGCTGAGCTGACATTGACACTTTTCGTCGTTCGCTTGCGCCGCGACACACAGAAAAATCGTTTAAGGTTATTTATAAAACCAAAAAATGAGATGAGAAAAAATAAATCATATTTTTTTTGTTTTTGGCAGAGCTAATGCGATTGAGAAAACTCAACTAAAATTGGTTTTTGACGAAACTTTTCCACTGTGCAAATATTTACGCATATGTGATATATGGGAAATCGATAAACTGCGTTTCTTTGCCTCGCTGTGGGCGGCCAAGCTGCCGTTTTTTTGCAATCCCATTTCCATTTCTAACCACACAATCGACTTCCCCGTTGTATTCGTTTACATTTAATTATCACCAGCCTGCCTATAATGTCATTGCGTTGCGTTTTCTTTTCCATTTTTCTCTTTGTTTTCTTCTTCTTCATGAATTCAATTACAAATACAATGATATTCCCTGTCCACAAAACACGCACACACCTTTTCCTTTCGCCAAACTGCGCTCGATTTCCGTGTCAAGCTTAACCTTCAACTCGCATTGAAACTAATTTGTTTCTCTGGGTTTTTGTTGTTGTTGTTATTGTGCTTTTATTGTTTTTATTCGTGTCTCGATTTGCACCCATCATCCTTCTTCGGGCAAGTGCAAAAGTCACGCAATTAAAGACTGAATTTATGAAGTGATTCTAATATTGTGGCGCCGAGTGTTGCTCGCATTTTGAATGAGCTTAATTGTTGAAGATTTTCTGAGCGTGTGTTGGGCATGTACTCTCTATGTGTGTGTGTGTGTTTGTGTGTAGCGACCAGGCAAAGCACCGTTAAAGGTCAAACGAGCATTTAGCAAAAGAGACGAAGAAACAAATAGAAACAGCAAGAAGAAACGAAATGGCAACTGCACGAACAAGTCTCCAAGTGCCTACCTATATATTTCTCTCTCTCTCTCTCTCGCGCACGCTCTTGTCCAAGTTGTAGAAATATTATTATCAAGAGAGAAGAAAAAACTAGTTGCCAATATCAAGCACAGCTTGATTGTTGTTTTTGCTGCAGCCAGAGCTGACGTGAGCCAGAGATGGCTTATGGAAAGTCCCCTAGTACTGCAACGATTAGTCGATCTAAGTGATCGAAATAATTAAATTCCCAAGCGAATTCCCTACTAATTAAATTGAAAGCGTAAAAATCCCTAGAGGCAACTAGGCTTGACAAAAAACTATTAATACATAAATAACAAGGTAATTTATAATAAGTATGTAAATAAATATATTATTTAGCTAGAAAACGTAATGAACTAGCAAAATGAAAATGGAATTAGTATGCAGACCTAGGTCTTACTAACAGCTTAGTCACTTTGCCGCAATCGATAACGCGTCACACTGTGCCTGCGGTAGTTGACGCAGCAGAGTGGGAGCGGGAGAGTGCAAAACTGGAGCAGCCATTGTTGACGCTCGTGCGACAGGACATTTTTTTCTCTTGATTGAATATGAAAAGTACCGAGGGTTGCCACCTGACGGACAGACAAGTTCTGCCGTGTGTGGGGGATGAAGCAGCAGCAGCAGCAGCGGCAGCATTAACAGGAAACACATCCGGAAAGGAAGTGACAGACAGGCGGATAGGTGGAGGAGATTCGTGCACAACGAGCTGCCGCAAAGGAAGTGGTTAAAAAAAAGACGGCAAAACGATAACAACAACTGCAACACCAGCAGCAAAATTGCTGAATGTTGCTAACGCTTACAGCTGCTGCGCTGCTGCTGCTGCCTATGCCTCTGCTGCTGCTTACTGGTAACAGTTACTGACCAAAGCAAAAGCTCGATGCTCCGTAACAGTTATTGTTGTTGTTTGTTGTTGCTGTGCCAATTCTAAACGTTGCATTGGCAACAGTCGCGCTTCGCCGGTTTTGCAAGCTGCTGCTGCATTGCGCGTAATCAGTGAAGCAACAAACCATGGCAACAACAGCAAAAACAACAACACAGAGTTGTAGTGCGGCTACACAACTGAAGAAGTAGCAAAACAGCACGTTTGTATGCGTATACACACACACACACACATATAGTAAAGTTTCATGCAGTTCGTGTTGAATGACACAGTTTACACACAAACACATGCACACACGTAGGCTGAACTCCTTGCTTACTTGAATTTTGTTTTTTTTTTGTGCACACTATTTCGTTTTTATTTATGCATTTTTCATTAATATTAACTACACTTTTATTGTTTTTTATTCCACAATGTTGAAACTGCGCTGCTTGCGGCGACTGATGCTGCCTGCGCGCCTCCAAACAAAGTCAAACGCAAGAGACGTAGGCGACCCGACGACCACGACGACGACGGTAACGACGACTACGGACTACGGCGAGAGCGTGCAACCAAACGTGCCAAAGGAAATTTCTATACTGACGCAGCAGCAAAACTCTGACAGCTGCCTGGCTGAGTGACTGCCATCGCACACACACACACACACACACAGACACTCGCACACACACGCAGATGGTGGCGAACGAAAGCAGAGCAGCGCCAAAGATGTCAGATGTAGTTGTTTTTGTTGCTGCAGTCAGTTTCTTTCCATGCTGTTGGCTTGAAAGCGTAGCCGTAGTCGCAGTCATACGCACACTTGCACACATTAACTGGTTTGCGCTCTCCGAGCACCATACAAAAAAAAAGAGAGAAAGAGAGAGAGAGAGCACAGTAAACGGCCAGTGAATGTCTCAGTGTGTGCTTTGCATACAAATGCGGCAGCCAAGCAAGACCAGAACACAGACCATACATATTGTAAAACACACATACATATACAACTTACGACCACTTGTTTGTGCGCTCGCTCAGCTGTGCTCCCATGTTCGCTCATTTGCTTGCCTTGCTCTCTCCCGCATACGCTCTCATTGCGTTGCGTCCGCATCAGCTGGGACGCACGTACACAAACAAAATGTTTTGCGATTTGCTTATACGCTCAGCAGCTGACACAGCACAGCGTTGCCAGAAAGCAGTGAAATTAGTAGTAGGGCAATATACATGTGCTTTGAACTACCCCGTATTATTATTAATTCGATTTACCTGTGCCTTATATTATGGGACAATTAGCTCAGATTACTCACCTGCAAAGAGATAGAAAATAGGGGAGAGAAAATATTAATTTTACATCAAATGCAGTCAATAAAATTTTAATTATTTTATTATCTCAGACAGACAAAGCCCGCATGACCTTTTTTTCGTGTAATTCCATTAGCTCCGTCTTCGCCTTGCGCATAATTATCACACACTCGTTGTGTGTGTGTCTGCGGCTATTTGTTTCATTGATAACAAGAAACCGGAGAACAAAGTGCAAACAGAACACAGGAACTGCATTTGTTTGACGACTTCCAAGGAATCAAAAACCAAAGTCAATAAGAATACATGGACAAACGATATGCTCGACTATGAGATACTCTGTGCCGCGATTACTACAAAATAAAATATCAATATAGAATATTCGCTTGATCTGTGTATCGAACAATTTTATCGCTCACATTTCTTTTTTTTTAAATAATATGTTTAATTGCTCGCCATTAAAATACCCTATGTACTTGCAATACTAATAATACTGGGTATCACAAGGAGCACAATCATTGCAGACCAATACGGGAAGGAGGACAAGAGCAACAACAACAACTCAGACAGGCCAGCAGCTGTCGGTTACAAGAATCGGCTTCGTTCCCCTTGCTGTCCCGCTCTCACACCACCGTCGCTCTACTGGCGGCCAGTAAACACCTGTGACCGCCCGCATCGCATCGCATTTACACTTGATGAGTATTTTCAGTGCACTCTTTTAACCTCACCGCAGCACGCACACACTCACACGCGTATGCAGTAAGCAGCGAGCAGCAGCAGCGGCAGCAGCAGCGCAGTGCTGCAACTATGGATGCTTGGCTGCTTTCTAGCGGTTTCAACAAAGCAAACATCGGCAGCAGCAGCATGAGCAGCAGCCGCAACAGCAGGCAATTCGCCATTACTCGAATTGCTTTGCACTCATTATTTATTGCAGCGACTGTTGCCAGCCTCGTTGCAGTCGAATGCAGACAGTCGTCAGCAATCAAACGGCACACGATTCTCCTTTCCTCTCCTCTGCTCACCCCCACCCCATACTACCCTCTCTCTGGCTCTCTGCACGCCATCTTACTTCACCATATTCCATTGCGCGCTCGGCTCGGCTAGAGTGTGGCCAGGTAAATAGGTCAGAACTGAGGCAGTGCGATAAATTTCCTGCTCCAACTAGCTTATCGATAACAATCTGCAAGTATGTAAATATCTCATTAGGAGAGTAACACACACAGACTCGATTAAATTGCAAAAGAGGAGAGAATGTGCGATTGCGGGAGACAGATTTATTTCCTGAATAAGGAAAATATAAATATCACTTTCCCGATCTCCTCTATCTCTCTCACTCGATTCTGTATGTGTGTGTGAGTGTGCGAGCTGTGTTTTGTTTTTGCGGCTTGTTTATTTGTTGCCGTTTATTAATCTTGCTGTTGTGTCTTTTTCTTAGCTTCACGCGGCAGCAGCGCTACAGCAGTTCCGTTGAGTCGGTCACGCCACCACATAAATAAGACAGAAACAAAAACAACAACAGCAACAACAACAGTATCAACTGAACAGCAGAGACAGCAGCGTCCGCTGCCTCGGGTCATGCGCACTAGAAATGACGTCAGTTGTAGCCATTGAATTTAGAAATGCGCAAAAAAAGAGCATAAAATCGAGACACACTAGACTAAGAAATACCCTACACAGTAAAATTGCAGAAAATATGCAAATTAACTAAGCATAGGGTATAACGTGTGTCATTTTGTTGACAATACTCTGTGTGTGATTCATTCTGCCACCTCCCCCCCCTCCCACAAAATGCTGATATGCTTAAATTGCGTTGTAGGTGTAAACCGTCCCTCCATCCCCGCCCACCCATTAACCAACCCCGCAGCCAGCCAACCGCTTGGGCCAACGGCTTAAGGCCCCTTGCGGGGTTTCTTTCTGTCCGCACGCGTTGCTTCTTCATGGAAACCCTAGAAAATAATGAAGCAGCAGCAAAAAGGGTGTGCATCGGATGCGGAGGCGTAGCAGGAGGCTATGTTAAATGCGCAGCAAAAGAGCAATTCGCCAGAAACTTTAATAACAATAGCAATAACACACTCAACGCGGGGCGGGCATCATCAGCTGTTTAACTGCGGGAGGAAAACAGCAACGGTAGCGCAGTGGCAGCGCAGCAGCAGCGACAGATGCAAACACAAGCAAATGCTTGCTCTCACTCTCTCACGCATTTGCCACTGGTTTGTTGTTGGCCATTCGATAGCTTCGATGGCGTTAGGAGAGCAATTGTGCGTGTGTGTGTTGGTATACTGCAGTTTTACACACACAATCGAACTATTCACTCAGCACAGTGTTGCAAAAATAGCTTTAATACCGTCAAATCGGACTTTTTGTAAGTCATAAATGGCGGACAGCGAAATATATGGATTTTTACAGCTTTTTAGAATTTTTTTGTTGGATGTTGTTTTAATTCAATTTGCTTTATTTTTTTTAATTTTATACGTTTTTGAAAAAGTTTCTGTATATAAAAGTGGCTAAATTGGGATTTTTTTTTAAATTGTTTCTTAGCTTTTATTGGTTTTTTTTTAGATAAATTTATTTTACATTATTATGGTAATTTCTTTAAATCTTTTCATATTTCTTTTAATACGCATCCGGCAGCTGCTCAAAAACTTACCGACAGAAACAGGTGACCGTCTCCTCCACATCGAGGGGCAACGTTAGAGGAGGCGTTGCCGCACCTGCACCTGTTCCGCCCACTGTACCCACATTATTGTTGTTGCTACTAGTGCAACCAGTGTTGCTCTGATTGTTGTTATTGTGATTGTGATGACGCGAGGACGAATGCAGAAATGTGGCCGCAAATGTCGAGGATAGCGATGCATGCGATGTGGAGGAACGTGCTGGCGTGTTGGCTGCAGGCGTTTGCGGTGCCGTCGACGTACCGCCGTCCTCGGCCAACGGAACCGATGAGTAGCGCACAAGTATCGCACGACTCACGCGATTACCGCCCGTCAGATTCGAGATGGCCCAATTCATGACCAAAACGCGGCGTTACCAGACCTGAGCAGCGTCTAACTGCAACTGATGGCGACGGCGACGGATTGCAGCAAAATTTTAGCACTCAACGAAGGGGGTTCTCCCTCTCTGTCTCTCTCGGTTCCCCCGGCCCTGACCAAGCACAAAATTGATTTTAGCCCCATCAATCAATTCCAGACGCTAAAACTTGCGAATTATCTACCTACTCTACACACACACACACACATATGTATTTATTTTGTTCTCCTCTTTGTTCCTGTTGTGCTATATTTGTGTTGCGCCTCTGCTTTTGTCCCCTCGATAATTCAATTAGAGTTGTGCTAAGTGCGGCCCAAGGTCCCCAGCCCCGTGCCTTGATTTCTGCCCTCCTCTTACCTATACTATACACAGTTATCTTTTAAGCCTTGAAGCCTTTTTCATCTCGCTTGCTCCACTTTCGCAACAAAAGTTCGATAAAGTTAAACGAGCTTGTTTCTACTTAATAAAATGCCAAGATGTGCCACAGTGCTTGCCATAAGTTTTGCTACGTTTGTTTTGTGTGTGCGCGTGTTCTATGTTTGTTGTTGTTAGTTTTTGTTTTACTTTTCGATTACTGATTGTAATGAAAATTGCGAGTTCATTAAACCGACGCATCGGGTGCCGCTTATCTCGCCGTCGACGTTGACGTCGCTGCCAATGTCGCGCTGAAACATAAACAAAAGATGAAGGCGAACAATAGCCAGGGGAGAGCGGGAGTGAGAGCGCGCGCATAAGAACGTAATAAGCAGGCAAATAAATGCAATCAAAAATGCAATGGCCTTGATGAATGGACGAGGAAACAAAGTGCATAAGCACACGCATACCAACACATACTCACAATCACACACACAAACACAATCGCTTGTGTGTTTGTGCATGTGTATTGATTTACGCATAAAGTAATCAAAAAAAAAAAAAACACTTGCTACTCGCGTTTACTTTGAGAAATCGATAACAAAAGTTGGTCTTTTATTGATTTTGCATCACCAGCGATAAATAAAGGGAAGCAGTAGCCATAGCCCGAACAACGGCAATGAAAATCCTGCCTTTCGGCTGGACAAGGAATGCGAGGAGACAACACTGAAAAAAATAAACGCAACAACTTAAGACGTACAAAATAAAATTTTCTTTTTTGATGGCAGAGAGATGAGAAACGAGGCCAATTGGCAAAATGCCAAATGGCGACGAAGTAAAAACGCAGAGGACATAAAAGACACCACCAAGAGGCGTAGAGAAACAACTGAGAGCAGGCGGCGGCGGAGACGGCGGGCAGACAGAGGCGACGAGACGACAACCAACCAAACGAACAGCGACGTAACGTCTCTGCGTCGCGAGTACCAACCAACCGTCTCTGTCTTCTCTCGCTGCTGTTATCGCTGCTGTCTGCACGACTATTTTTATAATAATCATAATCTGTGCAATTGCATTTGCATTTTGCATTGAATTCCAATTGCATATCTTTTATTTTTTTTTTTTCTGTTTTTGTTTGTTCACTTACCCCATCAACCAATCGACCGTGTCGCGCAAATACTCCGGTATACGCTCCAGTTTGACGGCTGCTGCGCTGCTGCTGCTGTTTCCTTTCGCCAAAAATAGTTTTAGATTCTTTGCACACTGGCACACACACACCACACACCTCCAGCAGCACCTACACCAACACTAACACCAACGTCAACAACACACAAACGACACTAAATCAGCTAGGAGCTGCAAGCCAATTGACACTTTTACTTTTGTTAATCAATAATATTACGAATTTTGTTTTAAAACTTTCGCACATCAAATTTTCACGCTTCTTCTTCACTTGTTTTGTGAGGCCTCGATACGTTTTTAACGATATCAAATATGCATCGATAGCATATTCGATAATCAGTACTGGGTGAGACAGGCAGTTTACCATCAGCACTGCTGTTTAAACGATATTCATGCTTAATTTTATTTTAATTTGTGAATAAATAAAGTTCAATGTTAAATGATAAAAACATAATTACTATTAAAAGGAGGTCAGCACTGAGCAGTGATGTATCAGTTCCCAAACAGTTTTTGCGCTGTTCTACAACTGTTGAGTTTTCGCAGCAGCCCTGGTCTTTATGTGTACAGCTGTTCTCAGGTAAATTTAGATAACCAGCTGATGTTGTGTTTATGTTTCTGTTGAGATTTGTTTGCATATCATAAATAAAATACAACATTTAGGCCGACTTTTAATGCCGAATTAAGTGCAGCAATTTATGTAATTTTAATTAATTGATTATAAAGGCGATTAACCGCAGGATAAGTAATAACTAATTTATTCATTATTCCAACATTGAACCAGATTGATAAGGCCCATCATCACACACTTGAAACAACCTGCCTACCTTGTATATTTATACCATGAACTCGGGATTCGATAAGTTAAATATATTTAACTCTATCGATTTTCGATAACAAACGTGGACGACAGTCAGATTTAAGTCACGGCTGTGAGTGAACAGGAAAAGGCACAGATTACATAAAAATGGTACAAAATTACAAAAATATTTAAGTACATTTCTAACAGATCTAGTAAATATTTTTTTGGATAATTATTTTATAACACCCTCCGACTTAATGCCCTTTACCAACAACCAATTCAAATACCACAAGACGAGTTCGATTATATTAGCCGGTCTCGGCGTGGCTGCCGTAGGCTTCGCTGGAAAACACTTGATGCGCCGTATGCCACAGATGACGACCAAGTTCAATGAGGCCCTCAAGAATCTACCGAAATTTGACGCCGAGAGCATGGCAAATGCGAAGTACTACAAAGGAGGATTCGATCCAAAAATGAATAAGCGAGAGGCAGCGTTAATTTTGGGTGTCAGTCCCAGTGCTTCCAAGTTGAAAGTGAGTCCAAATCTCTTTTGTATATACCATACTAAATCATCAACATGTTCCTCAACTATAGGTAAAGGATGCGCACAAGAAGATAATGCTGCTCAATCATCCTGATCGTGGCGGATCACCATATTTGGCAGCTAAGATCAACGAAGCCAAAGACTTCCTAGACAATGCTAAGTAAATGCTCCGACGTTTGTAAATACTGTACGTAGCACGTAAGATTCCTCACACACAGTTTATAAAGTTAATTTGTATAAGCAGACGAGCGACAATTTTATTTAAATGGCATCCAGAAGACGTTCTAACGATAAATCACTTTAAAAGGTTAACTTTCTTGCCGGAAACTGAACCTAGACTTTTCTACTCTAATTCCATGCATCTTCCTTGAGTCTGCTAGGTAAGCTTGCCGCCCATCCCGTCAAGAATTCCATGGAGAATACCTAAGCATAATTTAGTTGTTTTTCTATGATGACGCTGAGAGTGAAACTTAATAGATGAAGAGGTAGTTGACTTGTACACAGTTATGTATATATAAGTATTATATAGTTGGCATGAAGTTGCCTAATGGGTACGATCATTAGGACGGCGCGTGGGCACAGATAAATCGCGTAATTTACATGAAATTCGACTTAATTAACTTGTCGGATTTCGACAGGTTTTGGGGTCTAATATAAGCTTGGTAGTTACTGCAACAGGTTCACTTCCATTCAAGCCAAAGATGTGGACACAGTTTCTGATCTGTACAGTTGTTGTAGCTGCTGCTGCAGCTGCTCCCTCGTTGGTCACCGAAGCAAGCAGTATCATAACCAACGGATATCCCGCAGCTGTGGGCAAGGCTCCCTATATAGTCGGTCTGTTGCTGAGGGAGGGCGTGATGGGCAGGTGGTGTGGCGGTTCGATCATTGACCACAACTGGGTGCTAACGGCGGCCCATTGCACCGATCACATAGACTCGGTAACCATCTACTACGGCGCCACAAAGCGCACGCAACCATTGTTTCACTTGAGTGTGGGCGTGGAGCATGTTGTGCAACATCCCGATTGGCCGAACAGCATTGGCGCCGATATTGCCTTGATACGTACTCCGCACGTGGGCTTTTGGTCCTTGGTCAATAAGGTGGAGCTACCCGGTTTCCAAGAGCGAAGCAAAAGCTTCGAGAGCTCACTGGCTGTTACGTGCGGCTGGGGCAGCACCTATGACGGCAGTCAGCTGCCCGATTGGCTGCAGTGCGTCGATCTGCACATTATCAGTAACAAGCAGTGCGAACTCAGCTACGGCACTCTGCCGGAGAGTGTTTTGTGTGTAGAGACACCCGAGGGCAGGTCGATTTGTGATGGCGACTCAGGCGGTCCATTGGTTACACATGACAATCCCAAGCTGGTGGGCGTCACGTCCTTCAGCGATGCGGACAGCTGTCACTCCAATGCGCCTGCCGGTTTCACACGCGTTTCCGCCCATCTGGACTGGATACAGAAGGTCTCTGGCGTTGCATATTAATTGTCTAAAAAAAATTGATTTGCTTTTAGGCGAGACTCATAAAGCGAGATCAAAATCGAATTGTTTGTAATCAAATTTGATTATAATTGTACTGCATGCAAGTATTAGAGCTGGAAAAAAATCGATATTTAGGAACATCGATTTCGGCAGGTGCAGAGTTGGTATTTTTACTCAAATTGGCAAGCCTATCGTAAAGTACGCTTTCAAATAAGATAGTATATCGATGAGTTCATCTGCAATCGAATACAACAATAGCCGCGCAACTTTAAATTTATTCTGATTGATAATTAAGCACATTGGTTAGATTATGTGGACAGAGCGCTCTCCATGTTGTCCATTACCTCGCGAAACTGTCCTACGGACACCATATTATCTTGCTCTGTGTTAGTCTTTAAGACGTGCTGCCAAATCTTCTCGAAGTCTTCTGCACTGACGACATCCTTGAAAATGACCTCCAATTGTTCACGGGGTCGCAACAATTGGAAATCGCTTGGCGCCAGTCCATAAAGTAGCGAGACGTCCGGTTGTATAAGATCCTTAACGTGTGTGGAATCAGCATCCATTTTCTTGGGATGCACTTTACGCCAAACTGGAAACTGATTGGGCTGCTTGTTCATATCGGCACAGAGCAGGCGATAGGTAGTATCCTTATTATCGATATTTTTCGGCGTTATGGATATGTTGCCCATTGGGGGCAATGGATTCTGTATGTTCAACAACTGACAGAATTGGTCGTAGTTCACGCGTTCAGTTTTGCAGCCCTCGTCGATAATCATATGAAAGTGACCGAGCGCGGTGCGCATCTTGTATATATCGATATATAAATACATTTTGTGCATAATTTCGAATATTTTCTTAGGCGGCAAGTGGCGTGTCTGTTCCTTATCGCTGTGCTCCAGCACCGAGATCAGATCGAACATCTGAAAAGTTGCATGCTTCTGCAGCTTGCGACGCCACATGTTCACATGGCCCAGGGCATCGAGCAGTGGCTTATTGCCCTCACAGGGCGATATATCCTCGATGAGCATCTTACAATCGCAATCCGGAAAAGGTGTTGGTCGGCCGTAGGTCATGTGTTCTGGCATAACGTACGGATACCTGGCAGGGAAGTAATCGTATCAAATATATATGTTAATCTCTCCAATCTCGCGATACTGACTTTTTCCGTTTAATGCCAAGTCTCGGGTATGTGCGATCGATATAGTCCATTTGCTCCTTGCTAATGATGATCACGTTGCCGGCGCATTGGGTCATGCAAAGCTTGGCCGCATGCCCCGACTTATCGCCTTTCGTAGGCGCGCCATAGGTGTTCATACGGTAGAAGGGTTCGTTGTACCTGAGGATATATGTTTTGATTTTTAGAGACGGATCTCAAAAACACTCGGGTAAGTAAACGCACTTGCGATTAATCTGCTCCGAAGGAAAGTAATGATTGTGGCTAATAATATGTTTATCATGAAAGGTAGCATACTCCCTATTGATCTGCTCAGCGGATTTGGGTGGCAGTATCATATCGTAGAGACGTTCCTTGGATATTGTCTGACGGCCAAATGTGCGACTCAAATTGGTAACCGAGTCCGGTTTGGAGAACGTTGGCTTCACCTCGGCCAGCTTGGCCGACTTGAGAAACATCTCCTCGGAAAATTTCTCCTTAAAGACAGTGAAACGCGACTTGGAACGCTCGAAGGCCAACAGCTCCGGCACACTAATCACCGGCAGACAAGGATTTTCCGGTGAACGTTTCCCGGCACTTTTCACCCTCAACCGCTTGCACTCGTCGCGTATCCAACCCTCGGCAGCCTCCTCGGGATGCAAAATGGTCATGCAGTTGCCAGTGGTGTTTGTGTAATCCGGAGCTGAGCCAACACCAGCTGCGCGTATGTCCGCATTGCGGTCGATAAAGTGACCAATATTCGCCATTTCTCTCAATTAGTAATAAATGTTTTTTCAATTATTTTTGGAAAATATATACACATGTATGTTTTATGTTGACTTTGATATCGAAAAGTGATTGGGAACTCCACAGTAGATTGTACTCATAGTTTTTAAATGCTTTGATCGTTGAAAATGTTTATAAAATAATACACTAATATATTATAAATTTAGTAATAATAATAAATAATTGTTTATTGTTTATTGGCAGAAACAGAAAGAAGAGTATTAACTAAGTTGCACTGTGTGGCAGGGGTCAATTGAGGCTGTAATCCTTCTGCAGAATGAAATCCCAAGTATCCTTCCAGCGCAGGTCGATAATTTCCAGTGCGGACATTTTCCTCGAGCCATAGCTGAGGGGCAAGAACTTGACAAAGACAACGCACACGGCGATGAGCCATAGAAGCAGACCGCAACGATAGACTCGAACCATGTGTCTCCAGGTGCCACCACGTGGCAGGCAATAACGGCGTAGCAAGTTATCCACGTGCTCCAGCACATAACAGAGCAGCAATAGTTTAAACACAAAGGCAGGCAAATAGTTATGCAGAAAGAGAGTGCGATCGACGCAGAAGTACGGCAAATAGTGCACCAGATATCCCATGAAGAAGGTATCGCCGGCAATGAGAAAGCGCTGCCACTCGACGGGCGACAGATCGTAGCAGAGGCGTCTGCGTCGTATGGCATAGAAGACGAGCAGTGCAGCATAGACAAGCAATCCTCCGCTGGCCGTGTACCACAGCAGTATGTTGCCAAGCAAATAGATCTGCGCATTGGAATTGGAGTCAAGCCAGTAGGCGATTCCCTTGTTCAGCAGCGGCCACTCGTGTGGCATCGAGCTGTACATGTGACTCTGCACCTGCCGCGAGTTCCAAAACATTTTCGTCTGTAGCTCCAACAGTTTCGCCCAGAATGTTAGCTTCGTGCGCTTGGTGGGGATCATCTCTGCGTTGAGAAGTTGACGTTCACGCTCCCGCTGATCCTGGGCTGGAATAGACAGAGGGTAAAAGCAAGAAGCAAATTAATCTTTACTGAGCACACGACTTGCTGCCACTAGCCTTACTCTTGGTATAACGATGCTCCTCGACATTCCAGATAGCATCCTGATGTGCCTGCTCGCGATCTGCGACCACCTCGTGCTGATTGTAACCCCAATTGGGCAACTGTTTGCCACTGAAACGCAGCGCAGCGTCCGTCGTATGATGAATCAGTCGTATCTCGGATTTAATGGCATGCCAGCGATCGCCTTCGGTCTGCCTGTTCAGTATCTCCACGCGCCACAACAGCTCGCCGGCCATCTTAATCTCGTAGTCAATATAACAGCTAACCTCCTGGCATTGCGGCGTCATCGGTGCTGCCACATCGTGTGAGTTGAGGGCACGACTCGTGATGCCGTGCACCAATTGCACTATGTCCCCATGTTTTATTGGATCCGGCTGATCACCCACAACCAGATCATCTCGTTCCGGTCGCTTGACAATCCACCAGTTGTTCACATCCTTGAAGGAGTAGCAAGTGACCTGTTGCTGATGCGAGGAACCACGCTGATCCTTATAACGCACCGGATAAACAGCGGCATGTGAATGCAGCCAACAGGTGCGTCCGTGCGTGTGTCGCAGCGTAATCTGTGAGCCATGCATCACCACCAGCGGTTGGCCACGTGTAATCGAAGCCAGGCCGCCGTCCAATGAGGCCTGGAAGGCACTTGTCATCACACTGTCATGTGGTCCCGCCCGATGAAGCACTTTAAGATGCACATAGAAGACGCTCAGGTAGACCGCAATGGGAATACCCAGAAAGAGCAGTATGCGACCCAAGGTATGCAGCCACAGCTGACCAGCTGCAAGGTAGAGAAGAGTTAATCTTATTGCTGCCTGCCTCATCTCCTCCTGCCTCTGTCTACTTACTCGTTAGGCTCGCATCGTACAGCAGGTTCCAGAGATGCCGACACACCATGTACCCGGCCAGCAGCAGCGCCAGAAATCCGACATACTTGATGCAACCGGCGGAGGCAAGGAAAAACGCTGCCGCCGCTCCGCTAACCAACCATCTGGGGCTGCCGAGCGTGCAGCGCTGAAAGCGCAATAGGCATGTTATGCCCACCGTGCTGGCCAGCAGCAACATGGACTCCATTAGGACGAAACGGGACTGTGTTAGCAGCGCATTATCCAGAACCACAAGCAGACCACCCAGTGCGGCTGTGCTGCGTTTCAGCTGAGCCTCCTGCAGCAACTTATAGACCGCCGGTGCCAACAGACTGCCACATAGTGCGGGCACAAATCTCAGCCAGAACACGGGCACATTCGCTCCGTAATCCGCGCCAATGCGCGTGAACGTGTAATTCCCATCGTAGCCACCGAAGCTCACGAGGCCCGCAATCAGCTGTTTGCCCAGCGGCGGATGTTGATCGAAGAAGAAGATGTTGCGCATATAGAGCGAAATATACTTTCCATAGTGCAATTCGTCAAAGCTGTGCGGGGCAGAACGAAAGAAATACGAAGCGATTACGTTAGAATGAATTGTTATAGAGGCTACAGACGAGTGCGCCCGATAGTGAGGGTTGTTACTAACACGCAAATACGCCCTCTCACTCTTACTCAACCGCAGAGAAACCGCAGCAGTTTCTTGAATAACTCCGATGTTTATAGTCCAATCGGAAGTAAATTTGGAATATAGGCTTATAATACATGCAGCTATATCTATGCTGAGTCTTTAATATACTGCGTAATCGAATTTAAAGATAAATAATCAATTTGCGGGGCTATTGGGTGTGGGAATCGTGACCTTGATTAAACTCTTTTTACGTATGATATACAGGAACCATTATGCTGTTTGCTGTTTCTATGCCTCATAATTCCAGAGTAGAGCGGGTTCTAGAGCAGACGCACAGAGTAACTAATAAAATATTTATATTTTTAAAGATTTTTAACGTATGATATACAGGAACCATTATGCCAAATTTGCTGTATCTATGCCTCATAGTTCCAGAGTTAAGCGGGTTCTAGAGCAGACGCACAGAGTAACTAATAAAATAATTATATTTTTAAAGATTTTTCAACTTTTTATAGGGTATTCTAAAGTTCCGACGGGGTAAAATGAATACTCAACAAATTCTCGCACTTACACAACATGCTTCGGCGTTGCCAATTTGTAGAAACGCGTGAGGAACGCCAGCAGAAACAGACCCCAGCTGAAGAGATCAATATGCAGGCTAACGGTAAACTGTGCTGCAGTCGCGCCGCCGCTGCTGCTCTGACAGACTCGACCACTGCTGCTGCTGCTGCTGCTCTGCTTCCCTTTATCTGCATTGTAAGCGGCGGCGGCGGCGGTGGCGGCGTCACACGAACAAGAGCGCGAACGTGAACGTGACTTCTTCGAAGCAGAGGTAAGCGAAGCCGACGATGCTGTCGGTGTTGGCGTCGGCGTCGGCATCGGCGTTGACGTCGGCTTCGATGTATCGGTTAGAAAAGATTGCCGGCTCTCAGAGCGTCGACTGCGCTCAATGCTGCTGCGCAGTGGCAGCGCAAGCGGTGCATTCAGATGGCAGTTAACGTCGCGGCAGCAGAGCATGCTTGCTGCCGTGGTGGACAGCATGCCGTTACAGCACAATGGTGAAGGTGAATTGTAGCCGATGGACGCTAACGCTGGCGACTCTACTGCTGCGGCTGCGGCTGAGGTTGCTGAACGACTGCGAAAGTGAAGTCTTTCGTTTTGCTCGTTGCTCGCGTTTTGATTTTCGATAACATTTTCCGCAACATTTCGTTGCTGCTGCTGCTGTTGTTGTTGTTGTAATTGTTGTTTTTGTTTCGACTTTGAGCGCGTTGTCTTGCGTCGTTGAACGCTGCTGCCGCTGGCGCTGCTGTGGGTGGACATGATGCAAGCGGCGCCTGTTGCAGCGTGAGAATCTTATTTTAGCGTATTTGCTATTGTTGTTTCTCTTTGTGGGTAACACTTTCACTTTTCACTTATGCAAATAATTAGCAACATATACATGTGTGCGTATGCGTGTGCAGATATTTGCGTATTTTTTTATTTAGTTTATTTAACACGGCACATTTCTCCTTGTGTTCTCTATGTCTCTCCTCGGTTATTTGCCACGTCGTTGCTTTTGCACTCTTCCACTACACTCTGCAGCAGCGCGACCACCTTGTCTCGCTTTCGTCGTATCAAAACACACATTTACATGAGAGCGCGCCCAGCAGCAGAAGAAAGTTCACACGCACACACACAGTCGCACACGTAGGGAACACTAAAAATAAATTTTACGCGTGTGTGTGTGTGTTTAAGGCACGCATATATTTTACGTTTTATGCTACTTTGTTTTGCTCACGTCTTCTTTTTTTCTTTTGTGAATCGCAACCTGCACATTCGCCAACCTGCTCGCTGAAGATCTCGACGCGCACTGAGCTAGCTCTCTCTCGCTAAGCGCTGCTGGTCTGCTTCTGCGTCTGCGCAGCTGCTGCTCGCGTCTCCGCTGCTCTGCCTGCGCTGGAATGCGGCAGGTTTGTTGTTTTGTCTCAAGCTGCGCTTGCGTCTGCGTTTGCCTTTGCCTACTTTGATTCTTAACCCATTTTTGGTTTACACGCTGTCTCTCTCTCTCTTTGCCGCGCCCGCTCTCACGCTCGCGCTGGATCTCTTGTTGTTTGTGCGCGCTCTGCCGTGTGCATTGGCACAATGACTGTCAATCGGTGTAAACAACTTCTGTGGCCAACCTGTTGACACCTTTCCCGTAGGCAGCACGCGTCACAACTGTAAAGTAAATATAAATACGCCTTGCGGTACTTGAGGTTAATAAAACTAAGCGTATTGTTGTAAAATGAAAAACAATAATTAATTATACATATCTGATGTTTGCAGCTGTATTCCTACTATATATATATTTACTATATACTCTATAATATATATTTTTATTTATTTTATATTTCGACCTGCAACTACATAATTAGTTCACTTTATTCTGCCAGCTCCGCTTGTTATCGATTATATTTGCAATCAATGCCGTGCTTTAATTATCGATGTGCGCATAAAGCGTGACTCTCACTCAATGAAATCACACTTAAAACCGCTACTTCTGCTACTAAAGCAATAAAAATGATTTTATAGTGAGTCACCCTGCTAGAAGGAGTATTGACATGTTTTTGCCGAGTCAAAACAGAAACGCAAGCTGCAACCACACACACACACACACACAAACGCATGCGTGGGAAAGGGAGAGGCAGATACAGTGGGCAACGTGTAGAGCACGACGTGAAATCAACTCAGACCACTTGTCTGGCGCTTTGTGGAGACTTTAGAACGTGTGTGCGCGTTGCAGGCGAAAGAGAGAGACAGACAAAGAGTGAGAGAGCGACAGGAAAGCAAGTTGGTTTGAGTGCGAATTTGCAGAGTGAGTGAGGGGCTGCTTGTGGAGGCTGGCGACGCGGCAGATGAGGAGGCCGATGCTGCTGCTGCTCTGTGTGTGTCAGTGTCTGTGTGTATTGCAGCTTGGGATGCAACGCGTTTGCCCATTGCGGCGTGAAGGGGTGAGCGGGTGAGTGTGGGCCTTGCAACACGGGCCCAAAAGGAGGCAACGAGTCGTTGTTCGTGTTGTTACTGTTGGCGGATTGGTTGACCGAAGCCCGTACAAGTGCAAGGATATTGTCGCCACCAGCCGCCAAACATGCAACACGCCACACGTTGCAGCATCGTCGTTTTGGCGGTGGGTGGGGGCGGGTTGGCTTGCACAGAAGTGTGCGCTGCGGGGTATGGGTACTGGGTTTGGGTGTTTCTCTGTGCCTGCTGGTGCTTCTGTTGCAGCAGCAGCAGCAGCAGCGACGGCGGTGGCGATGGCAATGGCGATGGCAGTGGGCTCAGTGCCGTGTGCCACTTTGGGCGAATGTTCGTGGCCGTTGCCGTGGCCTCACTCGACTCGTGCGCTCGTTCACTCCAGCCAAGGCCAAGCCTGCAAAAGGACGACGTCGCCGTCAACATCGCCGCCACCGTCGCCGTCGCCGTAGTCAACGACGATAATGTGGCACAATGACATTGACATTGAACTAGGTCGAGGACGTTCACCACCACTTCGGCCACCGTTTTTGGTTAATGTTGCCTCACCCCACTCCCGCCGCTCCGGCCCCTACGCCTCTGCGCAGCACCACGTCCTGTTTAACTGTCTTGTCGTCCTGTTTATGGTATGATACCGTCTGATTATGTTCGGCGTGGGCTCATTGTTGTGTGTGCTTGCACCCCTTTCTGGCTGCCACGAACTGTGGCAGGCATTTGTTGCAGGCAGATAAACGGTTGTGGATTCTTATTGTATAGAATAGATTTAAGATAGAATAGATAATAGATAAAGGATGAATTATAATTAATAGACAGAGTATATAATTGATCAAATATAATTTATAATAGATAATGGATAACAAATAATAGCTTATATATTAATAGATAATAGATAAATAGCTAATAGATAGATAGATAATGGACAATAAGAAATACATACGTGTATAGTAGATACAAGTTAACACATTAAAGATAATAAATTATAGCTAATTTATAAAAAGATAATAAGTAATAGATAGATAGATAATAGAACGACAGATAATATACAATGAATAAGATATAAAAGATAATAGATAAAACATTAAAACTAATGGATAATAGATGTTAAATTTATATATAATAACTTTTAGAAATATGGACTATAACTGATATACATACAGGTAAAAGATAAGTAAATAGATACTAAATAATAGATAGATAAGTATGTAGATAATTAAAATAGTTAAACAGATAATACAAGATAGATAGAGAGACAATAACTACTATATATAGATAGATAATAGATAATCATTAATATATAGATAATAGCTAATAGATATATAGATTTTAAATAAGTAACTTGATAGGTCAACAATAGCTAATATGTATATATATTTATATATATAAAGATAATCGAAAAATGGTAAATAGATAATAAATTATAGGTAGATAGACATTAGCTAATATATATATAAATATATAGATACTATATAAATAGGCAATTATTAATTTTAGACAATAGATAATATATAGATTTCTATCTTGACTTCCATAGACACTCAAGCTTAAGAAACAGACGAAATTCGATAAATTAATTGAAATAAATGTAAGTAAGAAATTGTAAAACCAGATGAAGTGGGAGGATGCAGAAGAAATGAAAAGGAATAAAGAGATTTGCAATCAATTAAAATGCATTCGAACTGAGGCTGCATTCTAATGGAAATTGAAGTTACCCCGCACCCCCACCCCGCTTAGGCAGCTGTCTTAGTCCCACTGTTTCTTCCTCTACCTGACTGTCTATCCGCACTTCGTCTAAGCCTTTGTTCATGCAGTGGCGTAGGGCAGCCCGAGTGGCTGGTGCAGAGGGGTGAGGGGCTTAATTTTATTTATTTTAATTGAAATGAAATTTATTTTATGCACATTTTATTGCTGGCTGCAGCCAAGCCAAGCTAAAGAGGGATGCATTTCTATATAACACATGGATTATTCATACATAGGCATGTGCAAATCTATATGTATGTGTGTGTGTGTATGTGTATGTGTGTGTAAATATACAGAGACAGAGTTGAGAATTTTGCTATGTGGCAAATGCAACTAAAATGTTTGCAGACCGTTTTTGCCGTTTTATTATGGCTCGTCTGGCCAGTCTGGCAACCCTCCTGCCCTTGCCAGACCCTCTGCGCTCGCCCGCCACTGCCATGGCCAGTGGCATGCAACATTTTGTTTTTAGTTGCATTGCAGTGTCTGGCAAAAATTTTGCCATTTGATTGCCGCCTTTTTGTGTAGAGTTTGTTGCAACTTGCTGTTGCAGCTGCAGTTAGGTGTTGCACACACACAGATACGCGTGTGTATGTGTGCGTGTGTGTGCAGAAACGCATATGCAGCTGCATTTTGCGCACTCTCTCGCACACAGCAGGAGCGAAACGCACACACACACGCACGCAGTCTGGTCTAGGCCTTAGGGTGTTATTTATAGAATATAGAAATATATTTTTTATATACACACACATTAAGCCTCCCTTTAATATTATATGTATATTTATTTTATATAAAACGCAGCAGTTTTTACTCTCTCTCTCTCTCTCTCTCTCTCTTTTCTCTCTCTCTCTCTTACTTTTTAGTTTGATTTGTCAGCTAAAAATAATCACAAAATTCCTTTCGGTACAGTTGTGTGCAAAATATGCAACTGTACTGCAGTTACCGTTACAGTGACACACGCACACACACACATACACACGCACGCACGGTTGGGCTGCACTTTTTACGCGACCCCCGCTCACCCTAACCTCACACACAGTCACCGTGTACAGTCGCAGTTTGTGCCCCACAGTCACGGGGAGCACCGCTGTCTAGTTTACGTTTTGTTTAGAATTTTAGATTTTAGCGCGTTTTAGAATTTTATGAATGAATTTTTGGCGCACGAGCCCGAGTCGACACACCGCCCTTCCAGCCCTTCCCCCGTCGAAACCCGGTGCCGTCTGGTCGGAGCGTCACTTTTAGTTTTCGGTTAGTTTTCGTTGCCCATTTTTGGTTGGGTGTGTGTTTTTATTTTTGGTCGACTGCGCTCGCTGCGACCTTGGGGTGCCCGTCGACTGCGACTCCAACGTGAACGCCAACGCCAACCCCAGCTCCCACTCCCGGTCTGTGTGCCGGCTCCATCTCCTGCAGTGAGTCTGCTGGCTGCGGCTTCAGCTTGAACTTGTTTAGATTTTGTGCCAACATCATCGGTTGCACTTTTGTTGCCCCGTTTGCTGCTCCATTTCCATTTTTGCATTTGTCTGTGGGGGAAGTCCCCGTTGTTGCACTTGGCACAAAAACACGCTTCCACAAGGGGTTGCACGAGGCTGCACTCTTTAAGTTGCCTTCGTTTCGTGTAGTTAAGATTAAAGAGCACGAGTTTCGCAATTGTTGCATCTATTTGAGAAGTTTTATTTTATAATAGCATACTTTTTAGGGCACATTACTGCTAATTCTGTATTTAGATAGAATAGTGTAGATTAAACTGGAGCTAGGAGGTTCTTGTGTTGTGAAGATTTAGGCAATTTTTTAAAGATATAAAGTGAATACTCGGAGACATAAAAGGGATATACAGAGATATAAAAGAGTTGAAAGTAATTTAATATATATAAAAAAAGTTTACAATGATTTAAACAATTTTTGAGGCAACTAAACATTTTTAAAAATATATTTAAAGGATTTTCCAAGTTATAACGAGAAGTTTCAAAAATATATCGGAGTTAAATTGATATTTCGAAAATAAAAAAAATTTACAAACCATTTTTCAGTTATGATAAATTAAATAATTAAAGATATAAAAAGATAAAGGCACATTTCTCTGAGATATAAATAAATATAAAAAGAAATAAAGATAGTTTTGAGAAATATAAAAGAAGTAAAGAGATTTTTCTGGTATATATGTATATAAAGATGTTTTAGCAATATAAAGAAATATAAAATATGTAAACGTATGGATGTGTATTTGTATGTTTAAAGGAATACATTATAAGATATGTATGTACAAGTATGTTTAGATATTTCTAAGTATGCAATTTGTCAAAACATATTAATATATTAAGTGTGTAATAGATTAAAGACTTTTAGGTGGTTTTTAAAAAACCCCTTCTTTTGCCATACATTTTTTCAATGTTGATTATATTATTGCTCGCACATATGTACATGTAAATTTATATACATATTGTACATATTCCCCGTCCCTATAGAATTGTTTAACATTTATTGACTAAGGTTTGTGCGCCTCCTCATCATATGTCTATCTTCACCTCATCTTATATACTTTTTATATATTTACCAGTATTCTATGTGACTTTGACAGGTACATACTGCTCGCTTTAATGAGTTTGTTAGTTTTGGACACACAGGGGGTGGGGGAAGCAGAAGAAGGAGACGAAGAAGTGCGGGCGGCTAATAAAAATCCATAGTGAAAAAACTGTTGCATTGCCGTCGCGCGCGCTGTCTGCGAGGCAGAGGCAGCGGCAGAGGCAAAGCCAAACTCCAAACTGAGAGCACGCGTGTGCTTGTGCTTGTGCGTGTGTGTGGGGAGAGCGCACGCGGCGGAGAGAGCCCAAAACGAAGCAGAGGCCGAGCGGAGTCACTAAAATAAACGAGGCAACAAACACAAAAGCGAAAGCGAGGAGTCGCTGCGCCCAATATAGTGCGTGACTTGTCTCTCTCGCTCTATCTCTCTCATCTATTTACATGCGTGTGTGTGCGTGTATTGGTGCAGACAGCATGTCTCGCCTATTTGGGCAGCACACACACACACACACAGCATCCGCCCACACTGTCACTTCCACTCCCTCACACGCTCTCTCGCTCTGCTCTCTGCCGACCTCGACGTCGTCATCAAACTCTACACAATTTTAGGCGCCCATCGGCGCCGGCCCAATATGCCGGCCGGCCGGCCGGCCTGTCGGCTTAACTGCTCCCTGCGTCTCTCCGCGTCTCTCTATCTGTCCCTCCGTCCGCGTGTCTCTTTGTCCACTGTGCGCCTCGCTTCGTGCAGTGGACACACTTTCAATCAGTTTACGTTAAAACATCAACAGTTACACTACGTAACGCGGAGGAGACTTTACGTGCCGTCGAGCCTTGTGCATTGTGTTGTCCGTGGTGAAGTGCTTCCTTTCACTCGCTCTCTTGCTTCCGCTGTTCCATACTCTCGCTCCTTGCACGACCGCGTAGCGTTTTTACTTTCACGCGGCAACTTCGAGTTTCAGCGGGAAACTCTTAAAAAAAATTAAAAAATTCCGCTGTCCAATATGTAAAATCTTGATATTGATTTCTACATTTGTCTATCAATATTTTATATTCACCAAACGGACAAGTCTTATTTATTTTATAAGGTAAAGCAATATTTAAATTATAATTGAATTAGGTAATCTTGATAATTATAATCTAGTTCAATAAAATATATATCGTATATATATAGTAGCATTTTTCCTGATCACTTTAATACTAATTATGTGCAATTATTTTCTGTGAAACTCACTAAGAAATATTTTATCTCTTGTTACACTTTTGAAGCTCTTTTACTGAGAATTTTGGCAACTCAATTAAATTTTCTAAGTCACTTAGCTTGGAAACAGCAAAAAATTAAAAATAATGATTTTAAAACTCATATTTGAAAATAATAAATAAATATTTTATTTAAATATTATATTAAGTAACATATTGAAATAACACAATAAATAAACAAATATGTTTTTTTTTAATTTGTTTCAAAGATTGAGCAAAACCTATAAAGAAAGTGCTTGCTTCTAAAAATTTGATGAGATGAAGACTCGTCAGTTTGGAAAGAAACCATGTTTTTCGATCCGAATTACCTGAAAAATACCTAAAGGTATTTTTTATGCGATCTGAATTTACGGAAAATTACTTAAAGGTCGTATAAGTATTTATAGTATATATTGATACTGATACTAGTAGATTCATGAGCATTAAGAGACATGAAAAAAAACGCTAGAGCTGCCTTCGGTAGTCGGTACTCTCACATAACTGTTTATTTATTAACTACTATAATTTTTATTTTCAATTTAAGTTTCAAATATCATGCGATACCTTTCTGAAAATAAATTAAAATATGATATTAAATGAGATATACGAATCAGTTCGATTTGCTTTCACAACAATTCGATAGCTGCAATAATATTTAGCGAGAAATTAAGTATTTATTGCGTGCACATTACGCATACGCCCCATAATCAAGCGCATTATGCGTGCCTGTGTGTGTGACCGCGTTTCCGGCTGCTGCCAAAAGCATGTGCGAGTGTGCGTGTTTGCTGTGTGTGTGGGTGTGTCTGAGTGCATTTTGCAGACGGGTCATGGCCACGGCCACGGCAACGACCATTGGCTTTTCGGCTTCTGCCTCGGCCTGTGCCACACTGCCACATACAATGCACATTGCCTCTGCCACAGTCCGTGCCGTGTAGCTGAATTTCACTTTCATCATGCCACAACAGAGCACGGCGGCACACAGAGAACACACGGAGTACACGGAGCCGGGATAAACAACGCGAGACACTGCACTCAGCCTCATCTACTCTGCGTCTTGCCCCAAAGTGGGCGCCCACTTGTGCGAGGTGCGAGCTGCGAGCTGCGAGCTGCAACCGTCATCCACTTGTAACACATTCCACACGCCACAACGTTGCATGTGGCAGGCCCGATAGAGGGGGCGGAGGTGGTGATGGTGCCAGGCAGGCATGCTGACCAGCTCGCGACGCGACTTGGTTCGCTGCTCACGACGCCGACGACGACGACGATGATGACGCAATGCACCCCAAACGTAACACAGACCCACACACACACACACACACGGCTGTACGGAGAGAGTTGCAGTTGGCACAGAACGTTGCACGTTGCTTGCTCTCCGGCTTCGGTTCTTACTCGATGCCGATTGCAGTGCCGCCCCAGCGGAGTGCATTTACCTCTGGAGGAGGCGTGTGTGTGGGAGCTGGAGTGGGAGTAGGCGGAAGCTTCCACGGCAGGCAGGCCAAACGAGTTAACATCGCGTCGTGTGCGTGGCCTGATTTCGTCGATTGGCCTTGTTGCATGCGGATATATTTCAGTGTCAGCTGCGGCAGCATCTTTGTTGTTGCCTCAACCCCCTGCTGGGCTTACCCCGTTTTCTCGTGCTGCGCGTATGCAAATCCCTCGCCAAATTTGGGGCAGACAAATTGGCGGTTGATTTTCTAACAAGTTCTAAAAACTGCAGCATACACACAAGGCGCATTCAAATAGCTTCAATAACTGTTGTGTTGATTATTCGATCGTATTGAAATTTGGAAGACAGCTACATAACATACTCAGCTCTCTATATGTCAAAGAAAAAATAGCATATCTTTAATATGATGCTTAGAAAACTAATTGCAGAATTTGATAATTGAATTACACAGGCTGTGGGTCTGAAACCTTAAATTTAACCTAAGCCCTAGCAGCGCAAGCTACACATAAGCGTGCACACTAAATTTGATATATCTAGCTTTTGAAATAGCTGAGATCTGCGTGTTCATACAGACGCACATAGAAATTTCAATGAGTTTTGCTTTAATTTAATCTCTATTCAGACTTCGTCTTTTATCCGATAAAGCCTGCTTCGCTTGGGCATACAAATACCCTTGATCTTGCGATAGCCACTCCGGCACACACACTTGGGATTGTAGCAGTAATCTTCCGCCGGACAGTTGCTACCCGCTGGACACTTGACCCTCAAACAGCTAACCTCCTCGTTGGCCGCACACGACATGCCTACGACGTCATAATTTTCTGTGAAGAAGGAGTTATTAATATACCCCGTAAATACCCTGTTTTATTCACCATCTTGAGCTGAACAGAGCACTATGCCTAAGCAGGTGTAAATTGCTAAGAGCGACCAATTAAACATGACTAACAATAAAAAAATAATACAGAGTTTTAGTTATCTGAAAAAAGCCCTAAGCCGGCGCTGCCAATCAATTAATACCATAGTATTTCGATTTTTATGCAAATCGAGCGTGGCTTATCGATAGCTTCACTTACCCTCAATTGTTTTTCATATCACAGGGTGCTACATAAAACTATTAACAGTTTTTCTAATTGTTTGCCTTGCATGTTTTATTGCAAATTCGCCGACAAAAAGCAACTACAGCAACACTTTGCTTGAGAGCGCGGCGCTCTTTTCAGTTAGTTTAGTCTCTCACTCTGTATTTCTCTCGCTCTGGCTTGCATACGAACTTGCACAATAATGCCGACACGAAGCCTTTGTCTCGTGTCACTCGCACGCACACACACACACACACACAGGCAGGCATACGAACAGCGCGCAGGAGAGCGCAGTAGGGAGTGTGAACAAACACGAGCGTGATGGCGGCGGGTCAGTAGCAAACCAACGCCACCGCCGATAGGTGGCACTGTCGTAAATGCGGCAGCTGACTCAGACATACTAGACGCTGCTAATGTGGTGGTGTGCGGCGCTGCATCCACATAGAGCAGAGCGAGAGGGGACAACTGCCTTTTGGAGTCGCAGTCGCAGCGACGTTAGCAGCAGCAGACATTGCAACGGTAGTTGGGGCTGCCCATTCTCTGTGGCCGCCGCTGCTTGCCGGCCTAGACAAGCAGCCAGTGCAAGCAGTTTTTGTCTTTTTTTATAAATGCCGATGCATCTCCTTGCGCGCGAGTGCCTGTGTGTCTGTGTGGATATATGTGACTCTCGGTATGCGTGCTTGTCTGTGTGAACACGTAGTAAAAACGGAAAGGAAAAAAACGTAAACGTAGCACGTAAATGCACTGCAAATCGGTTGCACTTTCACAATGCCGTCCAGCCGATCGGCTGCGATGTCGACGGCGACAGCGACGGCTGTAGCTTTTCTTTGTGGACGTTGGGCGCCTTTTTGCCTTTCAATGTGTCACGCGCACGCGAAAAACAAAAAAAGAAATGACAAGCCACGGCATATGCCCAAGTGAAAGTCAATATTTTGGGCAGTTTATAAAGATGTCCCCAATTCTTACGACTACGTGTATGTACAAGTGTATGTATGTTTGTGTGCGTGTATGGGCGTATTTGCATTTGTTTTCGTGTTTTTCTTTCACTTTAAACACAACACTAATTTTTGTACTTACTAAAAATCGATAAGCCCAAAACTGAATATATCGCGCGATAAATATTAGCGCAGTTTAGCATTAATGTTGTATGTACTTTTTTCGTTTCAATTGCACTTTTATTTGTTTTATTTTTATTTATAGCTAAAATATTAAACACACACAAGTGCACGTTAATACATGTATGTTTGTTCGCATATACTACATTTGCCGGACAACCCTAACCCAATAGCAATTGCCGACTCACTTACGCATAGATGCACAGTGTCGCGCGATGCCAAAAAATTGCGAATAGTAAAGTCGTTTAAAATTTGACAAGGGAATTAATTAAGAGGTTAAGTAGAATTCTCGATTTTGCACACAAGGGTTCTTTCTTTAGCCTTAGCTCTTGCAAGTGTATTAAAACCTATATTTTATTTTTTATTTTTATACAATTTTATATAAATAGAAATATAATTATTTTTTAAATTTAGTTTATAAATATGGCAAAATTGCCGTAGTTCACTTTAACCAGCTTCTAAATGCCATAAGCATTAATTAATGCCTTAACAAATTAATTGCGCTCCACTGTACGCAGCTTGTGTTCGTGACCGCTCGTGTGTTGGGAGAAGCTTGTGCCGCTCTTTTTACTGCCGCTCACGCGGTCCAGCATGAGCGCGCGCCCGAGTGCTTGGGAGCGCGTTTTGGCTGTCAAAATAATAACAGCAGCAGCGTTTTCACTTTTCATTGAGAAACCGAATTTACCTAACCTCAAATTCAGTATTCTAAACGTGAATTTGAAGTTCTCTTTAACACATTTAAATCTCTTTTGCAGTTGTTCCACGTGCTAAGCACAACTGAAAATAACCCCAAAGGAAATCCTCCATAAACGCACAATGAACTTTACTCCCTTTGGCAACACATTTCCGGGTCTGCCGCAATTTACGACGACTACGGCGCCGCTGGTGTCCACCGTGACGGCTGCTGTAGCCGTCGCCGATGCCGATGTGACTGCGGCGGCCAACAATCAGCAGCAGCAGCAACAACAACAGCAGCAGCAGCAACAACAACAACAACAGGAGCCCGCAGGCAGCAACCAACGCTACCAGCAACATCAGCAGCAACAACAGCAGCAACAGCAACAGCAGCAACTTGCGCACTTCAGTCAGCCCAGTAGCAGCGGCACCGGCGGCAACAAGTTTCGCAGCGGACAGGAAGAAGCGCTGCAGGGCGACAAGTACAATGGGCACCTAGTGGCAGCTGCGGCACAGCAACAACCTCAATACGCGACAGTGTATGCGCCGAGTGCCACGGCAACCAGCGCGGATGCATTGCAGGGGAGTAGCTCCGGGCAGCAGCAGCAACAACAGCAGCAGCAACAGCCACAACAGCAGCAGCAGTTGCAACAGCAGCAGCAACAAGTGGTGGCACCCCAGGAACTGACGCAGGATCTGTGCAATGCAATACTACAGCAGCAGGGTAAGTTACAGAAGCCTAATCCTCTTCAAGGGACTAACACCATCTATCATTCTCTTGCAGTGCTGCAGAATACCTCGTGGCAAACCATAACGCCCGGCACAACCGTGGCCGACTACCTCTCGCATCTTCCGGCCAACACTCTGCCTCTCTCACTGCATCACTTCCTCAAGTACTCCGCGGAGAGCATCAAGAAGGAGAATCAACAGAATGTGGTAAGTGATGGAGTGTTTCCTGCTTTTTTGAGTTGGCAACTCATCGATTTCCTTACAGGTTTTGCAGGTGCAAACGGGACCAGGTGCTGCCATAGGCATCAATACAATAGGCACAACAACAACCATAAGCATACCTCAACAGGAGCACCTAACGCTGCCACTGCAACAGCAGCAGCAACAGCAAGAGCAGCAACAACAGCAGCAACAACAGCAACAGCAACTGACAACTGTTGTTGCCAGCACCTCAACCGTGCCAAGCGGCAGCAAAAAGAAGAAGCGAAAAAAGCGCTCCAAGGATCGCAAACCCAAGCTGCGTCCGGGCGAGATACGCATGAGCACCGCCCTCGATGGCAGCCCCTTGTACATGTGCCCCGAATGCCATGTCGCGTATCCAGAGCCGGAGCTACTCGAGGTGCATTTGGTGGGTCACAATCTGGAGCGTCGCTATGTCTGTGATATTTGTCAAGCATCGCTCAAGCGCAAGGATCATCTAACCCGGCACAAACAATCGCATAATCCCGATCGTCCCTACATCTGCACCGTCTGCCTTAAGGCCTTCAAACGCAAGGAGCAGCTCAGTCTGCACTTTGTCATCCATTCCGGGGAAAAACGTCATCAGTGTCAGGAGTGCGGCAAGGGTTTCTATCGCAAGGATCATCTGCGCAAGCATACGCGATCACACATAGCACGGCGCGTCAAGGCGGAGCTGAACAGTCATGTGCGGCGCGAGAACGGCACCAGCATGTTGCAGCCGGTGGTGACGGCAGCAACAACGGCCGCAGTGCAACATGCCAATCAGCAGCAGCTGCAATTGCAGCAGCAACAACAGCAGCAGCAGCAACAACAGCAGCAGCAGCAACAGCAGCAGCAACAACAGCAGCAGCAACATCACATTGTCGTCAGCCAACAACAGCAGCAGCAGCAACAAGCAACTGGGCAGCAGCAACAGCAGCAAATGATAAATTAGCCAAATGATTTTTGTAAAGTCAGTTAAAGCAAAATTACAATTCAAAATGCAAAACAGAACCGGCCACGCCCACAGCAGCAGCAGCAACATGTTACTGTTGTCGCGCAGGTCGAACTTTTGGCTACAAAATCAAGCAACTCTTTCGGTCCACAACACATTTAATTGACTCTAACAAATCGGATATATAGAAACCATATAGTGAATATCGTTTAAACCATATTCGCGTAAACAACTGTACAATTATTCCTACGTGACGCAAACTTGATAAAGTGCTACAAACCTGGGACCATTTGAGCCTGAATAACAACTTCAAAAACTGTTTCATGCCCTGAAAAGTGTGCTATAGAATATTACCACACTCTTCAGTTCCATTT
>JAECXD010000669.1:0-30280 GCA_018151445.1 Zaprionus inermis | reverse complement strand
TATTTGCATTGCTGCTGGTTTCTGTGGTATTTATTGAACAATTATAACAATACAGGAAGTCTTCGAAAAAAAATAATTCTACCTTTTTAATGCTTTTGTATATACCTGGATTTCTTATATACTTAACACAAAATGTTATGAGGAAATGTCTTTGTAAAGGATCTGTTGGTCATAAAATCTAAATTTGGAAAGTTCTCATTAAAAAATGCGTTTGAATAACAGCTTCATGATTTTTTGTTTAACAGCTACATGTAATAGTACTCAGATTTCCATAAAATTGCAACGTGAACCTTCATTAGGCCGATCGTTGATCGTTATAAGTTATAAAAGTTCGATTTCGAACTTTATTATTAGGGACACACTTAGATTTGGATGTGGTAAGCCTGATAGCTATATCTTGAAATATAACGAAAATCGGCCGATAGGCTTCATGACAGCTATACGATATATCAGTCCGATCTGGCCCGTTCCGACTTATTAAAAGAGGGCAGAAATAAGAAGCTTGGGAGAAAAGTTTCATGTAGATAGCTCAATAACTGGGGGACTAATTTGAGTTCCAACATACAGACGGACTGACTGATTGTTCCTATAACAGCTTTGTATATAATATAAACGTCAGATATATTTAAATGGAAAAACTAAGGGCGGGTTACTGTATAACATTAACAAGTATTGATAATGTGCGGTATTTCCAAAAACAAAACAGGTTTGCATACAAAAACCCTGATTTCAGCCGATTGTTCCTATGGCAGCTATATGTTATAATGGTCCGATTTTGATACAAATTTGGCAGCACATTAAGAACGTAATAAGAATAGGATTTGCCAAATATTGTTGCAATATCTTGAAAAACAACAAAAATCGGCCGATAGCTTCTTTGACAGCTATACGATATATCGGTCCGATCTGGCTCGTTCCGACTTATATACAGCCTACAGCAATAAGAAGCTTGTGTGCCAAGTTTCATGAAGATAGCTCAAAAACTGAGAGACTAGTTTGCGTTGCAACAGACGGACGGACGGACGGACGGACGGACGGACGGACGGACGGACAGACGGACATCCATTTTTCGACTCCTCTGGTGATGCTGATTCAGAATATATATACTTTATAGGGTCGGAGATGTCTCCTAAGGTGCGTTGCAAACTTCTGGGTAAAATTAATATACCCTCTGCAAGGGTATAAAAAGGCCATCGAAGCCAGATGAGTTGCATGACTTAGTGCAAAGGTTCTGGAGGTTTGATGAGTTGCCCGAGGTCGCGGATAAACTCACTAGTGAGGAACGGCAGTGCGAAACTCACTTTGCGTCAAATGTCAGGCAGTTGGAGTCTGGGCGGCTAGTGGTGACATTACCTTTTAAAGAGCCTAAGGTATCGTTAGGCGACACGTACAAAATCGCACTTTCGCGATTTTTATACCCTTGCAGAGGGTATATTAATTTTAGCCAAAAGTTTGCAACGCACCTTAGGAGACATCTCCGACCCTATAAAGTATATATATTCTGAATCAGCATCACCAGAGGAGTCGAAAAATGGATGTCCGTCTGTCCGTCCGTCCGTCCGTCCGTCCGTCCGTCCGTCCGTCCGTCTGTTGCAACGCAAACTAGTCTCTCAGTTTTTGAGCTATCTTCATGAAACTTGGCACACAAGCTTCTTATTGCTGTAGGCTGTATATAAGTCGGAACGAGCCAGATCGGACCGATATATCGTATAGCTGTCAAAGAAGCTATCGGCCGATTTTTGTTGTTTTTCAAGATATTGCAACAATATTTGGCAAATCCTATTCTTATTACGTTCTTAATGTGCTGCCAAATTTGTATCAAAATCGGACCATTATAACATATAGCTGCCATAGGAACAATCGGCTGAAATCAGGGTTTTTGTATGCAAACCCGTTTTGTTTTTGGAAATACCGAACATTATCAATACTTTTTAATGTTATACAGTAACCCGCCCTTAGTTTTTCCATTTAAATATCTCAGACGTTTATATTCTATAGCTGTTATAGGAACAATCAGTCAGTCCACGTGTCTGTTGCAACTCAAATTAGTCCCCCAGTTATTGTGCTATCTTCATGAAACTTTGCTCATAAGCTTCTTATTTTTGCCCTCTTTAAATAAGTCGGAATGGGCCAGATCGGACTGATATATCGTATAGCTGTCATGGAGCCTACGGCCGATTTTCGTTATATTTCAAGATATAGCTATCAGGCTTATCACATCCAAATCTAAGTGTGTCCCTAATAATAAAGTTCGAAATCGAACTTTTATAACTTATAACGATCAACGATCGGCCTAATGAAGGTTCATGTTGCAATTTTATGGAAACCTGAGTACTATTACATATAGCTGTTAAACAAAAAATCATATAGCTGTTATTCAAACGCATTTTTGAATGAGAACTTTCCAAATTTATTTATATTTTATGACCAACAGATCCTTTACAACACAAAGACATTTCCTCATAACATTTTGTGCTAAGTATAACATATAAGAAATCCAGGTATATACAAAAGCATTAAAAAGGTAGAATTATTTTTTTTCGAAGCAGGTGTTTGATTTATAGCCTTAATCAGGTAAAAATCTTGACTTCCTGTACTGTTATAATTGTTCAATAAATACCACAGAAACCAGCAGCAATCCAAATATATTTTATATTTTGTATAACTGCAAGGGTATGAAACCTTCGGCAAGCCGAAGGTAGCCTTGCTTTCTTGTTTTATTTGTTCTCTCTTCTTTTATTTTTGCTCTTGTTATTGCGGTAGTTTTTCTTGGCTACAGTAGAGACCCCGTATAATGGAAGGCGTAATCTGCTTTAAGAAATCCTGCCTAAAGCAGGTGACCGTTGCTCAGCCAAGCATCTCTTGCTGGCTTTGCGACAACGTCGTGCAAATAAAATGTGCCGGCTACACGGCCTCTACGGCTGACGCCGTGGCCAAGCGCACTGGTTTGCGCTACAGTTGTGACATGTGTCGGGAGGCGGAGAACGATATGATGTCGTGCATGCCGCAGACAAAGGCAGGATTTCGAGAACTGTTTGGCAGTTTCCGTAAACTTGCCGATCAGTTCTCAGCGTTAGACAACTCGTTTAATAGTTTAAAGCTATTAAATGAGTCGCCCAAGCGCAAGAAATCCGCTCACGTAGCGAAGCCTTTGCCTGCTGTCATTCCGCCCCCTCTCATTGACCAGCCATGCACTCCTGTGACTCAGCTGGTGATGTCGTTCACTACTCCTATGGTGACGAGATCATCGGTATCAGAAAAAGTCATCAACGAGTGTGTGCAAATGGTGTCACACAAAATTTCTGATGTGTCCGCTGTGGATACTTTGCCTGTACCACAGATTATAGAAATACCTAAGGCAAGTTCTAGTTCGGGATAGCCGGTTATGAACTATCCCATAGGTGTAATACCCGTGGAGCCTAAAAAGGTGTTAGGAGTTCCACTAAGGAAACAAATTTTCATTTCCCGGCTTGCCCCTGATCATTCATCTCAAGATGTAGTGGCTTATATTCAAGCCAAAATACAAGCTGTCGAGTTTAAAGTGGACAAATTTAAATTCTCATATGAGAGGGACATATCGTCCTTTAAAATTAGTGTCCCGGCAGAACTGCTAGCCATTATATGTTCTCCAACATTTTGGCCAGAACATGTAATAATTAAAGAGTTCGAGGCGAAGAAGAAATAGAATCGGAAACCGATTGCTCTTTCACTGCCAACGCAAAAAACTAAGTGCTACTTTTCTTCTTACATACCAAAATGTTAGAGGATTATGTAGCAAATTAACTAATTTATTCTCAAACAGCCTTTCTTTTACCTCCCTTGTTTTAGTGTTCACTGAAACTTGGTTAAAACCGGTAGTAGACAACCTACAGGCTTGATCGTCCTGGCCGACGTGGTGGTGGAGTTCTGATTGCAGTAAATTCCGCCATATCATCGGAACTTTTTCAACCGGAAGTTCAACATTGCATTGAATTTATTTGTGTAAAATTACACTTTCCCGGTTTTTTCTGTTTTATAACCTGTTCATATATTCCGCCGTCATCGGAATTGTCAGTACATTTGCACCCCTTGTCTGCAATAAAGACTGTTTTCAGCCTGTTATCAGACAGGGATCATTTTAGAGTTCTTGGTGACTTTAATGTTCCTGAAGGTGACTGGACACCATGTGTTGGTGAGACTTATTTATTTCCTTCTCGGCAGCATGACCTATTTGACGGTCTTTTTGATATGTCATTGTCGCAGGTCAATCATATCAAAAACTTTAGAAACAGATCCTTGGATTTATGCTTCGTATCTGTTCCATCTAGGGTGTCTCTAAAAAGGACTCAACCAACTGGTCAGAGCTTTACTCGACTACTGATATTTCAATAGCGGTAAACATATTTTATAAGACCATTGACTCTTTCTTTGATATTTGTGTACCGCGTTTCTATCTGACATGCTCAACAAAAGAGTCGTCTCTTTAGCTGCTCGATTAAATTTCTCGGTCCTTAACGCTAAATGTTATAAAAACGATTTAGCTCGTTGTATGTCTCAGTTCCTTGAGAACCCTAAACAGTTTTATAGTTTTGTTAATATGAAGCGTAAATCTTCTGTCTTTCCCTCAAAAATAAAAATACCACTGCAGATACCAACTAAGCCATGGCCGATATGTTCGCTAGGTTTTTTCAATACACGAATTCGCCTACTACACAAAAGATTCATTTTTATCCATACAACATTCCTTGCTCAAATGGAATCCTTAACCCTATTCTAAACGAAAGTTCACTTGTTAAGGATCTTCACTTGGTTAAAGCAATTTTTTCACCAAGTCCCGACGGTGTTCCCGCTTGTGTACTTCGGTTCTGCGCCAACTCCTTAAGTAAGCCATTGCTCAAACTGTTTTCGCTGTCCTTAGATACTTCATCCTTTCCTTCCATTTGGAAGGAATCTTTTATCATTCCCTTGTTTAAGAAGGGCAGTAAGTCTGAAGCAAGCAATTATAGAGGTATCTCTAAATTGTCGGCTATACCTAAATTCTTCGAGAATGCTTTAACTCCTCACTTGCAACATTTCTGTAGATCCGTCATATCGCCTTCCCAGCACGGATTTATAAAACGTCGCTCAACTACGACAAATTTACTTGAGCTGACATCCTTTGTTATAAAAGGTTTTCAGGAAAATCTTCAAACTGATGTTATATACACTGATTTCAGTAAGGCTTTTGAATCAGTAAATCATTCCCTTCTTGCACCTAAACTCAGCCTCTTAACTTCAACAACTTCTTAATTAGATTGTGAGTTATCTGAATAGCAGAACCCAAAGAGTTCTCTTTAATGATGTATTTTCACACCTTCTTCATGTCACATCTGGCGTTCCTCAGGGTAGCCATCTAGGCCCCTTCCTTTTTTCGCTTTTCATCAATGACCTCCCTTTGGTCATACATAACTCCCGTACTCTCATGTAAGTTAAGGCAGTCCATAGCTGCCTGGCCAAGACGAGCATTTTCAGGTTTAACGTTATAAGTTTATTCAAATGTTATTCTTAAAATAAAGACTACGGGAGAGAGAGCTCGCGTCGCGGTTTGGGGTTCGTCCAAGACTGACTACTTCAATCGGGGTTGGCCCTCAGCAGTCCTCCGGCTCTAGCGCTGAGGGCAGCGTTGTAGCCAGTTCCAGGGCGAGGGGAGGCCCCGCGGAACCGTTGGGTAAGTGGCCGAAATACGCTACGTCAGCCGTCGCTTGGGCAACATCCGGCGACTGCGCTGCTCGTAACAACAAAGTGTCGTTTGCAGACGCAGCAAATCGCCGTCCGCGTGACTGCAACAAAGTGTCGTCTGCAGGCGCAGCAGATCGCCGTCCGCGTGACAGCAACAAAGTGTCGTCTGCAGGCGCAGCATATTTCAGTCAGTGCGATCGTTGGATACGTCGTCGTGTTGATGGATAGGGGCGACCGGCGAATGACGCAACGGGCGCGTACGAGAGCGGCGGTCGATGGAGAGGGGGGCAGGCGGAGAATGTTCACCACTCTTCCCCCCTCAAAAATCTGCGTCCCGCAGATCATAGGGCTTTTGGTGCCCCGCTAGCAGCTTGAGTTCCCAGGTCCGGCTTACGGTCCTTTACGACCGGGATGCCTTTGGTCGAAGTCACCTTCCTCCACAGGAAGTATACGAACGCGAAGATAAGCAAAGCCACTATTCCCTCCGGAATCGAAGAGTAAAGCAATTTGCCGGTCATTAGAGACAACCTTTGAAGGTTCTGGTTGCTCACTTCGTGTACGTAATTCCAGTGACAGCCTATAATCCGTGGCCGTCACGCGAGTTAAGACAGCCGGCATTGCCATCAAGTGGGTAGTGGAATAACTGGTGAAGTTTCGATTACCGACCGTAATCGTTTCGTTAGAGAATTGTACCACAAAGGAACCAGAGAGATGATGTTTCTTCCTGTCAAAGGTGACCGATCCGTTAAAGTTCGATAGGAGAAGCGTTCCGTCGTCGATGAGATAAACCACCTCTTGGTCGTTCCTCAGATATTTACAGGCGGCGTGCCCTTCAATAATCGAGGAATGCAGTCGCTCTCCTTTAGTCTAAGCAGGTCCCTTTCCCGACACACAGTCGTGTTGCCGATAGACAGACAATCTCCAAGCACCGCGTACGTTTCGTCGGGATTTACGGCTAGCTTGTTGTACTTCAGCATCACTTGTTTTCCCTCAGAGATGGTTGAGTATAGGTGCATAAATCTATACGATTCGTCAGTGACCTTTGGAAACGTTAAGATTTACAGTAGCATTTTACCATTTGTTATTACCGACGGACGGGAACCAACCTGGCTAGCCAGTATTATGGCCCTATGTAGAGTTGACGCTATGGCATGTAAGTCCCCGTCGATTGCGTTGACTCTTTCCACCATCTTATTGATTTGCTGTACCGACTCGTGTGCGGAGTCGAAGAGCCTTGTGTTGATTCTAATCTGCTGGTTCGTATCTGCAATGACGTCGTTCTGGGCCTTTAATATCGCGTTCCAGTCTGCTGCATCTGGGGACCCGGCTATCCATTTCCAGGCGGATCCCAACCATTCTATGGAGTTTATACAATCAAAAAGGTTTAAAAAAGGTTGTTGGCAAAGAATTTCACTCACCGTTGCATAAGTTCCTTCTATGTTAGGTACTCCTCTTACAATTGAGATGATCTAAAGGGAAAGAAAGGTGATTAGTAAAATCGCATATGCTTTAACATCAGTAATTTGGTTCGTTTGCTTTTTGGTTTTTGTTTTTTTTTTTTAATATTTTTGTCTGTCCGTCCGTATGAAAACCTAGATCTCAACTATTATAAGAGCTAGAGCTACCAAATTTGGAGACAATATGTGTTAATCCTGCACGCAGATCAAGTTTATTTTGGATTTTTGCCACGCCTCCATCCGTCCCCATAAATCGAAAATAAAGCGATTGTAGCTGCAAATATAGATCTACCGCAATCATTTTTTATACATGTGATAAAAACCGTGCGGGTGTGCTGGCAAAGTTTCAATAAGATCGGCCGATAAATAAGGAAGATATTCAAGAAATAGTATTGCACTGTGACTATGTGCTTATGTCGGTTTTTCCTAATGTAAGTTCCCGAGTTCAACTCCAGCAGCAGGCAACTTTTTATACCCTTGCAGAGGGTATATTAATTTTAGTCAGAAGTTTGCAACGCACCTTAGGAGACATTTCCGACCCTATAAAGTATATATATTCTGAATCAGCATCACCAGAGGAGTCGAAAAATGGATGTCCGTCTGTCCGTCCGTCCGTCCGTCTGTTGCAACGCAAACTAGTCTCTCAGTTTTTGAGCTATATTAATGAAACTTGGCATACAAGCTTCTTATTGCTGTAGGCTGTAAATAAGTCGGAACGAGCCAGATCGGACCGATATATCGTATAGCTGTCATAGAAGCTATCGGCCGATTTTTGTTGTTTTTCAAGATATTGCAACAAGATTTGGCAAATCCTATTCTTATTACGTTCTTAATGTTCTGTCAAAATTATCGGACCACTATAACATATAGCTGCCATAGGAACAATCGGCTGAAATCACGGTTTTTGTATGCAAACCTGTTGTGTTTTTGGAAATACCGCACATTATCAATACTTTTTAATGTTATACAGTAACCCGCCCTTAGTTTTTCCATTTAAATATCTCAGACGTTTATATTCTATAGCTGTTATAGGAACAATCAGTCAGTCCGTCTGTCTGTTGCAACTCAAATTAGTCCCCCAGTTATTCATGAAACTTTGCTCACAAGCTTCTTATTTCTGCCCTCTTTAAATAAGTCGGAACGGGCCAGATCGGACTGATATATCGTATAGCTGTCATGGAGCCTATCGGCCGATTTTCGTTATATTTCAAGATATAGCTATCAGGCTTACCACATCCAAATCTAAGTGTGTCCCTAATAATAAAGTTCGAAATCGAACTTTTATAAATTATAACGATCAACGATCGGCCTAATGAAGGTTCATGTTGCAATTTTATGGAAATCTGAGTACTATTACATGTAGCTGTTAAACAAAAAATCATGTAGCTGTTATTCAAACGCATTTTTGAATGAGAACTTTTCAAATTTATTTATATTTTATGACCAACAGATCCTTTACAACACAAAGACATTTCCTCATAACATTTTGTGTTAAGTGTATAAGAAATCCAGGTATATACAAAAGCATTAAAATGGTAGAATTATTTTTTTTCGAAGCAGGTGTTTGATTCATAGCCTTAATCAGGTAAAAATCTCGACTTCCTACATTTTAACGGAAAAATTATGTAAACATTGGTACCAGCAATGTACCTTAATGACAAATAGGAACATAATAAAAAGGTTAAGCAAATTAGTTGCCTTTTTTTAGGGCACAGGTAAAAATATAAATAAATAAAACAGGCACATAGCTATATATGTTCATTCATAAAGATCTCACACCACAGTGTGAACGCATGTGAACAATGCGTTCTTGCTTTTTATTTCTTTCCGTCTCTAATTTGTTTGGCCTATGCAAGTTCCACTCGATTCTTATTGGATGTTGCCCATTGCTTTTATTACTTTGCAGTTATAAATTATACATACATATATGCTGCCTCACAATACATCTCAAAATACCTAATTAGATTTGTCGTTTGTTTTTTGTGTTGCTGCTCAATGTCTCTTTGGATTCTAAGTGGCTTAAAATATACTAAAAACTTATTTTGAATTTTGCAACACACTGTAAAATTAAAAAAAATATATATAAGATACGAAAAATAATAAATATAAGTCGGTCGGTCGCCGCACCCAGGAGTTTAACTCCGGAAGGGTGATTCATAAAGACAACGTGAAATAGATTTCTTAAAAGTGATGTCCGTGCTCTGGCAAATCTCGCCTACCCTTTTTTTTTAGCCACTTGGCGTAATTTAATCAGGTTTAAACATTAACATTTAAGTTTAGTATTTCTTAGTGTTGGGTTATCCTCTCCACAAACATAAGCTTAGTTAGACAGGTGGAAATAAATTTCAGAGTCCAAAATCAAATCAACCAGCTAACGGTAACCGTCAATTTAATTCTCAAAGCAACAAAAGAACACCGGAATTATGTATGAAACCTTGCTAGATAGATATAAAATGTTGATGATGGAATTGTAGAATCTCATGCTAGCCTGCCATTGTATCCAGCAGACTTGAAGTCAGTTTGGCTTGGGGAGCCCACAAACACCCCCGTAGGGGACCTTTTGTCCGTTTCCTCCGTTAAAGTGCTACAATCGGATAACGCCCTATAAATAAATATATAGGGTTTCCTAAAATAAGATTTAGTTGTAAAACAATTACTATTTTCTCCCGTCGCAAAAGAAGGCTTCACACTACCGATAGCCGGCAACGTCATAGCGGAATGTGACCGATGAGTTCATACAGTCGAAGATTGCACTGCTTCCCCCGGTGCTATTTTCTGTCGGTTATCATCGAAAAGTTCTTGCGCCAGAGAACTCCACGCGGGTGGTGTGGCCCAGATGTGTGATCTACCAAGCAGTCTGGACCCAATCACTTATGTCGTCAATGATCGGTCCGCAAAAGTGCAGGTCGACAACGGCACCGAGGTATGGGTGCATAGCACGCTCCTTGTTACATTCAATTAGCGTGCCTCCATAAACGGAACCCGGAATAAAGTCCCGGGAGTCGCAAAATTAACCATGCAAAAACACAACCGCCAGCCAAAACGTGCTCCGGACAGCACATTGGAACGATAAGTTGCGCTAGTTACCACTGAACCTTCCCTGCTCTAACTGAAACCGTCCAGATTCCGCTAAATGACAACAGCATCAAAGGCCACAACAACAACAGCTCAGCAGTCCACATATTATAGGAACATACACGAACAACAACATATTGTGAAATAAAACAAGAAAGCAAGGCTACCTTCGGCTTGCCGAAGGTTTCATACCCTTGTAGTTATACAAAATATAAAATATATTTGGATTGCTGCTGGTTTCTGTGGTATTTATTGAACAATTATAACAGTACAGGAAGTCAAGATTTTTACCTGATTAAGGCTATGAATTAAACACCTGCTTCGAAAAAAAATAATTCTACCTTTTTAATGCTTTTGTATATACCTGGAATTCTTATATACTTAACACAAAATGTTATGAGGAAATGTCTTTGTAAAGGATCTGTTGGTCATAAATTCTAAATTTGGAAAGTTTTCATTCAAAAATGTGTTTGAATAACAGCTTCATGATTTTTTGTTTAACAGCTACATGTAATAGTACTCAGATTTCTATAAAATTGCAACATGAACCTTCATTAGGCCGATCGTTGATCGTTATAAGTTATAAAAGTTCGATTTCGAACTTTATTATTAGGGACACACTTAGATTTGGATGTGGTAAGCCTGATAGCTATATCTTGCAATATAACGAAAATCGGCCGATAGGCTTCATGACAGCTATACGATATATCAGTCCGATCTGGCCCGTTCCGACTTATTAAAAGAGGGCAGAAATAAGAAGCTTGGGAGAAAAGATTCATGAAGATAGCTCAATAATAAGGGGGGGACTAATTTGAGTTGCAACAGACAGACGGACTGACTGATTGTTCCTATAACAGCTATAGAATATAAACGTCTGAGATATTTAAATGGAAAAACTAAGGGCGGGTTACTGTATAACATTAAAAAGTATTGATAATGTGCGGTATTTCCAAAAACAAAACAGGTTTGCATACAAAAACCCTGATTTCAGCCGATTGTTCCTATGACAGCTATATGTTATAGTGGTCCGATTTTGATACAATTTTGACAGCACATTAAGAACGTAATAAGAATAGGATTTGCCAAATCTTGTTGCAATATCTTGAAAAACAACAAAAATCGGCCGATAGCTTCTATGACAGCTATACGATATATCGGTCCGATCTGGCTCGTTCCGACTTATTTACAGCCTACAGCAATAATAAGCTTGTGTGCCAAGTTTCATGAAGATAGCTCAATAACTGGGGGAATAATTTGCGTTGCAACAGACAGACGGACTGACTGATTGTTCCTATAACAGCTATAGAATATAAACGTCTGAGATATTTAAATGGAAAAACTAAGGGCGGGTTACTGTATAACATTAAAAAGTATTGATAATGTGCGGTATTTCCAAAAACAAAACAGGTTTGCATACAAAAACCCTGATTTCAGCCGATTGTTTCTATGGCAGCTATATGTTATAGTAATCCGATTTTGATAAAATTTTGACAGCACATTAAAAACGTAATAAGAATAGGATTTGCCAAATCTTGTTGCAATATCTTGAAAAACAACAAAAATCGGCCGATAGCTTCTATGACAGCTATACGATATATCGGTCCGATCTGGCTCGTTCCGACTTATTTACAGCCTACAGCAATAAGAAGCTTGTATGCCAAGTTTCATGAAGATAGCTCAAAAACTGAGAGACTAGTTTGCGTTGCAACAGACGGACGGACGGACGGACGGACGGACGGACGGACGGACGGACGGACGGACAGACGGACATCCATTTTTCGACTCCTCTGGTGATGCTGATTCAGAATATATATACTTTATAGGGTCGGAGATGTCTCCTAAGGTGCGTTGCAAACTTCTGGGTAAAATTAATATACCCTCTGCAAGGGTATAACAAGAAAGCAAGGCTACCTTCGGCTTGCCGAAGGTTTCATACCCTTGCAGTTATACAAAATATAAAATATATTTGGATTGCTGCAGGTTTCTGTGGTATTTATTGAACAATTATAACAGTACAGGAAGTCAAGATTTTTACCTGATTAAGGCTATGAATCAAACACCTGCTTCGAAAAAAAATAATTCTACCTTTTAATGCTTTTGTATATACCTGGATTTCTTATATACTTAACACAAAATGTTATGAGGAAATGTCTTTGTGTTGTAAAGGATCTGTTGGTCATAAAATATAAATAAATTTGGAAAGTTCTCATTCAAAAAATGCGTTTGAATAACAGCTACATGATTTTTTGTTTAACAGCTATATGTAATAGTACTCAGATTTCCATAAAATTGCAACATGAACCTTCATTAGACCGATCGTTGATCGTTATAAGTTATAAAAGTTCGATTTCGAACTTTATTATTAGGGACACACTTAAATTTGGATGTGGTAAGCCTGATAGCTATATCTTGAAATATAACGAAAATCGGCCGATAGGCTCCATGACAGCTATACGATATATCAGTCCGATTTGGCTCGTTCCGACTTATTTACAGCCTACAGCAATAAGAAGCTTGTGTGCCAAGTTTCATGAAGATAGCTCAATAACTGGGGGACTAATTTGAGTTGCAACAGACAGACGGACTGACTGATTGTTCCTATAACAGCTATAGAATATAAACGTCTGAGATATTGAAATGGAAAAACTAAGGGCGGGTTACTGTATAACATTAAAAAGTATTGATAATGTGCGGTATTTCCAAAAACAAAACAGGTTTGCATACAAAAACCCTGATTTCAGCCGATTGTTCCTATGGCAGCTATATGTTATAGTGGTCCGATTTTGATATAATTTTGACAGCACATTAAGAATGTACTAAGAATAGGATTTGCCAAATCTTGTTGCAATATCTTGAAAAACAACAAAAATCTGCCGATAGCTTCTATGACAGCTATACGATATATCGGTCCGATCTGGCTCGTTCCGACTTATATACAGCCTACAGCAATAAGAAGCTTGTGTGCCAAGTTTCATGAAGATAGCTCAAAAACTGAGAGACTAGTTTGCGTTGCAACAGACCGTCGGACGGACGGACGGACAGACGGACATCCATTTTTCGACTCCTCTGGTGATGCTGATTCAGAATATATATACTTTATAGGGTCGGAGATGTCTCCTAAGGTGCGTTGCAAACTTCTGGCTAAAATTAATATACCCTCTGCAAGGGTATAAAGACGCACATGTTGACACACACACTTTGAGCGTACATGCTCTCGAAAATTCTAGAAATAGAGTTCACCATAATGGTAATGTTGCATCAGCAACATGTGATTGGTCAGCTATGCATTTTGTAGCTTAGAAAGGACCGTTGTAGCGAGGCGTTGTAGCTGACGCCGAGTGAAGAAACAGCGTGAAGCAAAAAGAAGTTTGTCTTTTTGCGACGGTCAAGCAGTTGCAATTTGGTCGTGCATAAAACCGCAGTCAATTGAAACGAACATACGAATACTGTCAAAAGTAAATTACCGAATAAATTTGAATTAAAAACAAACATTTGTTGTGGAATTTAATCATTGACAAAAATATTAAACCAATTGTTACGTGGAGGTACGGCCCATTTATAACTGGCGCAGTCGGTCCTAAAGAGCTCTGCAGTGGACTCCCGTATATTGGCTATTCATGTAAGACAGCAACGGTAGTAGTGAAAACTAAAATATTAACAAAATAAAAAATTATAATGCAAAGTTACACAATCAATCTCAGTACGAAAATCACAATGCATTGTCAGCGAAAACCCGGTGGTCGCACTTGACGGCCGCAGCCACGCATCAGATTGCATATATTCATGCAAGCGAGCACGTGGCAGCATAAGTCCATAGCGAGTAGCGTTCGGTTTAGTGATGTATGCATGTGATGTACAAATTAATTAGTTTATTGCCGGCGTTATCGCGCGAGGCTCTACAAGACTAATGTCAGGCGGAGCCGTGACAATAAAAGACAGGGAGTTCTTTTCATTGTTCATTTAATTCGATGGCATAGCATTGCTGTTGTGTCGGAATAAGAATACAAACTCAATACAAAAAGATTCTTAAAGTTAAATGAAAGCGAAACTCTGTTTCGCAATCATACTCATAGCGGCCACGCAAATGTGCTGTGTTTGCCGACTATGCAACGACATCCGGGCAAATGCTGGCTAAGCAGATTCGCTCGGAGTCATGTTACGGTCAGCAACCTAGAGATTGTTGACTTCAGTTAACTTACATACGAATGCCCAGATTCATAAAAGCAAAAAGGCTTACGCAATAAGACGACATGATAAGGTGTTCTGGAGTATATCAAGAGATAAAGCAGTAAGGCTTACAAAAAAGAATGTGTATAAGATATATCAAAAAAAAACAAGAAAGCAAGGCTACCTTCGGCTTGCCGAAGGTTTCATACCCTTGCAGTTATACAAAATATAAAATATATTTGGATTGCTGCTGGTTTCTGTGGTATTTATTGAACAATTATAACAGTACAGGAAGTCAAGATTTTGACCTGATTAAGGCTATGAATCAAACACCTGCTTCGAAAAAAAATAATTCTACCCATTAATGCTTTTGTACATACCTGGATTTCTTATATACTTAACACAAAATGTTATGAGGAAATGTCTTTGTGTTGTAAAGGATCTGTTGGTCATAAAATATAAATAAATTTGGAAAGTTCTCATTCAAAAATGCGTTTGAATAACAGCTATATGATTTTTTGTTTAACAGCTATATGTAATAGTACTCAGGTTTCCATAAAATTGCAACATGAACCTTCATTAGGCCGATCGTTGATCGTTATAAGTTATAAAAGTTCGATTTCGAACTTTATTATTAGGGACACACTTAGATTTGGATGTGATAAGCCTGATAGCTATATCTTGAAATATAACGAAAATCGGCCGTAGGCTCCATGACAGCTATACGATATATCAGTCCGATCTGGCCCATTCCGACTTATTTAAAGAGGGCAGAAATAAGAATCTTGTGAGCAAAGTTTCATGAAGATAGCTCAATAACTGGGGGACTAATTTGAGTTGCAACAGACACGTGGACTGACTGATTGTTCCTATAACAGCTATAGAATATAAACATCTGAGATATTTAAATGGAAAAACTAAGGGCGGGTTACTGTATAACATTAAAAAGTATTGATAATGTGCGGTATTTCCAAAAACAAAACAGGTTTGCATACAAAAACCCTGATTTCAGCCGATTGTTCCTATGGCAGCTACATGTTATAGTGGTCCGATTTTGATACAATTTTGAAAGCACATTAAGAACGTAATAAGAATAGGATTTGCCATATCTTGAAAAACAACAAAAATCGGCCGATAGCTTCTATGACAGCTATACGATATATCGGTCCGATCTGGCTCGTTCCGACTTATTTACAGCCGACATCAATAATAAGCTTGGGTGCCAAGTTTCATGAAGATAGCTCAATAACTGGGGGACTAATTTGAGTTGCAACAGACAGACGGACTGACTGATTGTTCCTATAACAGCTATAGAATATAAACGTCTGAGATATTTAAATGGAAAAACTAAGGGCGGGTTACTGTATAACATTAAAAAGTATTGATAATGTGCGGTATTTCCAAAAACAAAACAGGTTTGCATACAAAAACCGTGATTTCAGCCGATTGTTCCTATGGCAGCTATATGGTATAGTGGTCCGATTTTGATATAATTTTGACACACATTAATAAGAATAGGATTTGCCAAATCTTGTTGCAATATCTTGAAAAACAACAAAAATCGGCCGATAGCTTCTATGACAGCTATACGATATATCGGTGCGATCTGGCTCTTTCCGACTTATTTACAGCCTACAGCAATAATAAGCTTGTGTGCCAAGTTTCATGAAGATAGCTCAATAACTAGGGGACTAATTTGAGTTGCAACAGACACGCGGACTGACTGAGTGTTCCTATAACAGCTATAGAATATAAACGTCTGAGATATTTAAAGGGAAAAACTAAGGGCGGGTTACTGTATAACATTAAAAAGTATTGATAATGTGCGGTATTTCCAAAAACAAAACAGGTTTGCATACAAAAACCCTGATTTCAGCCGATTGTTCCTATGGCAGCTACATGTTATAGTGGTCCGATTTTGATACAATTTTGACAGCACATTAAGAACGTAATAAGAATAGGATTTGCCAAATCTTGTTGCAATATCTTGAAAAACAACAAAAATCGGCCGATAGCTTCTATGACAGCTATACGATATATCGGTGCGATCTGGCTCTTTCCGACTTATTTACAGCCTACAGCAATAATAAGCTTGTGTGCCAAGTTACATGAAGATAGCTCAATAACTGGGGGACTAATTTGAGTTGCAACAGACATACGGACTGACTGATTGTTCCTATAAGAGCTATAGAATATAAACGTCTAAGATATTTAAATGGAAAAACTAAGGGCGGGTTACTGTATAACATTAAAAAGTATTGATAATGTGCGGTATTTCCAAAAACAAAACAGGTTTGCATACAAAAACCCTGATTTCAGCCGATTGTTCCTATGGCAGGTATATGTTATAGTGGTCCGATTTTGATATAATTTTGACAGCACATTAAGAACGTAATAAGAATAGGATTTGCCAAATCTTGTTGCAATATCTTGAAAAACAACAAAAATCGGCCGATAGCTTCTATGACAGCTATACGATATATCGGTGCGATCTGGCTCTTTCCGACTTATTTACAGCCTACAGCAATAATAAGCTTGTGTGCCAAGTTTCATGAAGATAGCTCAAAAACTGAGAGACTAGTTTGCGTTGCAACAGACGGACGGACGGACGGACGGACGGACGGACGGACAGACGGACATCCATTTTTCGACTCCTCTGGTGATGCTGATTCAGAATATATATACTTTATAGGGTCGGAGATGTCTCCTAAGGTGCGTTGCAAACTTCTGGCTAAAATTAATATACCCTCTGCAAGGGTATAAAAAATACAAGCAATAAGGCTTCCGCAAATAAGTGCGAGATATATCAAGAAGAAAGAAATAAGTCTTAATCTGAAGAGGCACCACCTGAATGACAAGGACGGAAAATAGTTCAATTACTATAACATTCAGAGTTGCAGGGCGCAAAGCTGTATGTTGTTTTTGACTATACCCGAATTCGTTGTTTAAAGGGACGCAAGATGATTATTAAGCCCACTTAAAGTAATATGAGAATTAACAAATACGAGCGAAAACAAATAAACTACCGATTGCACCAGATTCATAACTTTACACATGTACATCAAAACTAAAAAATCCTTCATTACAGGAAATTTTAGAAGACACCATTACATCAACACACACCACGACACAACGGTTAACAAGACACACAAAATAAAATAAGTTAATTAAGAATAACATAAATACACACACACACTATAAATTAAGATAACAACACACATTAGAAACTAAGATATCAACACACATTAAAAATTAAGATAACAACACACCAACACACATTGTTCCGAATAGTAATCAAATCACACACGAATTATATAGGAAGAGAAGAGTAAATACAGTTGTATAGAGAAAGTTCAAGTCAAATATCAAAAGGTTGTTTCCGAACACCAGAAGTAGAAGTAGAGCTGAATGAGAAGGATTAGCATCAAGGTCTTTAGAGTCAATTTAAGAAGATTTTATCTTAGGTAGAGAAACAGTCCCGACAATAATGACTTCCAATGCTCCGCCAACATCGGCACTCCAAACGCCGCCACCTGCGGTAAACACCAGCCCCTATGACATATTTAACACCTTACGGATTCCAGGCACAATTAGATTTCTGCCGACCTATGACGGAAATTTTAAGACCCTTAACGACTTCATTACGAACGTCGAAGAAATTATGATGATGATCAGGGGAGCAGATCAAACTCCTTATGGTCGTCTGTTAATGAGAACTATTAGAAACAAGATAGAAAGACGAGCAAACGAAGTCTTAATTACAGAAGGAATCCCTCTTAATTGGGACACTATTAGAGAGACACTTCGCGCTAACATTACGGACAAACGAGAAGAATCTTCCTTGTTACAGGAAATTCATCTAATTACGATGAAAGATCTTTCTTTAACTAGACTATACGAACAGATATCGGAAGTTAAACTGGCATTGTTGAATGTCATAGAGACTAAATAAAGGGAACAATCAGTAGTGAAAGAAAAAAGAGAATCATACACAACTTATGTCTAGACGCATTTATAACGGGAGTAAGGGGAATTATATTTCCAGGAGAGAAAAAGAAAACAATTCGATCAGAAAGGATCAGGACAGGAGAAAAGGAGAAATAACACAGATCAGGGTCAAGTAGTTCAAGCATCGACTAGCAACAACGGAAATAGAAACTTTAATAACCGTTTTAGATCCAATCAGGCTCCACAACATTATAGTTCCAACAATTGTGCTAGGACAAACAATTATAACAGAAACAACCAATCAAATACACGGGCAATAATGGCCAAGCCAGAAAGACCAGACTATACGAGCGGACGGACACAAACGAGTTCCTCTAACCGTTCGGGGCAATCGTATAACATCAACGGACAAAGTCAAAACGATAAGCAGACACAGGACACCCAACAAAATTTTCAAGAATTAGCCTCGGAAGACAGGCGGGATATATAGACAGACACAAACATGGTTCGACTCTTCCATATGTGACAATAGACTCACCGTTTGGAAGACAACTAAAATTTTTACTAGACACAGGGGCTACCCATTCATTCTTAGACCCCAAATTTACCACGAGCACTAATAGAATTAGATTAAAAACAGATTTTAAAATCAAAACAGTACTGAACGAACACACATTAAAGGAAAAAGCAGAATTCAAAGGCTTTAAAGAATTTAAGACAAATATAACATTTACATTTCTGTTGTTCAAATTTCATGACTACTCTGATGGTATACTAGACATAGATTTGTTGTCACAACTTAAAGCAAATATTGATTTAAAAAATCTGGTGTTACGCACCGAGTCCGCTCAAATACCAATTATATTAAAACAGAATAGGACAACGCAAGTTTATCTGCTAGAGCCACAAGCATAAACAGTGGTAGCTCTTCCGGTTAACATAAAAACAAGAAAGCAAGGCTACCTTCGGCTTGCCGAAGGTTTCATACCCTTGCAGTTATACAAAATAAAAAATATATTTGGATTGCTGCTGGTTTCTGTGGTATTTATTGAACAATTATAACAGTACAGGAAGTCAAGATTTTTACATGATTAAGGCTATGACTCAAACACCTGCTTCAAAAAAAAACAAGAAAGCAAGGCTACCTTCGGCTTGCCGAAGGTTTCATACCCTTGCAGTTATACAAAATAAAAAATATATTTGGATTGCTGCTGGTTTCTGTGGTATTTATTGAACAATTATAACAGTACAGGAAGTCAAGATTTTTACATGATTAAGGCTATGAATCAAACACCTGCTTCGAAAAAAAATAATTCTACCTTTTAATGCTTTTGTACATACCTGGATTTCTTATATACTTAACACAAAATGTTATGAGGAAATGTCTTTGTGTTGTAAAGGATCTGTTGGTCATAAAATATAAATAAATTTGGAAAGTTCTCATTCAAAAATGCGTTTGAATAACAGCTATATGATTTTTTGTTTAACAGCTATATGTAATAGTACTCAGATTTCCATAAAATTGTAATATGAACCTTCATTAGGCCGATCGTTGATCGTTATAAGTTATAAAAGTTCGATTTCGAACTTTATTATTAGGGACACACTTAGATTTGGATGTGATAAGCCTGATAGCTATATCTTGAAATATAACGAAAATCGGCCGTAGGCTCCATGACAGCTATACGATATATCAGTCCGATCTGGCCCATTCCGACTTATTTAAAGAGGGCAGAAATAAGAAGCTTATGAGCAAAGTTTCATGAAGATAGCTCAATAACTAGGGGACTAATTTGAGTTGCAACAGACACGCGGACTGACTGAGTGTTCCTATAACAGCTATAGAATATAAACGTCTAAGATATTTAAATGGAAAAACTAAGGGCGGGTTACTGTATAACATTAAAAAGTATTGATAATGTGCGGTATTTCCAAAAACAAAACAGGTTTGCATACAAAAACCGTGATTTCAGCCGATTGTTCCTATGGCAGGTATATGTTATAGTGGTCCGATTTTGATATAATTTTGACAGCACATTAAGAACGTAATAAGAATAGGATTTGCCAAATCTTGTTGCAATATCTTGAAAAACAACAAAAATCGGCCGATAGCTTCTATGACAGCTATACGATATATCGGTGCGATCTGGCTCTTTCCGACTTATTTACAGCCTACAGCAATAATAAGCTTGTGTGCCAAGTTTCATGAAGATAGCTCAATAACTAGGGGACTAATTTGAGTTGCAACAGACACGCGGACTGACTGAGTGTTCCTATAACAGCTATAGAATATAAACGTCTAAGATATTTAAATGGAAAAACTAAGGGCGGGTTACTGTATAACATTAAAAAGTATTGATAATGTGCGGTATTTCCAAAAACAAAACAGGTTTGCATACAAAAACCGTGATTTCAGCCGATTGTTCCTATGGCAGCTATATGGTATAGTGGTCCGATTTTGATATAATTTTGACAGCACATTAAGAACGTAATAAGAATAGGATTTGCCAAATCTTGTTGCAATATCTTGAAAAACAACAAAAATCGGCCGATAGCTTCTATGACAGCTATACGATATATCGGTGCGATCTGGCTCTTTCCGACTTATTTACAGCCTACAGCAATAATAAGCTTGTGTGCCAAGTTTCATGAAGATAGCTCAAAAACTGAGAGACTAGTTTGCGTTGCAACAGACGGACGGACGGAGGGTCGGAGATGTCTCCTAAGGTGCGTTGCAAACTTCTGGCTAAAATTAATATACCCTCTGCAAGGGTATAACAACAAAAATCGGCCGATAGCTTCTATGACAGCTATACGATATATCGGTCCGATCTGGCTCGTTCCGAATTATTTACAGCCTACAGCAATAATAAGCTTGTGTGCCAAGTTTCATGAAGATAGCTCAATAACTAGGGGACTAATTTGCGTTGCAACAGACAGACGGACTGACTGATTGTTCCTATAACAGCTATAGAATATAAACGTCTGAGATATTTAAATGGAAAAACTAAGGGCGGGTTACTGTATAACATTAAAAAGTATTGATAATGTGCGGTATTTCCAAAAACAAAACAGGTTTGCATACAAAAACCCTGATTTCAGCCGATTGTTCCTATGACAGCTATATGTTATAGTGGTCCGATTTTGATACAATTTTGACAGCACATTAAAAACGTAATAAGAATAGGATTTGCCAAATCTTGTTGCAATATCTTTAAAAACAACAAAAATCGGCCGATAGCTTCTATGACAGCTATACGATATATCGGTCCGATCTGGCTCGTTCCGACTTATTTACAGCCTACAGCAACAAGAAGCTTGTGTGCCAAGTTTCATGAAGATAGCTCAAAAACTGAGAGACTAGTTTGCGTTGCAACAGACGGACGGACGGACGGACGGACAGACGGACATCCATTTTTCGACTCCTCTGGTGATGCTGATTCAGAATATATATACTTTATAGGGTCGGAGATGTCTCCTAATGTGCGTTGCAAACTTCTGGCTAAAATTAATATACCCTCTGCAAGGGTATAAAAAGGGGAATTTAATTGTAAAGAAGTTGAAATATGTGAAAATGTGTTAGTGAAAGAAGGATTATATAAAGCAAAGGATAATGTTAGTTACATGGAAGTAGTCAACTATTCAGACAAAGAACAGAAGATTTACTTAGATTCACCATTGACAGTAGAAGAATGGAAAAACGAAGAATTTGTAGAAGTTAACGTGACTACATTAATAACGGACGAACAAACAAATAATAAGATAGATTTTAACCAATTACGCATCGAACATTTAAATAAGGAGGAGGAAGTTCAATTGAAAAAACTACTTTGCCAATTTCCAAAGAATTTTCACAAAGAAACGGACAGACTATCATTCTCAAACTAAATTAAACATTTTATCCCCACGACAGACGAAATCCCAATTTATTCAAGACCATTTAAATACGCCCAATGCGAGAAAATAGAAATTAGTAAACAGATTCAGAAACTTTTAGAACAAGATATCATTCGTAATAGCCATTCTCCTTGGAGTGCCCCAGTGTGGTTGGTCCCCAAGAAGATAGACGCTTCGGGCCAACCCAAATGGAGAATTGTAGTAGATTTCAGGAAACTTAACGACAAAACGGTAAAAGATAAATATCCTATGCCGGCCATTAACGATGTGCTGGATAAAATAGGCCGGCCAAATATTTTTTAGCACTTGATCAAGCAAGTGGCTATCACCAAATTGAATTGGCCAAGCAAGTTAGGGCAAAGACCGCCTTCACAGCAGTAGGTGGCCACTATGAGTTTACAAGAATGCCGTTCGGATTAACAAATGCCCCGGCAACTTTCCAGAGAGTCATGGATAACGTACTAAAAGAGTTAATTGGCGAATGTTGCCTAGTTTATCTTGACGATATCGTCATATTTTCAGCATCCCTTCAACAGCACATAGGGCACCTAAAATCGATATTCGACAAACTGGCACAGGCAAATTTAAAATTACAAATAGACAAATCAGAATTCCTTAAAAAGGAAATCGAGTATCTCGGACATGTTGTAACAGCGGACGGAATTAAGCCAAAACCCAAAAAACTAGAGACTATAAAAAAATTCCCCATACCACAAACAAAGAAAGAAATAAAGTCGTTTCGAGGACTCTTAGGGTATTATAGAAAGTTTATTAGGGATTTCGCTAGAATTACGAAACCAATAACTAAACAATTAAAAGGGAATCAAAAAACCATAAAAATAGATAGCGAATATAAAGACACATTAGAGAGTTGCAAAATGCTCTTGTGTAATGACCCTATACTACAGTATCCAGATTTTTCCAAACAGTTTATTTTGACCACTGACGGTAGCAACGTCGCAATAGGTGCAGTATTGTCACAAGGTACATTAGGAAAAGATAAACCAGTATATTTTGCTAGTCGGACGGCTCAGATACAGAATTAAACTATTCTACAGTAGAAAAAGAAATGTTGGCTATCATTTGGGCCACAAAATATTATAGACCTTACCTATACGGACAAAAATTCAAAATAGTTACCGACCACAAACCACTTATGTGGTTGATGAGTTTTAAAGAACCCAACTCAAAGCTAGTTCGTTGGAAATTACAACTCTTAGAATATGATTTTGAGGTGATCTATAAAAAAGGATCCCAAAACATATTCGCAGACGCACTAAGCCGAGTGCAAATAGAAGTTAATTGTAATGGCAATGTATTGGTAATAGCATCAGCAGGGGACACGATACAGTCGAGTTTCGAAGAACTTGATGAAAACTTGTTTATCTCGGAAAAACCCTTAAATGAATACAACATACAACTTATCTTAAACTTAAACAAAATCAGACGAATAATTTATGAACCTGACTTTACGGACGACACAGTAAATAGACTATTAAAGAACTACCTTAGACCAAATAAAACTTGCGCAATTTTTGCACCAGACCCCATTAATAAAAAAAATCAAAAAATCGTACTCTAAATATTTCACACATAGCAAAGTTTATAAAGCGATAAGGTGCACAACATATCTTGAAGACATTAACGACACAGACGGACAGGAAAAGAAAATTATAGAACAGCATGAAAATTCTAATCACAGAGGCATACATGAGGTAAACGCCCAATTAAAAAGAAAATACTATTTCCCAAATATGAAACAAATAATTATAAAGACCATTAATAACTGTGACATATGTAAACTACTAAATTATGACCGATCGCCACCCAAAATTAAATATCTAGAGACAGAAATCCCCTCAACACCTATGCAAATTATATACACGGACTTACATATATACAATCAACGGAAACTATGTAATGAGTATAATTGACAAATTCTCTAAATTCGCTGCGGCTTATACGATCCCCACTAGAAACAGTATAAACATTGTAAAATCAATGCAACAGTTCATACAATATTTCGGTATTCCAAGCAAGATAGTTTGCGACCAAGGTGCCGAATATAATTCGAACTTGTTCAACGATTTTTGCAAACAATACGGAATAGAATTGCACATGACATCTTTCCAACAGTCATCAAGCAATGCACCAGTAGAAAGACTGCATTCAACTTTAACAGAAATATATAGGATAATAGTAGAGAAGAAAAAGTCAGCAGATTTACAGATAGAACACGATAGTATATTAACGGAAACTTTAATAACTTAAAACAATGCTATTCATTCAGCAACTAAACTCACACCTTTCGAACTGTTTTCGGGTAGAACCCATTCGTTTAACAAGAGTATTGTATTTAACGACCAGCTGGATTTCTTATATACTTAACACAAAATGTTATGAGGAAATGTCTTTGTGTTGTAAAGGATCTGTTGGTCATAAAATATAAATAAATTTGGAAAGTTCTCATTCAAAAATGCGTTTGAATAACAGCTACATGATTTTTTGTTTAACAGCTATATGTAATAGTACTCAGATTTCCATAAAATTGCAACATGGACCTTCATTAGGCCGATCGTTGATCGTTATAAGTTATAAAAGTTCGATTTCGAACTTTATTATTAGGGACACACTTAGATTTGGATGTGGTAAGCCTGATAGCTATATCTTGAAATATAACGAAAATCGGCCGATAGGCTCCATGACAGCTATACGATATATCAGTCCGATCTGGCCCGTTCCGACTTATTTAAAGAGGGCAGAAATAAGAAGCTTGTGAGCAAAGTTTCATGAAGATAGCTCAATAACTGGGGGACTAATTTGCGTTACAACAGACAGACGGACTGACTGATTGTTCCTATAACAGCTATAGAATATAAACGTCTGAGATATTTAAATGGAAAAACTAAGGGCGGGTTACTGTATAACATTAAAAAGTATTTATAATGTGCGGTATTTCCAAAAACAAAACAGGTTTGCATACAAAAACCCTGATTTCAGCCGATTGTTCCTATGGCAGCTATATGTTATAGTGGTCCGATTTTGATACAATTTTGACAGCACATTAATCTTTTTGTTGTAAAGGATCTGTTGGTCATAAAATATAAATAAATTTGGAAAGTTCTCATTCAAAAATGCGTTTGAATAACAGCTACATGATTTTTTGTTTAACAGCTATATGTAATAGTACTCAGATTTCCATAAAATTGCAACATGGACCTTCATTAGGCCGATCGTTGATCGTTATAAGTTATAAAAGTTCGATTTCGAACTTTATTATTAGGGACACACTTAGATTTGGATGTGGTAAGCCTGATAGCTATATCTTGAAATATAACGAAAATCGGCCGATAGGCTCCATGACAGCTATACGATATATCAGTCCGATCTGGCCCGTTCCGACTTATTTAAAGAGGGCAGAAATAAGAAGCTTGTGAGCAAAGTTTCATGAAGATAGCTCAATAACTGGGGGACTAATTTGCGTTACAACAGACAGACGGACTGACTGATTGTTCCTATAACAGCTATAGAATATAAACGTCTGAGATATTTAAATGGAAAAACTAAGGGCGGGTTACTGTATAACATTAAAAAGTATTTATAATGTGCGGTATTTCCAAAAACAAAACAGGTTTGCATACAAAAACCCTGATTTCAGCCGATTGTTCCTATGGCAGCTATATGTTATAGTGGTCCGATTTTGATACAATTTTGACAGCACATTAATCTTTTTGTTGTAAAGGATCTGTTGGTCATAAAATATAAATAAATTTGGAAAGTTCTCATTCAAAAATGCGTTTGAATAACAGCTACATGATTTTTTGTTTAACAGCTATATGTAATAGTACTCAGATTTCCATAAAATTGCAACATGGACCTTCATTAGGCCGATCGTTGATCGTTATAAGTTATAAAAGTTCGATTTCGAACTTTATTATTAGGGACACACTTAGATTTGGATGTGGTAAGCCTGATAGCTATATCTTGAAATATAACGAAAATCGGCCGATAGGCTCCATGACAGCTATACGATATATCAGTCCGATCTGGCCCGTTCCGACTTATTTAAAGAGGGCAGAAATAAGAAGCTTGTGAGCAAAGTTTCATGAAGATAGCTCAATAACTGGGGGACTAATTTGCGTTACAACAGACAGACGGACTGACTGATTGTTCCTATAACAGCTATAGAATATAAACGTCTGAGATATTTAAATGGAAAAACTAAGGGCGGGTTACTGTATAACATTAAAAAGTATTTATAATGTGCGGTATTTCCAAAAACAAAACAGGTTTGCATACAAAAACCCTGATTTCAGCCGATTGTTCCTATGGCAGCTATATGTTATAATGGTCCGATTTTGATACAATTTTGACAGCGCATTAAGAACGTAATAGGAATAGGATTTGCCAAATCTTGTTGCAATATCTTGAAAAACATCAAAAATCGGCCGATAGCTTCTATGACAGCTATACGATATATCGGTCCGATCTGGCTCGTTCCGACTTATTTACAGCCTACAGCAATAATAAGCTTGTGTGCCAAGTTTCAGTAAGATAGCTCAATAACTGGGGGACTAATTTGCGTTGCAACCGACAGACGGACTGACTGATTGTTCCTATAACAGCTATAGAATATAAACGTCTGAGATACTTAAATGGAAAAACTAAGGGCGGGTTACTGTATAACATTAAAAAGTATTTATAATGTGCGGTATTTCCAAAAACAAAACAGGTTTGCATACAAAAACCCTGATTTCAGCCGATTGTTCCTATGGCAGCTATATGTTATAGTGGTCCGATTTTGATACAATTTTGACAGCACATTAAGAACGTAATAAGAATAGGATTTGCCAAATCTTATTGCAATATCTTGAAAAACAACAAAAATCGGCTGATAGCTTCTATGACAGCTATACGATATATCGGTCCGATCTGGCTCGTTCCGACTTATTTACAGCCTACAGCAATAAGAAGCTTGTATGCCAAGTTTCATGAAGATAGCTCAAAAACTGAGAGACTAGTTTGCGTTGCAACAGACGGACGGACGGACGGACGGACGGACGGACGGACAGACGGACATCCATTTTTCGACTCCTCTGGTGATGCTGATTCAGAATATATATACTTTATAGGGTCGGAGATGTCTCCTAAGGTGCGTTGCAAACTTCTGGCTAAAATTAATATACCCTCTGCAAGGGTATAACAAGAAAGCAAGGCTACCTTCGGCTTGCCGAAGGTTTCATACCCTTGCAGTTATACAAAATATAAAATATATTTGGATTGCTGCTGGTTTCTGTGGTATTTATTGAACAATTATAACAGTACAGGAAGTCAAGTTTTTACCTGATTAAGGCTATAAATCAAACACCTGCTTCGAAAAAAAATAATTTTACCTTTTTAATGCTTTTGTATATACCTGGATTTCTTATATGTTATACTTAGCACAAAATGTTATGAGGAAATGTCTTTGTGTTGTAAAGGATCTGTTGGTCATAAAATCTAAATTTGGAAAGTTCTCATTCAAAAATGCGTTTGAATAACAGCTATATGATTTTTTGTTTAACAGCTATATGTAATAGTACTCAGGTTTCCATAAAATTGCAATATGAACCTTCATTAGGCCGATCGTTGATCGTTATATGTAAGTTATAAAAGTTCGATTTCGAACTTTATTATTAGGGACACACTTAGATTTGGATGTGGTATGCCTGATAGCTATATCTTGAAATATAACGAAAATCGGCCGATAGGCTCCATGACAGCTATACGATATATCAGTCCGATCTGGCTTATTTAAAGAGGGCAGAAATAAGAAGCTTGTGAGCAAAGTTTCATGAAGATAGCTCAATAACTGGGGGACTAATTTGCGTTGCAACAGACAGACGGACTGACTGATTGTTCCTATAACAGCTATAGAATATAAACGTCTGAGATATTTAAATGGAAAAACTAAGGGCGGGTTACTGTATAACATTAAAAAGTATTGATAATGTGCGGTATTTCCAAAAATAAAACAGGTTTGCATACAAAAACCCTGATTTCAGCCGATTGTTCCTATGGCAACTATATGTTATAGAGGTCCGATTTTTATACAACTTTGACAGCACATTAAGAACGTAATAAGAATAAGATTTGCCAAATCTTGGTGCAATATCTTGAAAAACAACAAAAATCGGCCGATAGCTTCTATGACAGCTATACGATATATCGGTCCGATCTGGCTCGTTCCGACTTATTTACAGCCTACAGCAACAAGAAGCTTGTATGCCAAGTTTCATGAAGATAGCTCAAAAACTGAGAGACTAGTTTGCGTTGCAACAGACGGACGGACGGACAGACGGACATCCATTTTTCGACTCCTCTGGTGATGCTGATTCAGAATATATATACTTTATAGGGTCGGAGATGTCTCCTAAGGTGCGTTGCAAACTTCTGTCTACAATTAATATACCCTCTGCAAGGGTATAAGAATGGATACATTGTAAATTTAAGCTAGAGCAATATCCAATGCGGACTTGGAAGTTTCCAACGCGATCAAAGTTGACGAACAGGAACGAATTCTGGAACCGGAAAAGGGAAACAATTTGGTTGTAAATGGAGTCCGAACGCAAATACACTCAAATTGCGTGAGACCATTCCTGGTAGATTTCGTTCCGACACTTCCTTCGATGTGGCCGTCACTTCAATCCAGGGGGGAGGAGTTACCACTGCACCTTCCCTGCTCTAACTGAAACCGTCCAGATTCCGCTGAATGACAACAGCATCAAAGGCCACAACAACAACAGCTCAGCAGTCCACATATTATAGGAACATACACGAACAGCAACATATTGTGAAATAAAAAGACGCACATGTTGACACACACACTTTGAGCGTACATGCTCTCGAAAATTCTAGAAATAGAGTTCACCATAATGGTAATGTTGCATCAGCAACATGTGATTGGTCAGCTTTGCATTTTGTAGCTTAGAAAGGACCGTTGTAGCGAGGCGTTGTAGCTGACGCCGAGTGCAGAAACAGCGTGAAGCAAAAAGAAGTCAACGTTCTCCGAATTGCTGACTAAGAAATGACACCGTGAGAATGCAGAGTAAGCATTTGATATGAGTGTGATTGCGAAACAAAGTGTCGCTTTCATTTAACATTAAAATCAATTTGAAATTCGGTTTTGATTTTCCACTCGCACGCTCACGGCCCGAGAAATAAAGGAACTACTCAATAACTCCTTGCCTTTTACTGTCAAGACTCCGCCTGACTACCGGCAAGTAAATCCGCGCGACCCACGCGGATAATAATTAATTTACACATTTGTAGATACATAAATACAATATGAACCTCTCCTTAAATTTGCAACGCGTTCGATAATAAACATAGAAGTTATTTAGATATTATAAGTTTTATTATACCCTTGCAGAGGGTATATTAATTTTAGCCAGAAGTTTGCAACGCACCTTAGGAGACATCTCCGACCCTATAAAGTATATATATTCTGAATCAGCATCACCAGAGGAGTCGAAAAATGGATGTCCGTCTGTCCGTCCGTCCGTCCGACGGTCTGTTGCAACGCAAACTAGTCTCTCAGTTTTTGAGCTATCTTCATGAAACTTGGCACACAAGCTTCTTATTGCTGTAGGCTGTAAATAAGTCGGAACGAGCCAGATCGGACCGATATATCGTATAGCTGTCATAGAAGCTATCGGCCGATTTTTGTTGTTTTTCAAGATATTGCAACAAGATTTGGCAAATTCTATTCTTATTACGTTCTTAATGTGCTGTCAAAATTGTATCAAAATCGGACCATTATAACATATAGCTGCCATAGGAACAATCGGCTGAAATCAGGGTTTTTGTATGCAAACCTGTTTTGTTTTTGGAAATACCGCACATTATCAATACTTTTTAATGTTATACAGTAACCCGCCCTTAACGGAACGGGCCAGATCGGACTGATATATCGTATAGCTGTCATGGAGCCTATCGGCCGATTTTCGTTATATTTCAAGATATAGCTATCAGGCTTACCACATCTAAATCTAAGTGTG
>JAECXD010000667.1:0-13976 GCA_018151445.1 Zaprionus inermis | reverse complement strand
AATTTCCAAATTTTCAAAATGTTCATATTGCAATTATTGAAATGTAGAATGACTATGGGTGTCAAAACATAAACAAAATGTCATTATTTTTGGAAATCACTTGATTTTTAGGAAAGTTATGGTGAAAAAAAATTTCTGAAAAATGATAAGGGGGGACCCTTACACAAATTCTAAAAATTTCCAAATTTTCAAAATGTTCATATTGCAATTATTGAAATGTAGAATGACTATGGGTGTCAAAACATAAACAAAATGTCATTATTTTTGGAAATCACTTGATTTTTAGGAAAGTTATGGTGAAAAAAAAATTTCTGAAAAATGATAAGGGGGGACCCTTACACAAATTCTAAAAATTTCCAAATTTTCAAAATGTTCATATTGCAATTATTGAAATGTAGAATGACTATGGGTGTCAAAACATAAACAAAATGTCATTATTTTTGGAAATCACTTGATTTTTAGGAAAGTTATGGTGAAAAAAAATTTTCTGAAAAATGATAAGGGGGACCCTTACACAAATTCTAAAAATTTCCAAATTTTCAAAATGTTCATATTGCAATTATTGAAATGTAGAATGACTATGGGTGTCAAAACATAAACAAAATGTCATTATTTTTGGAAATCACTTGATTTTTAGGAAAGTTATGGTGAAAAAAAAATTTTCTGAAAAATGATAAGGGGGGACCCCTTACACAAATTCTAAAAATTTCCAAATTTTCAAAATGTTCATATTGCAATTATTGAAATGTAGAATGACTATGGGTGTCAAAACATAAACAAAATGTCATTATTTTTGGAAATCACTTGATTTTTAGGAAAGTTATGGTGAAAAAAAATTTCTGAAAAATGATAAGGGGGGACCCTTACACAAATTCTAAAAATTTCCAAATTTTCAAAATGTTCATATTGCAATTATTGAAATGTAGAATGACTATGGGTGTCAAAACATAAACAAAATGTCATTATTTTTGGAAATCACTTGATTTTTAGGGAAGTTAAGTTATGGTGAAAAAAAAATTTTCTGAAAAATGATAAGGGGACCCTTACCCAAATTCTAAAAATTTCCAAATTTTCAAAATGTTCATATTGCAATTATTGAAATGTAGAATGACTATGGGTGTCAAAACATAAACAAAATGTCATTATTTTTGGAAATCACTTGATTTTTAGGAAAGTTATGGTGAAAAAAAAATTTTCTGAAAAATGATAAGGGGGGACCCTTACACAAATTCTAAAAATTTCCAAATTTTCAAAATGTTCATATTGCAATTATTGAAATGTAGAATGACTATGGGTGTCAAAACATAAACAAAATGTCATTATTTTTGGAAATCACTTGATTTTTAGGAAAGTTATGGTGAAAAAAAAATTTCTGAAAAATGATAAGGGGGGACCCTTACACAAATTCTAAAAATTTCCAAATTTTCAAAATGTTCATATTGCAATTATTGAAATGTAGAATGACTATGGGTGTCAAAACATAAACAAAATGTCATTATTTTTGGAAATCACTTGATTTTTAGGAAAGTTATGGTGAAAAAAAAATTTTCTGAAAAATGATAAGGGGGGACCCTTACACAAATTCTAAAAATTTCCAAATTTTCAAAATGTTCATATTGCAATTATTGAAATGTAGAATGACTATGGGTGTCAAAACATAAACAAAATGTCATTATTTTTGGAAATCACTTGATTTTTAGGAAAGTTATGGTGAAAAAAAAATTTTCTGAAAAATGATAAGGGGGACCCTTACACAAATTCTAAAAATTTCCAAATTTTCAAAATGTTCATATTGCAATTATTGAAATGTAGAATGACTATGGGTGTCAAAACATAAACAAAATGTCATTATTTTTGGAAATCACTTGATTTTTAGGAAAGTTATGGTGAAAAAAAAATTTCTGAAAAATGATAAGGGGGGACCCTTACACAAATTCTAAAAATTTCCAAATTTTCAAAATGTTCATATTGCAATTATTGAAATGTAGAATGACTATGGGTGTCAAAACATAAACAAAATGTCATTATTTTTGGAAATCACTTGATTTTTAGGAAAGTTATGGTGAAAAAAAATTTTCTGAAAAATGATAAGGGGGGACCCTTACACAAATTCTAAAAATTTCCAAATTTTCAAAATGTTCATATTGCAATTATTGAAATGTAGAATGACTATGGGTGTCAAAACATAAACAAAATGTCATTATTTTTGGAAATCACTTGATTTTTAGGAAAGTTATGGTGAAAAAAAAATTTCTGAAAAATGATAAGGGGGGACCCTTACACAAATTCTAAAAATTTCCAAATTTTCAAAATGTTCATATTGCAATTATTGAAATGTAGAATGACTATGGGTGTCAAAACATAAACAAAATGTCATTATTTTTGGAAATCACTTGATTTTTAGGAAAGTTATGGTGAAAAAAAATTTTCTGAAAAATGATAAGGGGGGACCCTTACACAAATTCTAAAAATTTCCAAATTTTCAAAATGTTCATATTGCAATTATTGAAATGTAGAATGACTATGGGTGTCAAAACATAAACAAAATGTCATTATTTTTGGAAATCACTTGATTTTTAGGAAAGTTATGGTGAAAAAAAAATTTTCTGAAAAATGATAAGGGGGGACCCTTACACAAATTCTAAAAATTTCCAAATTTTCAAAATGTTCATATTGCAATTATTGAAATGTAGAATGACTATGGGTGTCAAAACATAAACAAAATGTCATTATTTTTGGAAATCACTTGATTTTTAGGAAAGTTATGGTGAAAAAAAAATTTTCTGAAAAATGATAAGGGGGGACCCTTACACAAATTCTAAAAATTTCCAAATTTTCAAAATGTTCATATTGCAATTATTGAAATGTAGAATGACTATGGGTGTCAAAACATAAACAAAATGTCATTATTTTTGGAAATCACTTGATTTTTAGGAAAGTTATGGTGAAAAAAAAAATTTCTGAAAAATGATAAGGGGGGACCCTTACACAAATTCTAAAAATTTCCAAATTTTCAAAATGTTCATATTGCAATTATTGAAATGTAGAATGACTATGGGTGTCAAAACATAAACAAAATGTCATTATTTTTGGAAATCACTTGATTTTTAGGAAAGTTATGGTGAAAAAAAAATTTTCTGAAAAATGATAAGGGGGGACCCTTACACAAATTCTAAAAATTTCCAAATTTTCAAAATGTTCATATTGCAATTATTGAAATGTAGAATGACTATGGGTGTCAAAACATAAACAAAATGTCATTATTTTTGGAAATCACTTGATTTTTAGGAAAGTTATGGTGAAAAAAAAAATTTCTGAAAAATGATAAGGGGGGACCCTTACACAAATTCTAAAAATTTCCAAATTTTCAAAATGTTCATATTGCAATTATTGAAATGTAGAATGACTATGGGTGTCAAAACATAAACAAAATGTCATTATTTTTGGAAATCACTTGATTTTTAGGAAAGTTATGGTGAAAAAAAAATTTTCTGAAAAATGATAAGGGGGGACCCTTACACAAATTCTAAAAATTTCCAAATTTTCAAAATGTTCATATTGCAATTATTGAAATGTAGAATGACTATGGGTGTCAAAACATAAACAAAATGTCATTATTTTTGGAAATCACTTGATTTTTAGGAAAGTTATGGTGAAAAAAAATTTTCTGAAAAATGATAAGGGGGGACCCTTACACAAATTCTAAAAATTTCCAAATTTTCAAAATGTTCATATTGCAATTATTGAAATGTAGAATGACTATGGGTGTCAAAACATAAACAAAATGTCATTATTTTTGGAAATCACTTGATTTTTAGGAAAGTTATGGTGAAAAAAAAATTTTCTGAAAAATGATAAGGGGGGACCCTTACACAAATTCTAAAAATTTCCAAATTTTCAAAATGTTCATATTGCAATTATTGAAATGTAGAATGACTATGGGTGTCAAAACATAAACAAAATGTCATATTTGAAAATGTCATTATTTTTGAAAACTATTTTAGGGAAAGTTATGGTGAAAAAAAAATTTCTGAAAAATGATAAGGGGGGACCCTTACACAAATTCTAAAAATTTCCAAATTTTCAAAATGTTCATATTGCAATTATTGAAATGTAGAATGACTATGGGTGTCAAAACATAAACAAAATGTCATTATTTTTGGAAATCACTTGATTTTTAGGAAAGTTATGGTGAAAAAAAATTTCTGAAAAATGATAAGGGGGGACCCTTACACAAATTCTAAAAAATTTCCAAATTTTCAAAATGTTCATATTGCAATTATTGAAATGTAGAATGACTATGGGTGTCAAAACATAAACAAAATGTCATTATTTTTGGAAATCACTTGATTTTTGGGAAAGTTATGGTGAAAAAAAAATTTCTGAAAAAATGATAAGGGGGGGACCCTTACACAAATTCTAAAAATTTCCAAATTTTCAAAATGTTCATATTGCAATTATTGAAATGTAGAATGACTATGGGTGTCAAAACATAAACAAAATGTCATTATTTTTGGAAATCACTTGATTTTTAGGAAAGTTATGGTGAAAAAAAATGTTCTGAAAAATGATAAGGGGGGACCCTTACACAAATTCTAAAAATTTCCAAATTTTCAAAATGTTCATATTGCAATTATTGAAATGTAGAATGACTATGGGTGTCAAAACATAAACAAAATGTCATTATTTTTGGAAATCACTTGATTTTTAGGAAAGTTAAGGTGGGTGAAAAAAAATTTCTGAAAAATGATAAGGGGGGACCCTTACACAAATTCTAAAAATTTCCAAATTTTCAAAATGTTCATATTGCAATTATTGAAATGTAGAATGACTATGGGTGTCAAAACATAAACAAAATGTCATTATTTTTGGAAATCACTTGATTGAATTTAAGGAAAGTTATGGTGAAAAAAAAATTTCTGAAAAATGATAAGGGGGGACCCTTACACAAATTCTAAAAATTTCCAAATTTTCAAAATGTTCATATTGCAATTATTGAAATGTAGAATGACTATGAGGTGTCAAAACATAAACAAAATGTCATTATTTTTGGAAATCACTTGATTTTTAGGAAAGTTATGGTGAAAAAAAAAAAATTTCAAAAAATGTTCATATTGCAATTATTGAAATGTAGAATGACTATGGGTGTCAAAACATAAACAAAATGTCATTATTTTTGGAAATCACTTGATTTTTAGGAAAGTTATGGTGAAAACATAAATTTCAAAAAAATGTTCATATAATTTTTGAAATCAAAAAAAACAAAACATTTTTTAAACACTTGAATTTTAGGAAAGTTATGGTGAAAAAAAAAATTTCTGAAAAATGATAAGGGGGGACCCTTACACAAATTCTAAAAATTTCCAAATTTTCAAAATGTTCATATTGCAATTATTGAAATGTAGAATGACTATGGGTGTCAAAACAAAAACAAAATGTCATTATTTTTGGAAATCACTTGATTTTTAGGAAAGTTATGGTGAAAAAAAAATTTCTGAAAAATGATAAGGGGGGACCCTTACACAAATTCTAAAAATTTCCAAATTTTCAAAATGTTCATATTGCAATTATTGAAATGTAGAATGACTATGGGTGTCAAAACAAAAACAAAATGTCATTATTTTTGGAAATCACTTGATTTTTAGGAAAGTTATGGTGAAAAAAAAATTTCTGAAAAATGATAAGGGGGGACCCTTACACAAATTCTAAAAATTTCCAAATTTTCAAAATGTTCATATTGCAATTATTGAAATGTAGAATGACTATGGGTGTCAAAACATAAACAAAATGTCATTATTTTTGGAAATCACTTGATTTTTAGGAAAGTTATGGTGAAAAAAAAATTTCTGAAAAATGATAAGGGGGACCCCTTTCCCAAATTTTAAAAATTTCCAAATTTTCAAAATGTTCATATTGCAATTATTGAAATGTAGAATGACTATGGGTGTCAAAACATAAACAAAATGTCATTATTTTTGGAAATCACTTGATTTTTAGGAAAGTTATGGTGAAAAAAAAATTGTCTGAAAAATGATAAGGGGGGACCCTTACACAAATTCTAAAAATTTCCAAATTTTCAAAATGTTCATATTGCAATTATTGAAATGTAGAATGACTATGGGTGTCAAAACATAAACAAAATGTCATTATTTTTGGAAATCACTTGATTTTTAGGAAAGTTATGGTGAAAAAAAAATTTTCTGAAAAATGATAAGGGGGGACCCTTACACAAATTCTAAAAATTTCCAAATTTTCAAAATGTTCATATTGCAATTATTGAAATGTAGAATGACTATGGGTGTCAAAACATAAACAAAATGTCATTATTTTTGGAAATCACTTGATTTTTAGGAAAGTTATGGTGAAAAAAAATTTTCTGAAAAATGATAAGGGGGGACCCTTACACAAATTCTAAAAATTTCCAAATTTTCAAAATGTTCATATTGCAATTATTGAAATGTAGAATGACTATGGGTGTCAAAACATAAACAAAATGTCATTATTTTTGGAAATCACTTGATTTTTAGGAAAGTTATGGTGAAAAAAAAATTTCTGAAAAATGATAAGGGGGGACCCTTACACAAATTCTAAAAATTTCCAAATTTTCAAAATGTTCATATTGCAATTATTGAAATGTAGAATGACTATGGGTGTCAAAACATAAACAAAATGTCATTATTTTTGGAAATCACTTGATTTTTAGGAAAGTTATGGTGAAAAAAAATTTCTGAAAAATGATAAGGGAACCCTTAAAAAAAAAATAAATTAGGGACCCTTACACAAATTCTAAAAATTTCCAAATTTTCAAAATGTTCATATTGCAATTATTGAAATGTAGAATGACTATGGGTGTCAAAACATAAACAAAATGTCATTATTTTGGGAAATCACTTGATTTTTAGGAAAGTTATGGTGAAAAAAAATTTTTGAAAAATGATAAGGGGGGACCCTTACACAAATTCTAAAAATTTCCAAATTTTCAAAATGTTCATATTGCAATTATTGAAATGTAGAATGACTATGGGTGTCAAAACATAAACAAAATGTCATTATATTTTGGAAATCACTTGATTTTTAGGAAAGTTATGGTGAAAAAAAAATTTCTGAAAAATGATAAGGGGGGAACCCTTACACAAATTCAAATAAAAATTTCCAAATTTTCAAAATGTTCATATTGCAATTATTGAAATGTAGAATGACTATGGGTGTCAAAACATAAACAAAATGTCATTATTTTTGGAAATCACTTGATTTTTAGGAAAGTTATGGTGAAAAAAAAAATTTCTGAAAAATGATAAGGGGGGGACCCTTACACAAATTCTAAAAATTTCCAAATTTTCAAAATGTTCATATTGCAATTATTGAAATGTAGAATGACTATGGGTGTCAAAACATAAACAAAATGTCATTATTTTTGGAAATCACTTGATTTTTAGGAAAGTTATGGTGAAAAAAAAATTTCTGAAAAATGATAAGGGGGGACCCTTACACAAATTCTAAAAATTTCCAAATTTTCAAAATGTTCATATTGCAATTATTGAAATGTAGAATGACTATGGGTGTCAAAACATAAACAAAATGTCATTATTTTTGGAAATCACTTGATTTTTAGGAAAGTTATGGTGAAAAAAAAAATTTCTGAAAAATGATAAGGGGGGACCCTTACACAAATTCTAAAAATTTCCAAATTTTCAAAATGTTCATATTGCAATTATTGAAATGTAGAATGACTATGGGTGTCAAAACATAAACAAAATGTCATTATTTTTGGAAATCACTTGATTTTTAGGAAAGTTATGGTGAAAAAAAATTTTCTGAAAAAATGATAAGGGGGGCCCTTACACAAATTCTAAAAATTTCCAAATTTTCAAAATGTTCATATTGCAATTATTGAAATGTAGAATGACTATGGGTGTCAAAACATAAACAAAATGTCATTATTTTTGGAAATCACTTGATTTTTAGGAAAGTTATGGTGAAAAAAAAATTTTCTGAAAAATGATAAGGGGGGGACCCTTACACAAATTCTAAAAATTTCCAAATTTTCAAAATGTTCATATTGCAATTATTGAAATGTAGAATGACTATGGGTGTCAAAACATAAACAAAATGTCATTATTTTTGGAAATCACTTGATTTTTAAGGAAAGTTATGGTGAAAAAAAAATTTCTGAAAAATGATAAGGGGGGGACCCTTACACAAATTCTAAAAAATTTCCCAAAATTTTCAAAATGTTCATATTGCAATTATTGAAATGTAGAATGACTATGGGTGTCAAAACATAAACAAAATGTCATTATTTTTGGAAATCACTTGATTTTTAGGAAAGTTATGGTGAAAAAAAAATTTCTGAAAAATGATAAGGGGGGACCCTTACACAAATTCTAAAAATTTCCAAATTTTCAAAATGTTCATATTGCAATTATTGAAATGTAGAATGACTATGGGTGTCAAAACATAAACAAAATGTCATTATTTTTGGAAATCACTTGATTTTTAGGAAAGTTATGGTGAAAAAAAATTTCTGAAAAATGAATAGAAAAAATATAAGGGGGGACCCTTACACAAATTCTAAAAATTTCCAAATTTTCAAAATGTTCATATTGCAATTATTGAAATGTAGAATGACTATGGGTGTCAAAACATAAACAAAATGTCATTATTTTTGGAAATCACTTGATTTTTAGGAAAGTTATGGTGAAAAAAAATGTTCTGAAAAATGATAAGGGGGGACCCTTACACAAATTCTAAAAATTTCCAAATTTTCAAAATGTTCATATTGCAATTATTGAAATGTAGAATGACTATGGGTGTCAAAACATAAACAAAATGTCATTATTTTTGGAAATCACTTGATTTTTAGGAAAGTTATGGTGAAAAAAAATTTCTGAAAAATGATAAGGGGGGACCCTTACACAAATTCTAAAAATTTCCAAATTTTCAAAATGTTCATATTGCAATTATTGAAATGTAGAATGACTATGGGTGTCAAAACATAAACAAAATGTCATTATTTTTGGAAATCACTTGATTTTTAGGAAAGTTATGGTGAAAAAAAAAATTTCTGAAAAAATGATAAGGGGGGACCCTTACACAAATTCTAAAAATTTCCAAATTTTCAAAATGTTCATATTGCAATTATTGAAATGTAGAATGACTATGGGTGTCAAAACATAAACAAAATGTCATTATTTTTGGAAATCACTTGATTTTTAGGAAAGTTATGGTGAAAAAAAAATTTTCTGAAAAATGATAAGGGGGGACCCTTACACAAATTCTAAAAATTTCCAAATTTTCAAAATGTTCATATTGCAATTATTGAAATGTAGAATGACTATGGGTGTCAAAACATAAACAAAATGTCATTATTTTTGGAAATCACTTGATTTTTAGGAAAGTTATGGTGAAAAAAAATTTCTGAAAAATGATAAGGGGGGACCCTTACACAAATTCTAAAAATTTCCAAATTTTCAAAATTTTTAATTTTAAATTATTGAAATGTAGAATGACTATGGGTGTCAAAACGTAAACAAAATGTCATTATTTTTGGAAATCACTTGATTTTTAGGAAAGTTATGGTGAAAAAAAAATTTTCTGAAAAATGATAAGGGGGGACCCTTACACAAATTCTAAAAATTTCCAAATTTTCAAAATGTTCATATTGCAATTATTGAAATGTAGAATGACTATGGGTGTCAAAACATAAACAAAATGTCATTATTTTTGGAAATCACTTGATTTTTAGGAAAGTTATGGTGAAAAAAAAATTTCTGAAAAATGATAAGGGGGGACCCTTACACAAATTCTAAAAATTTCCAAATTTTCAAAATGTTCATATTGCAATTATTGAAATGTAGAATGACTATGGGTGTCAAAACATAAACAAAATGTCATTATTTTTGGAAATCACTTGATTTTTAGGAAAGTTATGGTGAAAAAAAAATTTTCTGAAAAATGATAAGGGGGGACCCTTACACAAATTCTAAAAATTTCCAAATTTTCAAAATGTTCATATTGCAATTATTGAAATAAATTTTAAAATACTGAAAATTCTAAAAAAAATTTCAAAATTTGCAAACAAATTTTTAAGACAAATACCATTACATTTTTGTAAAATTTGTCAAAATTATCAAAATATTATTTTTGTCAACAGCAGTTAGATTTTCGCCAAAGTCGACCTTTAACATAATTGAAAAGGGTAACGCATATTTTTAAATCTTGAAAATTTTTCTTTCTTTGTGAAAAGCTGTTAGATTTTTGCAAAAGTGGACATATAATATTACTGAAGAAGTGAAAAAATTTTCAAAATTTTCATAAAATTTTTTTTGTCAAATACCGTTACATTTTTGCAAAAATCGACGTTTTAAATTATTTAAAAGTGTAACGCATTTTTCAAAATTTTATTTATGTCAACAGCCGTTAGATTATGCCAAAGTCGCCGATTAAAATAATTGAAAAGTGAAACATGTTTTTAAAAATTTTTAAAAAAAAATTTTTTTTTATCAAAAGCCGTTAATTTTTTGCAAAAGTGGACATTTATAATTACTGAAAAATGTAAAAAAAAATTCAAAATTTTCAAACAAATTTTTAAGTCAAATACCATTACATTTTTGCAAAATTTGTCAAAATTATCAAAATTTTATTTTTGTCAACAGCCGTTAGATTTTGCCAAAGTTGACGTTTAAAATAATTGAAAAGTGTAACACATATTTTTAAATTTTCAAAATTTTTTGTTTTCAAAAACCGATAGATTTTCTCAAAAAACCAACGTTTAAAATTGTTAAGAAGTCTTATGTATTTTTCAAAATTATCAAAATTTTATTTTTGTCAACAGCCGTTAGATTTTCGACAAAGTCGACGTTTAAAATAATTGAAAAGTGTAACGCATATTTTTAAATTTTGAAAATTTTTATTTTTCAATAGCCGTTAGATTTTTGCAAAATATTACGGAAAAGTGTAAAATTTTTTTCAAAATTTTCAAAGTAAATGTTTCTCAAATACCGTTACATTTTTGCAAACATCGGCATTTTAAATTATTTAAAAGTGTAACGCATATTTCAAAATTATCAAAATTTTAATTATGTCAACAGCCGTTAGATTTTGCCAAAGTCGACGATTAAAATAATTGAAAAGTGAAACGCATATTTTTAAATTTTGAAAAAAATTTCTTTTTATCAAAAGCCGTTCATTTTTTACCAAAGTGGACATTTATAATTACTGAAAAATGTAAAAAAATTTTCAAAACTTTCAAACAAATATTTAAGTCAAATACCATTACATTTTTGCAAAATTTGTCAAAATTATCAAAATATTATTTTTGTCAACAGCAGTTAGATTTTCGCCAAAGTCGACGTTTAAAAATAATTGAAAAGTGTAACGCATATTTTTAAATTTTGAAAATTTTTTTTTTTGTCAAAAGCTGTTAGATTTTTGCAAAAGTGGACATATAATATTACTGAAAAGTGTAAAAAAATTTTCAAAATTTTCAAAAAATTTTTTTGTCAAATACCGTTACATTTTTGCAAAAATCGACGTTTTAAATTATTTAAAAGTGTAACGCATTTTTCAAAATTTTATTTATGTCAACAGCCGTTAGATTATGCCAAAGTCGACGATTAAAATAATTTAAAAGGGAGAACGCATGTTTTTAAATTTTGAAAAAAAAAATTTATTTATGTCAAAAGCCGTTAGATTTTTGCCAAAGTAAAAAATAATTGAAAAGTGTAACGCATATTTTTTTAAATTTTGAAAAAAAATTATTTTTATTAAAACTTATTTTTCAACAGCCGTTAGATTTTTGCAAAAGTGACATTTATAATTACTGAAAAGTGTAAAAATTTTTAAAATTTCAAAATTTTCAAATTAAATTTTTCTCAAATACCATTACATTTTTGCAAAATTTGTCAAAATTATCAAAATTTTATTTTTGTCAACAGCCGTTAGATTTTCGCCAAAGTCGACGTTAAAAATAATTGAAAAGTGTAAACGCATATTTTTAAATTTTGAAAAAATTTTTTTTTTATCAAAAGCCGTTAATTTTTTGCAAAAGTGGACATTTATAATTACTGAAAATTCTAAAAAAAAAATTGTCAAAATTTTCAAACAAATTTTTAAGTCAAATTTCAAATTAAATTTTTGCAAAATTTGTCAAAATTATCAAAATATTATTTTTGTCAACAGCAGTTAGATTTTCGCCAAAGTCGACGTTTAAAATAATTGAAAAGCATATTTTTAAATTTTGAAAAAATTTTTTTTGTCAAAAGCCGATAGATTTTTGCAAAAGTGGACATTTATAATTACTGAAAATTGTAAAAAAATTTTCAAAATTTTCAAACAAATTTTTAAGTCAAATACCATTACATTTTTGCAAAATTTGTCAAAATTATCAAAATATTTATTTTTGTCAACAGCCGTTAGATTTTCGCCAAAGTCGACGTTAAAAATAATTGAAAAGTGTAAGCGCATATTTTTAAATTTTGAAAAAATTTTTTTTTTTGTTATCAAAAGCCGTTAATTTTTTGCAAAAGTGGACATTTATAATTACTGAAAATTCTAAAAAAAATTGTCAAAATTTTCAAACAAATTTTTAAGTCAAATACCATTACATTTTTGCAAAATTTGTCAAAATTATCAAAATTTTATTTTTGTCAACCACCGTTAGATTTTCGCCAAAGGTCGACGTTTAAAATAATTGAAAAGTGTAACGCGTATTTTTCAAAATTTTTGAAAATTTATTCTTTGTGAAAAGCTGTTAGATTTTTCAAAAGTGGACATATAATATTACTGAAAAGTTAAATTTTTTTCAAAATTTTCATAAAATTTTTTTTGTCAAATACCGTTACATTTTTGCAAAAATCGACGTTTTAAATTATTTGAAAAGTGTAACGCATATTTTCAAATTTTGAAATTTTTATTTTTGTCAACAGCCGTTAGATTTTCGACAAAGTCGACGTTTAAAATAATTGAAAAGTGTAACGCATATTTTTAAATTTTGAAAATTTTTATTTTTCAATAGCCGTTAGATTTTTGCAAAATATTACGGAAAAGTGTAAAATTTTTTTCAAAATTTTCAAAGTAAATGTTTCTCAAATACCGTTACATTTTTGCAAACATCGGCATTTTAAATTATTTAAAAGTGTAACGCATATTTCAAAATTATCAAAATTTTAATTATGTCAACAGCCGTTAGATTTTGCCAAAGTCGACGATTAAAATAATTGAAAACTGTAACGCACATTTTTAAATTTTCAAAAATTTTTGATTTCAAAAACCGATCGATTTTCACAAAAAACCAACGTTTAAAATTATTAAGAAGTCTTACGTATTTTTCAAAATTATCAAAATTTTATTTTTGTCAACAGCCGTTAGATTTTGCCACAGTCGAGGATTAAAATAATTGAAAAGTGAAACGCATATTTTTAAATTTTGAAAAAAATTTTTTTTTATCAAAAGCCGTTAATTTTTTGCAAAAGTGGACATTTATAATTACTGAAAATTCTAAAAAAAATGTCATAATTTTCAAACAAATTTTTAAGTCAAATACCATTACATTTTTGCAAAATTTGTCAAAATTATCAAAATTTTATTTTTGTCAACAGCTGTTAGATTTTGCCAAAGTTGACGTTTAAAATAATTGAAAAGTGTAACGCATATTTTTAAATTTTCAAAAATTTTTGATTTCAAAAACCGATAGATTTTCACAAAAAACCAACGTTTAAAATTGTTAAGAAGTCTTACGTATTTTTCAAAATTATCAAAATTTTATTTTTGTCAACAGCCGTTAGATTTTGCCACAGTCGACGATTAAAATAATTGAAAAGTGAAACGCATATTTTTAAATTTTGAAAAAATTTTTTTTTTATCAAAAGCCGTTAATTTTTTTGCAAAAGTGGACATTTATAATTACTGAAAATTCTAACAAAAATTGTCAAAATTTTCAAACAAATTTTTAAGTCAAATATAATTACATTTTTGCA
>JAECXD010000066.1:0-47210 GCA_018151445.1 Zaprionus inermis | reverse complement strand
GAAAACGTGAAGCGCGTCGCTTCTAAATTTCTCATTTAATACAGCTGCTGCGACGGAATCGTGCGTCATTAGTGTTTTATTTGTTAATAAGTTGAGTTTTTTTTCGACCTCGTCGAAGTATTGTAGCAGTGGCAGGTTGCCCTGCTGAAGCGTGCTTAGTTGCTGTTGTATTACATGAACCGGTGTTTTGTCGGCGTATGTAAAATCTAGCCTAGCAATAATGGCTTTAAAATTCAACACTGTGTTGAATGAGGCCAGCACAGCATCTGCTGATCCCCTTACTTTATTTCTAATTATAGCAACTGCCTGATAGTGTCTTGAGCTGCCATTGTATGGCTCGAACACTTTGTAGGCTGCGGAAGCAGCTTGCCTCCACGACACATAGTTTTCCATTTTACCGTCGAACTCGGGGATGGATTTTATAATGTCTAGGGGCTCGTTGCAAATGATTTCTGGCACGATTTCTATTTCGCGGAAAATTTCTATCTGTGGTGCAGAAACTGTGGTTCTACTAAGCTGGTTTGTCAGGAAGGCTATCTTTTCCTCAAGTAAACTGGCTTGTTTGTCAAGGGCTGCCTGAACCTTTGCCTCCAGCTGGGCAATTTGTTCCTCATTCATTTTTTTTTTGTTTTTTCTAAAGACCGCGGTTCTAAGTATGAAGTTATCAGTTCGTCGCCACTACTGTCCGAGTCGGTGTGGTTTTGCAATGGGCGCAACATAAAAACTTTAGACCGTTACGAAATTAATTTTAATTTCAACTTATGCTCGTAAAGGTTCCTTAACACTTTATTGCAACAGGCAGGGTTATGCTTATATTTTTTTGTAACAATGCAATCTCACACTAAACAGCTCTGATTATTCTTTATTGATTTGATTTGAATTTTAAATAAATGAACATCTCACTTACATTTTGGAGTATGAAATATGAGCCTCAATTCAATGGTGTGGTGGCCGCTGAGGTATGTAGTTCTCCCGTTGAATTTCCGTTGGACGCTCGTATTTGTTGATTTGTTTTAACTCTCTCAGCTCTCTTGGCTGGGGTTTTTTTTATACCCTTGCAGAGGGTATATTAATTTTAGCCAGAAGTTTGCAACGCACCTTAGGAGACATCTCCGACCCTATAAAGTATATATATTCTGAATCAGCATCACCAGAGGAGTCGGAAAATGGATGTCCGTCTGTCCGTCCGTCCGTCCGTCTGTCCGTCCATCCGTCCGTCCGTCCGTCCGTCCGTCTGTTGCAACGCAAACTAGTCTCTCAGTTTTTGAGCTATCTTCATGAAACTTGGCATACAAGCTTCTTATTGCTGTAGGCTGTAAATAAGTCGGAACGAGCCAGATCGGACCGATATATCGTATAGCTGTCATAGAAGCTATCGGCCGATTTTTGTTGTTTTTCAAGATATTGCAACAAGATTTGGCAAATCCTATTCTTATTACGTTCTTAATGTGCTGTCAAAATTATATCAAAATCGGACCACTATAACATATAGCTGCCATAGGAACAATCGGCTGAAATCACGGTTTTTGTATGCAAACCTGTTTTGTTTTTGGAAATACCGCACATTATCAATACTTTTTAATGTTATACAGTAACCCGCCCTTAGTTTTTCCATTTAAATATCTTAGACGTTTATATTCTATAGCTGTTATAGGAACAATCAGTCAGTCCGTCTGTCTGTTGCAACTCAAATTAGTCCCCCAGTTATTGAGCTATCTTCATGAAACTTGGCACACAAGCTTATTATTGCTGTAGGCTGTAAATAAGTCGGAAAGAGCCAGATCGCACCGATATATCGTATAGCTGTCATAGAAGCTATCGGCCGATTTTTGTTGTTTTTCAAGATATTGCAACAAGATTTGGAAAATCCTATTCCTATTACGTTCTTAATGTGCTGTCAAAATTGTATCAAAATCGGACCACTATAACATATAGCTGCCATAGGAACAATCGGCTGAAATCAGGGTTTTCGTATGCAAACCTGTTTTGTTTTTTGGAAATACTGCACATTATCAATACTTTTTAATGTTATACAGTAACCCGCCCTTAGTTTTTCCATTTAAATATCTCAGACGTTTATATTCTATAGCTGTTATAGGAACAATCAGTCAGTCCGTCTGTCTGTTGCAACGCAAATTAGTCCCCCAGTTATTGAGCTATCTTCATGAAACTTGGCACCCAAGCTTATTATTGATGTAGGCTGTAAATAAGTCGGAACGAGCCAGATCGGACCGATATATCGTATAGCTGTCATAGAAGCTATCGGCCGATTTTTGTTGTTTTTCAAGATATTGCAACAAGATTTGGCAAATCCTATTCTTATTACGTTCCTAATGTGCTGTCAAAATTGTATCAAAATCGGACCACTATAACATGTAGCTGCCATAGGAACAATCGGCTGAAATCAGGGTTTTTGTATGCAAACCTGTTTTGTTTTTGGAAATACCGCACATTATCAATACTTTTTAATGTTATACAGTAACGCGCCCTTAGTTTTTCCATTTAAATATCTCAGACGTTTATATTCTATAGCTGTTATAGGAACACTCAGTCAGTCCGCGTGTCTGTTGCAACTCAAATTAGTCCCCTAGTTATTGAGCTATCTTCATGAAACTTTGCTCATAAGCTTCTTATTTCTGCCCTCTTTAAATAAGTCGGAATGGGCCAGATCGGACTGATATATCGTATAGCTGTCATGGAGCCTACGGCCGATTTTCGTTATATTTCAAGATATAGCTATCAGGCTTATCACATCCAAATCTAAGTGTGTCCCTAATAATAAAGTTCGAAATCGAACTTTTATAACTTATAACGATCAACGATCGGCCTTATGAAGGTTCATGTTGCAATTTTATGGAAACCTGAGTACTATTACATATAGCTGTTAAACAAAAAATCATATAGCTGTTATTCAAACGCATTTTTGAATGAGAACTTTCCAAATTTATTTATATTTTATGACCAACAGATCCTTTACAACACAAAGACATTTCCTCATAACATTTTGTGTTAAGTATATAAGAAATCCAGTTATGTACAAAAGCATTAATAGGTAGAATTATTTTTTTTCGAAGCAGGTGTTTGATTCATAGCCTTAATCATGTAAAAATCTTGACTTCCTGTACTGTTATAATTGTTCAATAAATACCACAGAAACCAGCAGCAATCCAAATATATTTTATAATTTGTATAACTGCAAGGGTATGAAACCTTCGGCAAGCCGAAGGTAGCCTTGCTTTCTTGTTTTTTAATAATTTTAAAATTTTTTAGCATTTTCAATAATTTTAAACGTCGTTTTGTGCAAAATCTAACGGCTTTTGAAAAAAAATTTTGTTAAAAATGCGTTACACTTTTAAATAATTTCAAATATCGACTTTTGCGAAAAACGAACGGTATTTGTTAAACATTTTTATACCCTTGCAGAGGGTATATTAATTTTAGCCAGAAGTTTGCAACGCACCTTAGGAGACATCTCCGACCCTATAAAGTATATATATTCTGAATCAGCATCACCAGAGGAGTCGAAAAATGGATGTCCGTCTGTCCGTCCGTCCGTCCGTCCGTCCGTCCGTCCGTCCGTCTGTTGCAACGCAAACTAGTCTCTCAGTTTTTGAGCTATCTTCATGAAACTTGGCATACAAGCTTCTTATTGCTGTAGGCTGTAAATAAGTCGGAACGAGCCAGATCGGACCGATATATCGTATAGCTGTCATAGAAGCTATCGGCCGATTTTTGTTGTTTTTCAAGATATTGCAATAAGATTTGGCAAATCCTATTCTTATTACGTTCTTAATGTGCTGTCAAAATTGTATCAAAATCGGACCACTATAACATATAGCTGCCATAGGAACAATCGGCTGAAATCAGGGTTTTTGTATGCAAACCTGTTTTGTTTTTGGAAATACCGCACATTATCAATACTTTTTAATGTTATACAGTAACCCGCCCTTAGTTTTTCCATTTAAATATCTCAGACGTTTATATTCTATAGCTGTTATAGGAACAATCAGTCAGTCCGTCTGTCTGTTGCAACGCAATTGCGTTATTGAGCTATCTTCATGAAACTTTGCTCACAAGCTTCTTATTGTTGCCCTCTTTAAATAAGTCGGAACGGGCCAGATCGGACTGATATATCGTATAGCTGTCATGGAGCCTATCGGCCGATTTTCGTTATATTTCAAGATATAGCTATCAGGCTTACCACATCCAAATCTAAGTGTGTCCCTAATAATAAAGTTCGAAATCGAACTTTTATAACTTATAACGATCAACGATCGGCCTAATGAAGGTCCATGTTGCAATTTTATGGAAATCTGAGTACTATTACATATAGCTGTTAAACAAAAAATCATGTAGCTGTTATTCAAACGCATTTTTGAATGAGAACTTTCCAAATTTATTTATATTTTATGACCAACAGATCCTTTACAACACAAAGACATTTCCTCATAACATTTTGTGTTAAGTATATAAGAAATCCAGGTATATACAAAAGCATTAAAAAGGTAGAATTATTTTTTTTCGAAGCAGGTGTTTGATTCATAGCCTTAATCAGGTAAAAATCTTGACTTCCTGTACTGTTATAATTGTCAATAACTACCACAGAAACCAGCAGCAATCCAAATATATTTTATATTTTGTATAACTGCAAGGGTATGAAACCTTCGGCAAGCCGAAGGTAGCCTTGCTTTCTTGTTTTACCCTTGCAGAGGGTATATTAATTTTAGCCAGAAGTTTGCAACGCACCTTAGGAGACATCTCCGACCCTATAAAGTATATATATTCTGAATCAGCATCACCAGAGGAGTCGAAAAATGGATGTCCGTCTGTCCGTCCGTCCGTCCGTCCGTCCGTCCGTCCGTCCGTCCGTCTGTTGCAACGCAAACTAGTCTCTCAGTTTTTGAGCTATCTTCATGAAACTTGGCGTACAAGCTTCTTATTGCTGTAGGCTGTAAATAAGTCGGAACGAGCCAGATCGGACCGATATATCGTATAGCTGTCATAGAAGCTATCGGCCGATTTTTGTTGTTTTTCAAGATATTGCAACAAGATTTGGCAAATCCTATTCTTATTACGTTCTTAATGTGCTGTCAAAATTATATCAAAATCGGACCACTATAACATATAGCTGCCATAGGAACAATCGGCTGAAATCACGGTTTTTGTATGCAAACCTGTTTTGTTTTTGGAAATACCGCACATTATCAATACTTTTTAATGTTATACAGTAACCCGCCCTTAGTTTTTCCATTTAAATATCTTAGACGTTTATATTCTATAGCTGTTATAGGAACAATCAGTCAGTCCGTCTGTCTGTTGCAACTCAAATTAGTCCCCCAGTTATTGAGCTATCTTCATGAAACTTGGCACACAAGCTTCTTATTGCTGTAGGCTGTAAATAAGTCGGAAAGAGCCAGATCGCACCGATATATCGTATAGCTGTCATAGAAGCTATCGGCCGATTTTTGTTGTTTTTCAAGATATTGCAACAAGATTTGGCAAATCCTATTCCTATTACGTTCTTAATGTGCTGTCAAAATTGTATCAAAATCGGACCACTATAACATATAGCTGCCATAGGAACAATCGGCTGAAATCAGGGTTTTCGTATGCAAACCTGTTTTGTTTTTGGAAATACTGCACATTATCAATACTTTTTAATGTTATACAGTAACCCGCCCTTAGTTTTTCCATTTAAATATCTCAGACGTTTATATTCTATAGCTGTTATAGGAACAATCAGTCAGTCCGTCTGTCTGTTGCAACGCAAATTAGTCCCCCCAGTTATTGAGCTATCTTCATGAAACTTGGCACCCAAGCTTATTATTGATGTAGGCTGTAAATAAGTCGGAACGAGCCAGATCGGACCGATATATCGTATAGCTGTCATAGAAGCTATCGGCCGATTTTTGTTGTTTTTCAAGATATTGCAACAAGATTTGGCAAATCCTATTCCTATTACGTTCTTAATGTGCTGTCAAAATTGTATCAAAATCGGACCACTATAACATATAGCTGCCATAGGAACAATCGGCTGAAATCAGGGTTTTCGTATGCAAACCTGTTTTGTTTTTGGAAATACTGCACATTATCAATACTTTTTAATGTTATACAGTAACCCGCCCTTAGTTTTTCCATTTAAATATCTCAGACGTTTATATTCTATAGCTGTTATAGGAACACTCAGTCAGTCCGCGTGTCTGTTGCAACTCAAATTAGTCCCCTAGTTATTGAGCTATCTTCATGAAACTTTGCTCATAAGCTTCTTATTTCTGCCCTCTTTAAATAGTCGGAATGGGCCAGATCGGACTGATATATCGTATAGCTGTCATGGAGCCTACGGCCGATTTTCGTTATATTTCAAGATATAGCTATCAGGCTTATCACATCCAAATCTAAGTGTGTCCCTAATAATAAAGTTCGAAATCGAACTTTTATAACTTATAACGATCAACGATCGGCCTTATGAAGGTTCATGTTGCAATTTTATGGAAACCTGAGTACTATTACATATAGCTGTTAAACAAAAAATCATATAGCTGTTATTCAAACGCATTTTTGAATGAGAACTTTCCAAATTTATTTATATTTTATGACCAACAGATCCTTTACAACACAAAGACATTTCCTCATAACATTTTGTGTTAAGTATATAAGAAATCCAGTTATGTACAAAAGCATTAATAGGTAGAATTATTTTTTTTCGAAGCAGGTGTTTGATTCATAGCCTTAATCATGTAAAAATCTTGACTTCCTGTACTGTTATAATTGTTCAATAAATACCACAGAAACCAGCAGCAATCCAAATATATTTTATAATTTGTATAACTGCAAGGGTATGAAACCTTCGGCAAGCCGAAGGTAGCCTTGCTTTCTTGTTATACCCTTGCAGAGGGTATATTAATTTTAGCCAGAAGTTTGCAACGCACCTTAGGAGACATCTCCGACCCTATAAAGTATATATATTCTGAATCAGCATCTCCAGAGGAGTCGAAAAATGGATGTCCGTCTGTCCGTCCGTCCGTCCGTCCGTCTGTCCGTCCGTCCGTCCGTCCGTCCGTCCGTCCGTCCGTCCGTCCGTCCGTCCGTCCGTCCGTCTGTTGCAACGCAAACTAGTCTCTCAGTTTTTGAGCTATCTTCATGAAACTTGGCATACAAGCTTCTTATTGCTGTAGGCTGTAAATAAGTCGGAACGAGCCAGATCGGACCGATATATCGTATAGCTGTTATAGAAGCTATCGGCCGATTTTTGTTGTTTTTCAAGATATTGCAATAAGATTTGGCAAATCCTATTCTTATTACGTTCTTAATGTGCTGTCAAAATTATATCAAAATCGGACCACTATAACATATAGCTGCCATAGGAACAATCGGCTGAAATCAGGGTTTTTGTATGCAAACCTGTTTTGTTTTTGGAAATACCGCACATTATAAATACTTTTTAATGTTATACAGTAACCCGCCCTTAGTTTTTCCATTTAAATATCTCAGACGTTTATATTCTATAGCTGTTATAGGAACAATCAGTCAGTCCGTCTGTCTGTTGCAACGCAAATTAGTCCCCCCAGTTATTGAGCTATCTTCATGAAACTTGGCACACAAGCTTATTATTGCTGTAGGCTGTAAATAAGTCGGAACGAGCCAGATCGGACCGATATATCGTATAGCTGTCATGGAAGCTATCGGCCGATTTTTGTTGTTTTTCAAGATATTGCAACAAGATTTGGCAAATCCTATTCTTATTACGTTCTTAATGTGCTGTCAAAATTGTATCAAAATCGGACCACTGTAACATATAGCTGCCATAGGAACAATCGGCTGAAATCAGGGTTTTTGTATGCAAACCTGTTTTGTTTTTGGAAATACCGCACATTATCAATACTTTTTAATGTTATACAGTTACCCGCCCTTAGTTTTTCCATTTAAATATCTTTATATTCTATAGCTGTTATAGGAACAATCAGTCAGTCCGTCTGTCTGTTGTAACGCAAATTAGTCCCCCCAGTTATTGAGCTATCTTCATGAAACTTTGCTCACAAGCTTCTTATTTCTGCCCTCTTTAAATAAGTCGGAACGGGCCAGATCGGACTGATATATCGTATAGCTGTCATGGAGCCTATCGGCCGATTTTCGTTATATTTCAAGATATAGCTATCAGGCTTACCACATCCAAATCTAAGTGTGTCCCTAATAATAAAGTTCGAAATCGAACTTTTATAACTTATAACGATCAACGATCGGCCTAATGAAGGTCCATGTTGCAATTTTATGGAAATCTGAGTACTATTACATATAGCTGTTAAACAAAAAATCATGTAGCTGTTATTCAAACGCATTTTTGAATGAGAACTTTCCAAATTTATTTATATTTTATGACCAACAGATCCTTTACAACACAAAGACATTTCCTCATAACATTTTGTGTTAAGTATATAAGAAATCCAGGTATATACAAAAGCATTAAAAAGGTAGAATTATTTTTTTTCGAAGCAGGTGTTTGATTCATAGCCTTAATCAGGTAAAAATCTTGACTTCCTGTACTGTTATAATTGTCAATAACTACCACAGAAACCAGCAGCAATCCAAATATATTTTATATTTTGTATAACTGCAAGGGTATGAAACCTTCGGCAAGCCGAAGGTAGCCTTGCTTTCTTGTTTTTTTTTAATTTTTGTTTTGTGGTTTTTAGTCACTTTGTTTTGTTGGTTTGTTTAAACTCTCTCAGCTCTCTTGGCTGGGGTTTTGGTTTGGGGTTTTTAAGTCACTTCGTTTTGTTATGTGTGTCTTTCTTATTTTTTCACTTTGTCTTTTTTTGCCGTTTAAGTCACAAAAATAAAAATTGAGTTTGTGTTTTTTATTCACTTTAAAGAGTTATTACGGTTGGTCTAAACGAAAGCGATTTTATGATCGCTGATAACTGGGTTATTTCCCGTTTGGGCGCCAATTAAAAGAAGTCTCTTTATTATTAGAGAAGAATCTTTATTAATTTAATTCGTTTTTTTTTCTAAGTTCGTTTGAACCTTAGGAGAACAAATTCTAAACTGCCTTCTAGGGCAAGCTGCATCGAACCGTGAAGCCGTCGCTGCCGGCTGGAATGCCGGCTGAGTGCTGAGTCGGCGTCTCCAACGGGCGATCAGGCTGCTTGCGCGTGCGAGTTTCGGATTTCGGCTGCAACTTTGTCGCGACGGCATCCGGCGCAACAGCGTTGTCAGCAAACTCAAGCTTGCGCGTGTTAACTTACCCTTGCAGAGGGTATATTAATTTTAGCCAGAAGTTTGCAACGCACCTTAGGAGACATCTCCGACCCTATAAAGTATATATTCTGAATCAGCATCACCAGAGGAGTCGAAAAATGGATGTCCGTCTGTCCGTCCGTCCGTCCGTCCGTCCGTCCGTCCGTCCGTCTGTTGCAACGCAAACTAGTCTCTCAGTTTTTGAGCTATCTTCATGAAACTTGGCATACAAGCTTCTTATTGCTGTAGGCTGTAAATAAGTCGGAACGAGCCAGATCGGACCGATATATCGTATAGCTGTCATAGAAGCTATCGGCCGATTTTTGTTGTTTTTCAAGATATTGCAACAAGATTTGGCAAATCCTATTCTTATTACGTTCCTAATGTGCTGTCAAAATTGTATCAAAATCGGACCACTATAACATGTAGCTGCCATAGGAACAATCGGCTGAAATCAAGGTTTTTGTATGCAAACCTGTTTTGTTTTTGGAAATACCGCACATTATCAATACTTTTTAATGTTATACAGTAACCCGCCCTTAGTTTCTCCATTTAAATATCTCAGACGTTTATATTCTATAGCTGTTATAGGAACACTCAGTCAGTCCGCGTGTCTGTTGCAACTCAAATTAGTCCCCTAGTTATTGAGCTATCTTCATGAAACTTTGCTCATAAGCTTCTTATTTCTGCCCTCTTTAAATAAGTCGGAATGGGCCAGATCGGACTGATATATCGTATAGCTGTCATGGAGCCTACGGCCGATTTTCGTTATATTTCAAGATATAGCTATCAGGCTTATCACATCCAAATCTAAGTGTGTCCCTAATAATAAAGTTCGAAATCGAACTTTTATAACTTATAACGATCAACGATCGGCCTAATGAAGGTTCATGTTGCAATTTTATGGAAACCTGAGTACTATTACATATAGCTGTTAAACAAAAAATCATATAGCTGTTATTCAAACGCATTTTTGAATGAGAACTTTCCAAATTTATTTATATTTTATGACCAACAGATCCTTTACAACACAAAGACATTTCCTCATAACATTTTGTGTTAAGTATATAAGAAATCCAGGTATATACAAAAGCATTAAAAAGGTAGAATTATTTTTTTTCGAAGCAGGTGTTTGATTCATAGCCTTAATCATGTAAAAATCTGGACTTCCTGTACTGTTATAATTGTTCAATAAATACCACAGAAACCAGCAGCAATCCAAATATATTTTATATTTTGTATAACTGCAAGGGTATGAAACCTTCGGCACGCCGAAGGTAGCCTTGCTTTCTTGTTTATTATGGTTTTGTGTAATCTTTCTATGTCTGCTATACCAGTCTTTGCTGTGTTAAGTTTTAACTCAATATTTTCGCTTTTGAGCCATCGCTTGAGGGCTAGGCTGGAGAATGCGACGTCTCTGTCTGCTTTTAATAGTCTGGGTTTCCCTAAAAGATTAAATATTCGCATTAGAGCATTTTTACATTCTATCCAATCTTTTGTTTTTATTTTTTCGAGAGTGGCAAATTTTGAGTAGATGTCTATGCAACTTAAATAATGGTTTCCTTCAGAAGAGTAGATGTCTATCTATGTCTAACTTATCGCGACAGTGTTCGGGTTTGGGCGTAATTTTCATTGGCATATTGTATTACAAATATGGCATTCATTTATTATGTTCTGAATGAGTAATTGACTATTTGGGAAATAATAAGTTTCGCCAAAGAGTTTGTTTGTTTTCTGTATTCCTAGGTGTAAGAGTTTTTCGTGAGTGATCAGAATTAATTCTTTAAATTTAGCATATGAGGGTATATTTTTTAATAAAATGAGGCTGCGGACAATTTTGGTATGTTTTGTGTTAATTATTGTTAGATGTGCTGTTTGAAGCATTTAAAAATCTGCATCATTGTTTATGTACAGAACACTGGATTTGGTACAGAAGAGGTTGATTAAATATGATTCGGCTTTTTCTTTAGTTATTTCATCATAAGAGATGTGGGTTATTTACTTATTGAAGTAGGTTTCGTATGTTATTTTATACCTGATGGGCCTTTGGAAAATATTATTTGTCTATTGAATGTATTAACTGGTTTTTCAGTGATGCTAATAAGATTACTGCTGTCTTCATTGGAGTTATGTTGTGTTTGCTCACCGAAGTAGGTATGCTCTAATTTTACTCGGGATAGAGCATCAGCTACGTAATTCTCTTTGCCTTTAATATATTTAATATCGAAATCATATTCGGACAATTTAATTTTCCAACGGGACAATTTTGAGTTTGGGTCTTTCATTCGATGTAACCAACATAATGGTTGATGATCACTTAGTATTTCAAAATGGCGTCCTAACAAGTAATGACGAAAAGCTTTAGTAGCCCATACAATGGCTAAAAGTTCCTTTTCGAAAGCGCTGTAGTTTACCTCATGGTCATTTAATGTTCGACTTATGTAACTGACTGGATGGCTATCTTGTGAAAGTACTGCACCACGAGCTACATTACTAGCATCTGTAGTTACGGAAAATTTTCGATTAAAATTTGGAATTATTAAAATTGGGTCATTTGATATGAGGCATTTCACTTTTTCAAATGAGGAAACATATTCAGTGTTGGTTGTATACATTTTTGCATCTATTTTTAGTGCCATTGTCATAGGTTTTGCAATGTCAGAGAAATTTTGGATGAATTTTCGGTAAAAACCAGTTAATCCAAGAAATGCATTTCTTTTGTTTTGGTTGGCAACGGATAATCTACGATGGCTCTAATTTTCTGTGGATTGGGTTTTATCCCATGTGTTGTTATGACGTGGCCAAAAAAGGTAGTTTCCTGCCTTAAAAATTCATATTTATCGGGTTGAAGTTTTAGATTAGCTTCAACTAATTTATTAATGACTAATCGGAGTGAATTTAAATGTTCATTAAGCGATGTGGAAAATACAATTATATCATCAAGGTATACAAGACAATGTTTATTTAAAAGGGGGCGAAGAATATTATTCATGCAACGTTGAAATGTTGCAGGTGCATTTTTTAAACCGAATGGCATACATAAATATTCGTAATGGCCATATTTGGTGGAGAAAGCTGTTTTAGCAATAGAGTCATGATCCATTTCATTTTGGTGAAAGCCTTTAGCTAGATCTATTGTGGTGAAATAGTTACATTTTCCCAGTTTCCCTAGTATTTTAACCATATTTGGAATGGGATATCGGTCACTTATTGTAATTTCGTTGAGTTTTCTCCTGAAGCATCTTGTTTTTTTTGGTACAACCCAGATGGGGCTATTGTATGGAGAATTACTAGCACGAATAATGCCTTGTTGTAGCATTTCTTCGATTTGGGTTTCAACTTCTTGTTCATAAGACTGAGGGTAATTATATTTGGCATAAATGGGTGAGTTATGTGTAGTATTTATAGTATGTTTATCTTGGTTACTGAAAGTTAACTTATCACCTTTTTATACCCGCTACTCGAAGAGTATATTATAACTTTGTGCCAACCGAAAATGTTTGTAACAGGCAGAAGGAGAAATCTCCGACCCCATAAAGTATTATAACTTTGTGCCAACCGAAAATGTTTGTAACAGGCAGAAGGAGAAATCTCCGACCCCATAAAGCATATATATTCTGAAACAGCCGAGTCTATATAGCCTTTATACATACTTTATACATGTGATAAAAACCACCATGAGGGCGTATTGCAATAAGATCGGCTGATAAATAAGGAAGATATTTAAGCAATAGTATTACCCTGTGGCTATGTGCTTATGTCGGTTTTTCCTAATGTTAGTACCCGAGTTCAACTCCATCAGCAGACACCTTTTTATACCCTTGCAGAGGGTATATTAATTTTAGCCAGAAGTTTGCAACGCACCTTAGGAGACATCTCCGACCGTATAAAGTATATATATTCTGAATCAGCATCACCAGAGGAGTCGAAAAATGGATGTCCGTCTGTCCGTCCGTGCGTCCGTCCGTCCGTCCGTCCGTCTGTTGCAACGCAAACTAGTCTCTCAGTTTTTGAGCTATCTTCATGAAACTTGGCATACAAGCTTCTTATTGCTGTAGGCTGTAAATAAGTCGGAACGAGCCAGATCGGACCGATATATCGTATAGCTGTCATAGAAGCTATCGGCCGATTTTTGTTGTTTTTCAAGATATTGCAACAAGATTTGGCAAATCCTATTCTTATTACGTTCTTAATGTGCTGTCAAAATTGTATCAAAATCGGACCACTATAACATATAGCTGCCATAGGAACAATCGGCTGAAATCAGGGTTTTTGTATGCAAATCTGTTTGGTTTTTGGAAATACCGCACATTATCAATACTTTTTAATGTTATACAGTAACCCGCCCTTAGTTTTTCCATTTAAATATCTCAGGCGTTTATATTCTATAGCTGTTATAGGAACAATCAGTCAGTCCGTCTGTCTGTTGCAACTCAAATTAGTACCCCCCTTATTATTGAGCTATCTTCATGAAACTTTTCTCCTAAGCTTCTTATTTCTGCCCTCTTTTAATAAGTCGGAACGGGCCAGATCGGACTGATATATCGTATAGCTGTCATGAAGCCTATCGGCCGATTTTCGTTATATTTCAAGATATAGCTATCAGGCTTACCACATCCAAATCTAAGTGTGTCCCTAATAATAAAGTTCGAAATCGAACTTTTATAACTTATAACGATCAACGATCGGCCTAATGAAGGTTCATGTTGCAATTTTATGGAAATCTGAGTACTATTACATGTAGCTGTTAAACAAAAAATCATGAAGCTGTTATTCAAACGCATTTTTGAATGAGAAGTTTCCAAATTTAGATTTTATGACCAACAGATCCTTTACAAAGCCATTTCCTCATAACATTTTGTGTTAAGTATATTTGAAATCCAGGTATATACAAAAGCATTAAAAAGGTAGAATTATTTTTTTTCGAAGCAGGTGTTTGATTCATAGCCTTAATCAGGTAAAAATCTTGACTTCCTGTATTGTTATAATTGTTCATTAAATACCACAGAAACCAGCAGCAATCCAAATATATTTTATATTTTGTATAACTGCAAGGGTATGAAACCTTCGGCAAACCTTGCTTTCTTGTTTCTAATTATGTGGCAACTTTTTTTTTTTTTTTTTTTAAATTATGTGGCAACTTTTTGTTTTTAATTATGTGCACCGAAAATATTCATAGTGCAATTTTATCGGTCATCGCGTAAGAAATGCAGTGGTCGAGTGGTGATGGTAGTTGACTGTTAAGCGAGAGGTCCGGAGTTCAACTCCTGGGTGCCGCGGCGACTTTATTTTTTGTATCTTATATTTTTTTTTATTCCCCCTACCCGAAAAGAAAAAGGGTATAATAACTTTGTGCCAACCGAAAATGTTTGTAACAGGCAGAAGGAGAAATCTCCGACCCCATAAAGTTTATATATATATGTAATATTTATTGAAATATTAGGTAATTGTACAAATATAAAAGTACAAATATTAAGTTTAGTTTAGTTTAGTTCTTCTAAGTTCTCCTTAGTTCTTCAAAAAACGACATTGACCGACCGACGTCTTTGCTACAACAATTCTTTATTAAAAGACAAACCGACTTGCTTGCCTTTTACAACAACTTAACTTCCGACTTTATCTTGCGACTTCTTGACTTCAACTTCAACAACTAACTTCTCGATTATTCTTTACTGCCACTCTGCTTCTATCGATAGGCCCTGCAGCGTTGCCACCCGTAGTACCCTCACGCTGCCATCACCTCTATTGTTTACATTCGGCCATCCTGCTCATCATCGTCTGTCCCAGACGATAAGTCATCCTCGTTGTTTTCAGCATACTTCCATAGCTTCATGTTATCAGCACTCGTATGCGTTTTGTTGGGACCTTCTCCTTGGGCTGCTTTTCGAACTTCATATCTGTCATTACGCTTTGCCTTTGTTACTTCATATGGTCCAAGAAAAGTGCTTGCTAACTTCTTTCCCGCAACGAACTGAGTACGCTTTACTGCCACCAGATCACCTTCCTTGTATATGACATCTCCTTTGCGCTTTTTATCGTAGTTTTTCTTATAAAGATCTTGAGCCTTTTGTATTTGCTCCTTAGCCGTCTGTCGTAATGCCTCTCTCTCTTTGTCGAATTCTTCAAGCATTTCAATTTCTAAAAGTTCCAATAATCTATCACTCAATTTAGTTTTCATTTTTAGTCCAAACATTATCTCGAAAGGTGATTTCTTTGTAGAGCAACTTATATGGGAATTCATAGCTTTTTGCACCTGCGAGGTAAACTTATACCACTTTGAAGAATCTTCGGCCGACAATTTACAGATAATTGACAAGATAGATCTATTAATTCTCTCTACCTGCCCGTTTCCTCTGGGCACACCAGTTGTTGTTAAAACATGCTCTATTCCATTTGTTTTGGCGTAATCGTGAAACGCATCTGATGTAAAAGCAACTCCTCTGTCTGTTATTATTCTGGTCGGATTACCAAAGACTTTTGACCACTCTTCCATTTTTTTCACGACTTCGTCAGCTCCAGTTGATTTTGTTGTAAAAATCCACACGAATTTTGAAAATCCATCAACAAGTGCTAAGATGTACTTATACTGTTTCGACGACGCGTCCATCGGTCCTAAGTGATCAGCATGCAAAGTGTGTAACGGTTTGTCACCTTTCTCAATACAGCATAAAAGTCCGTCCTGTTTACCCAGCTTCTTGTTGGAAATAATACACGGAATACATGTCCTAATAAATTTTGTGACCTTGCTCTCCAAATGTGGAATCCAAAACTGCTGTTCTATAGAATGAATGGTCTTCTGACTCGCAAAATGTCCAACTGCGTGAGCTTCACTTATGATTTCACGTTCCATTAGTTTAGGTACAACAAGCAAATCATTTCCTTTGATAAGCTTGAACAGAATTCCTCCCTTCAGTTTAAAGTCGTTGTAGGGCCGTTCTTCCAAAACTGTGCATATAGCCTGAATATATTCATCTTTTTGTTGGGCAGCTTTCAACCGACAGGATATCTCAGCTGATACAAAAGAAGACGTCGCTGGCATACCGACTAAGACAATCCACATGACGCATTTTCTCACCCGCTCGATGCTCCGCCTTGAAGTCGAAGTCTGCCATGTATAAAATCCATTCTGCTACCTCCCGTGGAACGTCTCTCTTTCGTATGGTTTGTGTGAGAGCTATGTTGTCCGTAACCAGCTTAAAGGGAACGCCAAGCAAATAATGCCGAAACTTTTTCATAGCCAGATAGGCTGCTTTTACTTCCAAAATGTAGCTATTTCGTCCTGATTCACTTTTACTAGTCTTCTTGCTCCAATAAAATATGGGGTGCAATTGATCCTCAAAATATTGTAACAAAGTGGCACCAAAACCGTCCTTCGAAGCGTCTGTGTGCAATTCCGTCAATGCACCTCTACAATAAATCCTTAAAACTGGGCCGTCGCACAATGCACTCTTCAGATTTTCAATGGCTGCATATTCCTTGGACTCCAACTTAAAAGTAGCATCCTTCTTTAAAAGATTGGTCAAGGGTCGTGCAATAATGGAATAGTCTTTCACAAACTTTCTGAAGAATCCTGTTAGACCCAAAAAGGATTGGACTGCTTTTACATTCTTAGGTACTGCAAAGTGCTTCACGGCAACTGTTTTCTCTTTGCCAGGCCAAATCTTTCCATCTTGTACTGTGTGTCCCAAAAAGTTGATTTTGTGTTCAAGAAAATGGCATTTCTTCCACTTTATACGCAAACCGAACTTAGCCGACTCAGAAAGCACCAACTTGAGTTTCTCAATACATTCGTTGTTCGTCTGGCCATATATTATTATATCATCCATATAAATTTGTAGAATGTCCCGTGATACAAAATCTTGAAAAGTGTGGTTTATAAATCTTATAAATGCCGCAGGAGAATTGCAGAATCCGAACGGCGTCCTATTAAACTCATATAATCCTTCTTTTATGATGAACGCAGTGTATTTTCGACTTGATTCTTCTACAGGGACGTGAAAATAGCCGTTCTCTAAGTCCAATGATACAAACACCTTTGCGGCTTGCAGCTTTTCAAGTACATCCTCTATTATTGGCACAGGAAAACAATCCTTGAGCACCATGCTGTTTAATTGACGATAGTCAATACAGATTCTGTTTGTGCCGTCTTTTTTCTTCACAACGACGGTTCGGCTGGCGAAGCTTGATGTAGATGGACGAACGATTTCTCCTTTCAACCACTCGTCGACTTGCTTCTTAATGGCTTCGGCTTCGACTGGAGGATGACGACTTGGTTGATGACGAAATGGTTTAATTTTCTCATCCGGTACAACTCGTAGCTGAACAGGTGACTCAGCGAGCGGCAATGTTGGCTGATATTCCTCTATCAGATTCCGTATCATGGGTGCATACTGCGGAGGAGCATTCACATTACTTTCAGCACAACCATAATTCTGAATACTTATCTGATTTATGTCAGCTATTTCCGGGCAAGCTGACAACAACGCAAACTTGAATCCATTTGCATCCAGTGTAAATTTAAATTTTGTGAGAAAGTCATATCCAAGTAGAGCATCATTTTCTATTTTTTCGTCCGCCACCACGATGAAATTTTGCATAGTCTCCATGTCGTCTATTTGAACAGCTCCGGTAAACACACCCAGCGGTACAGTGCCCGTATTGCCCAAGCCACGCAACACAGAATGACATGGACTCAGCATAACATCCACTAGCTTCTTGTACAGCGAATGCTTTACGATCGAGACATCAGCACCCGTGTCAACCAGGCACGTAACTTCAACTCCATTAATTAAAATGCTTTTCAACCGTTTGTCATCCTTGCCAACTTGCACTAAATTCACTGACTGCGGGCAACTCGTTGAAATATGGCCAGTAGCACCACACTTGAAGCACTTCACTCCAACATCACAATCTTTCTTCATATGTTGCGACGATCCACAATTGAAGCACCGAGCTGCCTTCTTATTGTTGTTGTGATTTTGCTGGCCGCCACTATAATTCTGTTTCTCTTTCGTGCTCTTATCAACCAGTTCAAAATTTTCATACCGCTCTTTAAGTTCATCATAAGTTGTACAAGCATGCATTATGAACTTATATTCGTTTTTGATGCTCAATCCTTTAACAATATAACGTATTACAGACTTTGTTTCAACATTACCCAGTGCGGCTATTTTTTTCATTTGCAAAATATATTCATGAAAACTCTCTGATTGCAGTTTCTTCCTATTTGCCAGTTTTTCATGTACTTCTGCACTTCCCATTATTTGTTTAAATTCTTTCAACAGTGCTGCTTTTAATTCATCATACGATCCTACCAACTCTGATTCGAAGAATAACTGTGCTGTTTTTGTCATCTTTGACCGTGCTTGAGAATATTTTTGCCTCTCGTTTAATCCATACGCGTCAGCATTCAACTCGAAATTTTCAATCCAATTTTTGACCGGCACCGTCTCGCCGTCAAAATCTTCTACAACATTGCCAAAACATTCAATTGAGACTTTTGGCGTATTTTGCGCCACCTCATCAGCTTGAATTTTTAGGCTTAATAGTTGAATAATTTGCTGCAACTGTACTTGATTCTCCATCTCTTCTGTTTCTTCTTCTTGTGCTTGTCTTCGTGTATTCATTTGTCGCGACGTTTTTGGTGTTTCACCGTTATCTACTGTTGTCTCTTTCACACCCTTTCTGGCATTCGCTTTCGAGCGCGGCGCACTTGGCATTTGTCTCGCCGTTTTTAACCGTTACTTTTCTCGAAATTGCGCTTTGCGGCGCCAACACATACACACAAACGAAATTTTAGTTTTTTGACGCTATTTCACCACGACGTCAATTTTTGCACAGATAGTTTTTTTTATATGAATTGTTTGTTCAGCGGTTGAGCCCCCAAATGTAATATTTATTGAAATATTAGGTAATTGTACATATAAGAAAGTACAAATATTAAGTTTAGTTTAGTTTAGTTCTTCTAAGTTCTCCTTAGTTCTTCAAAAAACGACATTGACCGACCGACGTCTTTGCTACAACAATTCTTTATTAAAAGACAAACCGACTTGCTTGCCTTTTACAACAACTTAACTTCCGACTTTATCTTGCGACTTCTTGACTTCAACTTCAACAACTGACTCCTCGATTATTCTTTACTGCAACTCTGCTTCTATCGATAGGCCCTGCAGCGTTGCCACCCGTAGTACCCTCACGCTGCCATCACCTCTATTGTTTACATATTTTTTTTTTTTTTTCTTTTTTTTTTTTTTTTTTTTTTTCTTTCTTTTTAAAAAATAATTTTTTTTTTTTTTTTTTTTTTGTTGTTATTAATTTTTAAAATATTTTTTTTTTTTTTTTCGGGATTTAATTTTTTTTTTTTTTTTTTTCCCCCCCCCCCCCCCCCCATAAGTCGATTGTTCAAATATAAAACATTTTTATACATGTGATAAGAACCACCCTGCGGGCGTGTTGGCAAAGTTTCAATAAGATCGGCCGATAAATAAGGAAGATATTCTAGAAATAGTATTGCACTGTGGCCATGTGCTTATGTCGGTTTTTCCTAATGTCAGTACCCGAGTTCAACTCCAGCAGCAGACAACTTTTTTTTAATTATATGGCAACTTGTGAGCATATATGTATGTATGTATAGGCGTCTCTTTCGCACATGCATAATTTATAACTGCAAAGTAATAAAAGCAAAGGGCAACATCCAATAAGAAACGAGTGGAACTTGCATAGGCAAAACAAATTAGAGACGGAAAGAAATAAAAAGCAAGAACGCATTGTTCACATTTGGCACGTGTTTTTCCGAAGAATTGTAGCGGGTATATCACAGTATAGTCAGCTCGACTGTAGCCTTTCCGACTTGTTATACCCTTGCAGAGGGTATATTAATTTTAGCCAGAAGTTTGCAACGCACCTTAGGAGACATCTCCGACCCTATAAATTATATATATTCTGAATCAGCATCACCAGAGGAGTCGAAAAATGGATGTCCGTCTGTCCGTCCGTCCGTCCGTCCGTCTGTTGCAATGCAAACTAGTCTCTCAGTTTTTGAGCTATATTCATGAAACTTGGCACACAAGCTTATTATTGCTGTAGGCTGTAAATAAGTCGGAACGAGCCAGGTCGGACCGATATATCGTATAGCTGTCATAGAAGCTATCGGCCGATTTTTGTTGTTTTTCAAGATATTGCAACAAGATTTGGCAAATCCTATCCTTATTACGTTCTTAATGTGCTGTCAAAATTGTATCAAAATCGAACCACTATAACATATAGCTGCCATAGGAACAATCGGCTGAAATCAGGGTTTTTGTATGCAAATCTGTTTTGTTTTTGGAAATACCGCACATTATCAATACTTTTTAATGTTATACAGTAACCCGCCCTTAGTTTTTCCATTTAAATATCTCAGACGTTTATATTCTATAGCTGTTATAGGAACAATCAGTCAGTCCGTCTGTCTGTTGCAACGCAAATTAGTCCCCCAGTTATTGACCTATCTTCATAAAACTTTGCTCACAAGCTTCTTATTTCTACCCTCTTTAAATAAGTCGGAACGGGCCAGATCGGACTGATATATCGTATAGCTGTCATGGAGCCTATCGGCCGATTTTCGTTATATTTCAAGATATAGCTATCAGGCTTACCACATCCAAATCTAAGTGTGTCCCTAATCATAAAGTTCGAAATTGAACTTTTATAACTTATAACGATCAACGATCGGCCTAATGAAGGTTCATGTTGCAATTTTATGGAAATCTGAGTACTATTACATATAGCTGTTAAACAAAAAATCATGTAGCTGTTATTCAAACGCATTTTTTGAATGAGATCTTTCCAAATTTATTTATATTTTATGACCAACAGATCCTTTACAACAAAAAGACATTTCCTCATAACATTTTGTGTTAAGTGTATAAGAAATCCAGGTATATACAAAAGCATTAAAAAGGTAGAATTCTTTTTTTCGAAGCAGGTGTTTGATTCATAGCCTTAATCAGGTAAAAATCTTGACTTCCTGTACTGTTATAATTATTCAATAAATACCACAGAAACCAGCAGCAAACCAGGCAAAACAAATTAGAGACGGAAAGAAATAAAAAGCAAGAACGCATTGTTCACATTTGACACGTGTTTTTCCGAAGAAATGTAGCGGGTATATCCAAGTCGAGTCAGCTCGACTGTAGCCTTTCCGACTTGTTATACCCTTGCAGAGGGTATATTAATTTTAGCCAGAAGTTTGCAACGCACCTTAGGAGACATCTCCGACCCTATAAATTATATATATTCTGAATCAGCATCACCAGAGGAGTCGAAAAATGGATGTCCGTCTGTCCGTCCGTCCGTCCGTCCGTCCGTCTGTTGCAATGCAAACTAGTCTCTCAGTTTTTGAGCTATCTTCATGAAACTTGGCACACAAGCTTATTATTGCTGTAGGCTGTAAATAAGTCGGAACGAGCCAGGTCGGACCGATATATCGTATAGCTGTCATAGAAGCTATCGGCCGATTTTTGTTGTTTTTCAAGATATTGCAACAAGATTTGGCAAATCCTATTCTTATTACGTTCTTAATGTGCTGTCAAAATTGTATCAAAATCGAACCACTATAACATATAGCTGCCATAGGAACAATCGGCTGAAATCAGGGTTTTTGTATGCAAATCTGTTTTGTTTTTGGAAATACCGCACATTATCAATACTTTTTAATGTTATACAGTAACCCGCCCTTAGTTTTTCCATTTAAATATCTCAGACGTTTATATTCTATAGCTGTTATAGGAACAATCAGTCAGTCCGTCTGTCTGTTGCAACGCAAATTAGTCCCCCAGTTATTGAGCTATCTTCATAAAACTTTGCTCACAAGCTTCTTATTTCTACCCTCTTTAAATAAGTCGGAACGGGCCAGATCGGACTGATATATCGTATAGCTGTCGTGGAGCCTATCGGCCGATTTTTGTTATATTTCAAGATATAGCTATCAGGCTTACCACATCCAAATCTAAGTGTGTCCCTAATAATAAAGTTCGAAATTGAACTTTTATAACTTATAACGATCAACGATCGGCCTAATGAAGGTTCATGTTGCAATTTTATGGAAATCTGAGTACTATTACATATAGCTGTTAAACAAAAAATCATGTAGCTGTTATTCAAACGCATTTTTGAATGAGATCTTTCCAAATTTATTTATATTTTATGACCAACAGATCCTTTACAACAAAAAGACATTTCCTCATAACATTTTGTGTTAAGTGTATAAGAAATCCAGGTATATACAAAAGCATTAAAAAGGTAGAATTCTTTTTTTCGAAGCAGGTGTTTGATTCATAGCCTTAATCAGGTAAAAATCTTGACTTCCTGTACTGTTATAATTATTCAATAAATACCACAGAAACCAGCAGCAAACCAGGCAAAACAAATTAGAGACGGAAAGAAATAAAAAGCAAGAACGCATTGTTCACATTTGACACGTGTTTTTCCGAAGAAATGTAGCGGGTATATCCAAGTCGAGTCAGCTCGACTGTAGCCTTTCCGACTTGTTATACCCTTGCAGAGGGTATATTAATTTTAGCCAGAAGTTTGCAACGCACCTTAGGTGACATCTCCGACCCTATAAATTATATACATTCTGAATCAGCATCACCAGAGGAGTCGAAAAATGGATGTCCGTCTGTCCGTCCGTCCGTCCGTCCGTCCGTCTGTTGCAATGCAAACTAGTCTCTCAGTTTTTGAGCTATCTTCATGAAACTTGGCACACAAGCTTATTATTGCTGTAGGCTGTAAATAAGTCGGAACGAGCCAGGTCGGACCGATATATCGTATAGCTGTCATAGAAGCTATCGGCCGATTTTTGTTGTTTTTCAAGATATTGCAACAAGATTTGGCAAATCCTATTCTTATTACGTTCTTAATGTGCTGTCAAAATTGTATCAAAATCGAACCACTATAACATATAGCTGCCATAGGAACAATCGGCTGAAATCAGGGTTTTTGTATGCAAATCTGTTTTGTTTTTGGAAATACCGCACATTATCAATACTTTTTAATGTTATACAGTAACCCGCCCTTAGTTTTTCCATTTAAATATCTCAGACGTTTATATTCTATAGCTGTTATAGGAACAATCAGTCAGTCCGTCTGTCTGTTGCAACTCAAATTAGTCCCCCAGTTATTGACCCATCTTCATAAAACTTTGCTCACAAGCTTATTATTGCTGTAGGCTGTAAATAAGTCGGAACGAGCCAGATCGGACCGATATATCGTATAGCTGTCATAGAAGCTATCGGCCGATTTTTGTTGTTTTTCAAGATATTGCAACAATATTTGGCAAATTCTATTCTTATTACGTTCTTAATGTGCTGTCAAATTGTATCAAAAATCGGACCACTATAACATATAGCTGCCATAGGAACAATCGGCTGAAATCAGGGTTTTTGTATGCAAACCTGTTTTGTTTTTGGAAATACCGCACATTATCAATACTTTTTAATGTTATACAGTAACCCGCCCTTAGTTTTTCCATTTAAATATCTCAGGCGTTTATATTCTATAGCTGTTATAGGAACAATCAGTCAGTCCGTCTGTCTGTTGCAACGCAATTTAGTTCCCCAGTTATTGAGCTATCTTCATGAAACTTTTCTCACAAGCTTCTTATTTCTGCCCTCTGTAAACAAGTCGGAATGGGCCAGAGGAGTCGAAAAATGGATGTCCGTCTGTCCGTCTGTCCGTCCGTCCGTCCGTCTGTTGCAACGCAAACTAGTCTCTCAGTTTTTGAGCTATCTTCATGAAACTTGGCACACAAGCTTCTTATTGCTGTAGGCTGAAAATAAGTCGGAACGAGCTGTATATACCTGGATTTCTTATATACTTAACACAAAATGTTATGAGGAAATGTCTTTGTGTTGTAAAGGATCTGTTGGTCATAAAATCTAAGTTTGGAAAGTTCTCATTCAAAAATGCGTTTGACATCTATATGATTTTTTGTTTAACAGCTACATGTAATAGTACTCAGGTTTCCATAAAATTGCAACATGAACCTTCATTAGGCCGATCGTTGATCGTTATAAGATAAAAGTTCGATTTCGAACTTTATTATTAAGGACACACTTAGATTTGGATGTGGTAAGCCTGATAGCTATATCTTGAAATATAACGAAAATCGGCCGATAGGCTCCATGACAGCTATACGATATATCAGTCCGATCTGGCCCGTTCCGACTTATTTAAAGAGGGCAGAAATAAGAAGCTTATGAGCAAAGTTTCATGAAGATAGCTCAATAACTGGGGGACTAATTTGAGTTGCAACAGACAGACGGACTGACTGATTGTTCCTATAACAGCTATAGAATATAAACGTCTGAGATATTTAAATGGAAAAACTAAGGGCGGGTTACTGTATAACATTAAAAAGTATTGATAATGTGCGGTATTTCCAAAAACAAAACAGGTTTGCATACAAAACCCTGATTTCAGCCGATTGTTCCTATGGCAGCTATATGTTATAGTGGTCCGATTTTGATCTAATTTTGACAGCACATTAAGAACGTAATAAGAATAGGATTTGCCAAATCTTGTTGCAATATCTTGAAAAACAACAAAATCGGCCGATAGCTTCTATGACAGCTATACGATATATCGGTGCGATCTGGCTCGTTCCGACTTATTTACAGCCTACAGCAATAATAAGCTTGTGTGCCAAGTTTCATGAAGATAGCTCAATAACTGGGGGACTAATTTGAGTTGCAACAGACAGACGGACTGACTGATTGTTCCTATAACAGCTATAGAATATAAACGCCTGAGATATTTAAATGGAAAAACTAAGGGCGGGTTACTGTATAACATTAAAAAGTATTGATAATGTGCGGTATTTCCAAAAACAAAACAGGTTTGCATACAAAAACCCTGATTTCAGCCGATTGTTCCTATGGCAGCTATATGTTATAGTGGTCCGATTTTGATATAATTTTGACAGCACATTAAGAACGTAATAAGAATAGGATTTGTCAAATCTTGTTGCAATATCTTGAAAAACAACAAAAATCGGCCGATAGCTTCTATAACAGCTATACGATATATCGGTCCGATCTGGCTCGTTCCGACTTATTTACAGCCTACAGCAATAATAAGCTTGTGTGCCAAGTTTCATGAAGATAGCTCAATAACTGGGGGACTAATTTGCGTTGCAACAGACAGACGGACTGACTGATTGTTCCTATAACAGCTATAGAATATAAACGTCTGAGATATTTAAATGGAAAAACTAAGGGCGGGTTACTGTATAACATTAAAAAGTATTGATAATGTGCGGTATTTCCAAAAAACAAAACAGGTTTGCATACAAAAACCCTGATTTCAGCCGATTGTTCCTATGGCAGCTATATGTTATAGTGCTCCGATTTTGATACAATTTTGACAGCACATTAAGAACGTAATAAGAATAAGATTTGCCAAATCTTGTTGCAAATCTTGAAAAACAACAAAAATCGGCCGATAGCTTCTATAACAGCTATACGATATATCGGTCCGATCTGGCTCGTTCCGACTTATTTACAGCCTACAGCAATAATAAGCTTGTGTGCCAAGTTTCATGAAGATAGCTCAATAACTGGGGGACTAATTTGCGTTGCAACAGACAGACGGACTGACTGATTGTTCCTATAACAGCTATAGAATATAAACGCCTGAGATATTTAAATGGAAAAACTAAGGGCGGGTTACTGTATAACATTAAAAAGTATTGATAATGTGCGGTATTTCCAAAAACAAAACAGGTTTAGTGGGTTTTTTGTTACATATTTTGAATACAAGTATAGTATAATAAAAGTAAAAATTATAATTGTTATAATCATGTAAAATGTAAAATTATTTTGTGATATAAGTTTAACAATATCTTTGTGTTGTATATTTTTGATTTTAGTTATTTCAAGTGGTGGATATAATGGTGTTAGGTCTTTTTTTTTGACTTTAAATAATTTTCGCTCAAAATTATGTTTCCAATATCAAGTTTACACTGGGTTATTCTTATGATTTTATTTCCACTAATTTTTATATTGCTATTTGATTCTTGACAATTTTGCGCAATAGTTGTTTCGATTAGGTTCCAAGTTAAAATTATATAAGGTTCGATATACTTAATCATTTCTTTTGTATTTATGGGGGTAAAATTACAGATCGGGTTTTTACTCTTAATTATATTTGTAATACAGTCGTTGTGTACTTCTTCATGTTCTTCATTGTAAATTTTATTTTCGTTTTCAAAATAGGACTTAGTATCAGTGTAATCTAATTGATAACCGTTATGGTCAGGGTAGGGAGTAATTTTAACTGAATTTTTTACTTGATGTGCAATAGGTGTGTGGGATATAATAAGTAAATGATTATCTTTATGATTAATCCAAGGGATGTTTTAATAAGTAGTATATTTTGGCTGTTAACATTTTCTAATTTATCATAGTTTAATAGTTTTGGGTTAAAAAGTCCGAGTCGGGAAAGTTGCATTCCCATTTCTATGTCTTCAATAAGTTCAATGAATTGCATGAGTTCGTATCTAAGTGTGTCAATACTGTTGCGATTATTTTCATATTGCTTGAGTTTTTCTAATCCACTATTTACTAATTGTATTACATCATTTAATTCGTGGACTTTAATTGAATTTTGTTCAACTATTTCTAGATTATTTTGAATTTCTACTCTATCGTTTTCGTCGAGTGTGTATGAGTTCGTATCTAAGTGTGTCAATACTGTTGCGATTATTTTCATATTGCTTGAGTTTTTCTAATCCACTATTTACTAATTGTATTACATCATTTAATTCGTGGACTTTAATTGAATTTTGTGCAACTATTTCTAGATTATTTTGAATTTCTACTCTATCGTTTTCGTCTAGTGTGCCAAAAAGATATTTGTATGCGGTGCCTACTATGTTAAGTAGTCCTCGTTTTTGCCTATTTTCTTGAGGGATTGTTATCCCATTTAATTCTTTGAGTAGTTTATTGTATAAAAATGTATTTCTGGTTGGGGTTAAGGTATTGCGTATTTTGTTACCGAATGAATCAGTTATTGTGTTAATTTCTGTTAAATTTATTCTTAAACAATGATGTTCAAATGCTGATGGCAATTGAATTGGTTTACTTGAGAAGAGTAAGTAACCATGATCGGTGTCGATGTTATTTATTTGGATTTGTTGAGTGTGACTTGGGGTTATTAGTAGAAGGAGAATCATCACTGTTTTCCAGAGACCTGTAGGATTGTGATAGGGATGTGATTAATTCTCTGTTGCAACTCAAATTAGTCCCCCAGTTATTGAGCTATCTTCATGAAACTTGGCACACAAGCTTATTATTGCTGTAGGCTGTAAATAAGTCGGAACGAGCCAGATCGGACCGATATATCGTATAGCTGTTATAGAAGCTATCGGCCGATTTTTGTTGTTTTTCAAGATTTGCAACAAGATTTGGCAAATCCTATTCTTATTACGTTCTTAATGTGCTGTCAAAATTGTATCAAAATCGGAGCACTATAACATATAGCTGCCATAGGAACAATCGGCTGAAATCAGGGTTTTTGTATGCAAACCTGTTTTGTTTTTGGAAATACCGCACATTATCAATACTTTTTAATGTTATACAGTAACCCGCCCTTAGTTTTTCCATTTAAATATCTCAGACGTTTATATTCTATAGCTGTTATAGGAACAATCAGTCAGTCCGTCTGTCTGTTGCAACTCAAATTAGTCCCCCAGTTATTGAGCTATCTTCATGAAACTTGGCACACAAGCTTATTATTGCTGTAGGCTGTAAATAAGTCGGAACGAGCCAGATCGGACCGATATATCGTATAGCTGTCATAGAAGCTATCGGCCGATTTTTGTTGTTTTTCAAGATATTGCAACAAGATTTGGCAAATCCTATTCTTATTACGTTCTTAATGTGCTGTCAAAATTATATCAAAAATCGGACCACTATAACATATAGCTGCCATAGGAACAATCGGCTGAAATCAGGGTTTTTGTATGCAAACCTGTTTTGTTTTTGGAAATACCGCACATTATCAATACTTTTTAATGTTATACAGTAACCCGCCCTTAGTTTTTCCATTTAAATATCTCAGGCGTTTATATTCTATAGCTGTTATAGGAACAATCAGTCAGTCCGTCTGTCTGTTGCAACTCAAATTAGTCCCCCAGTTATTGAGCTATCTTCATGAAACTTGGCACACAAGCTTATTATTGCTGTAGGCTGTAAATAAGTCGGAACGAGCCAGATCGCACCAATATATCGTATAGCTGTCATAGAAGCTATCGGCCGATTTTTGTTGTTTTTCAAGATATTGCAACAAGATTTGGCAAATCCTATTCTTATTACGTTCTTAATGTGCTGTCAAAATTAGATCAAAATCGGATCACTATAACATATAGCTGCCATAGGAACAATCGGCTGAAATCAGGGTTTTTGTATGCAAACCTGTTTTGTTTTTGGAAATACCGCACATTATCAATACTTTTTAATGTTATACAGTAACCCGCCCTTAGTTTTTCCATTTAAATATCTCAGACGTTTATATTCTATAGCTGTTATAGGAACAATCAGTCAGTCCGTCTGTCTGTTGCAACTCAAATTAGTCCCCCCAGTTATTGAGCTATCTTCATGAAACTTTGCTCATAAGCTTCTTATTTCTGCCCTCTTTAAATAAGTCGGAACGGGCCAGATCGGACTGATATATCGTATAGCTGTCATGGAGCCTATCGGCCGATTTTCGTTATATTTCAAGATATAGCTATCAGGCTTACCACATCCAAATCTAAGTGTGTCCTTAATAATAAAGTTCGAAATCGAACTTTTATAACTTATAACGATCAACGATCGGCCTAATGAAGGTTCATGTTGCAATTTTATGGAAACCTGAGTACTATTACATGTAGCTGTTAAACAAAAAATCATATAGATGTCAAACGCATTTTTGAATGAGAACTTTCCAAACTTAGATTTTATGACCAACAGATCCTTTACAACACAAAGACATTTCCTCATAACATTTTGTGTTAAGTATATAAGAAATCCAGGTATATACAGCTCGTTCCGACTTATTTTCAGCCTACAGCAATAAGAAGCTTGTGTGCCAAGTTTCATGAAGATAGCTCAAAAACTGAGAGACTAGTTTGCGTTGCAACAGACGGACGGACGGACGGACAGACGGACAGACGGACATCCATTTTTCGACTCCTCTGGCCCATTCCGACTTGTTTAAAGAGGGCAGAAATAAGAAGCTTGTGAGAAAAGTTTCATGAAGATAGCTCAATAACTGGGGAACTAAATTGCGTTGCAACAGACAGACGGACTGACTGATTGTTCCTATAACAGCTATAGAATATAAACGCCTGAGATATTTAAATGGAAAAACTAAGGGCGGGTTACTGTATAACATTAAAAAGTATTGATAATGTGCGGTATTTCCAAAAACAAAACAGGTTTGCATACAAAAACCCTGATTTCAGCCGATTGTTCCTATGGCAGCTATATGTTATAGTGGTCCGATTTTGATACAATTTGACAGCACATTAAGAACGTAATAAGAATAGAATTTGCCAAATATTGTTGCAATATCTTGAAAAACAACAAAAATCGGCCGATAGCTTCTATGACAGCTATACGATATATCGGTCCGATCTGGCTCGTTCCGACTTATTTACAGCCTACAGCAATAATAAGCTTGTGAGCAAAGTTTTATGAAGATGGGTCAATAACTGGGGGACTAATTTGAGTTGCAACAGACAGACGGACTGACTGATTGTTCCTATAACAGCTATAGAATATAAACGTCTGAGATATTTAAATGGAAAAACTAAGGGCGGGTTACTGTATAACATTAAAAAGTATTGATAATGTGCGGTATTTCCAAAAACAAAACAGATTTGCATACAAAAACCCTGATTTCAGCCGATTGTTCCTATGGCAGCTATATGTTATAGTGGTTCGATTTTGATACAATTTTGACAGCACATTAAGAACGTAATAAGAATAGGATTTGCCAAATCTTGTTGCAATATCTTGAAAAACAACAAAAATCGGCCGATAGCTTCTATGACAGCTATACGATATATCGGTCCGACCTGGCTCGTTCCGACTTATTTACAGCCTACAGCAATAATAAGCTTGTGTGCCAAGTTTCATGAAGATAGCTCAAAAACTGAGAGACTAGTTTGCATTGCAACAGACGGACGGACGGACGGACGGACGGACAGACGGACATCCATTTTTCGACTCCTCTGGTGATGCTGATTCAGAATGTATATAATTTATAGGGTCGGAGATGTCACCTAAGGTGCGTTGCAAACTTCTGGCTAAAATTGGGTTAAAAAGTCCGAGTCGGGAAAGTTGCATTCCCATTTCTATGTCTTCAATAAGTTCAATGAATTGCATGAGTTCGTATCTAAGTGTGTCAATACTGTTGCGATTATTTTCATATTGCTTGAGTTTTTCTAATCCACTATTTACTAATTGTATTACATCATTTAATTCGTGGACTTTAATTGAATTTTGTTCAACTATTTCTAGATTATTTTGAATTTCTACTCTATCGTTTTCGTCGAGTGTGTATGAGTTCGTATCTAAGTGTGTCAATACTGTTGCGATTATTTTCATATTGCTTGAGTTTTTCTAATCCACTATTTACTAATTGTATTACATCATTTAATTCGTGGACTTTAATTGAATTTTGTGCAACTATTTCTAGATTATTTTGAATTTCTACTCTATCGTTTTCGTCTAGTGTGCCAAAAAGATATTTGTATGCGGTGCCTACTATGTTAAGTAGTCCTCGTTTTTGCCTATTTTCTTGAGGGATTGTTATCCCATTTAATTCTTTGAGTAGTTTATTGTATAAAAATGTATTTCTGGTTGGGGTTAAGGTATTGCGTATTTTGTTACCGAATGAATCAGTTATTGTGTTAATTTCTGTTAAATTTATTCTTAAACAATGATGTTCAAATGCTGATGGCAATTGAATTGGTTTACTTGAGAAGAGTAAGTAACCATGATCGGTGTCGATGTTATTTATTTGGATTTGTTGAGTGTGACTTGGGGTTATTAGTAGAAGGAGTGTCATCACTGTTTTCCAGAGACCTGTAGGATTGTGATAGGGATGTGATTAATTCTCTGTTGCAACTCAAATTAGTCCCCCAGTTATTGAGCTATCTTCATGAAACTTGGCACACAAGCTTATTATTGCTGTAGGCTGTAAATAAGTCGGAACGAGCCAGATCAGACTGATATATCGTATAGCTGTCAAAGAAGCTATCGGCCGATTTTTGTTGTTTTTCAAGATATTGCAACAAGATTTGGCAAATCCTATTCTTATTACGTTCCTAATGTGCTGTCAAAATTGTATCAAAATCGGACCATTATAACATATAGCTGCCATAAGAACAATCGGCTGAAATCAGGGTTTTTGTATGCAAACCCGTTTTGTTTTTGGAAATACCGAACATTATCAATACTTTTTAATGTTATACAGTAACCCGCCCTTAGTTTTTCCATTTAAATATCTCAGACGTTTATATTCTATAGCTGTTATAGGAACAATCAGTCAGTCCGTTTGTCTGTTGCAACGCAAATTAGTCCCCCAGTTATTGAGCTATCTTCATGAAACTTTGCACACAAGCTTCTTATTTCTGCCCTCTTTAAATAAGTCGGAACGGGCCAGATCGGACTGATATATCGTATAGCTGTCATGGAGCCTATCGGCCGATTTTCGTTATATTTCAAGATATAGCTATCAGGCTTACCACATCCAAATCTAAGTGTGTCCCTAATAATAAAGTTCGAAATCGAACTTTTATAACTTATAAAGATCAACGATCGGCCTCATGAAGGTTCATGTTGCAATTTTATGGAAATCTGAGTACTATTACAAAAAATCATGTAGCTGTTATTCAAACGCATTTTTGAATGAGAACTTTCCAAATTTATTTATATTTTATGACCAACAGATCCTTTACAACACAAAGACATTTCCTCATAACATTTTGTGTTAAGTATATAAGAAATCGAGGTATATACAAAAGCATTAAGAAGGTAGAATTATTTTTTTTCGAAGCAGGTGTTTGATTCATAGCCTTAATCAGATCAAAATCTTGACTTCCTGTACTGTTATAATTGTTCAATAAATACCACAGAAACCAGCAGCAATCCAAATATATTTTATATTTTGTATAACTGCAAGGGTATGAAACCTTCGGCAAGCCGAAGGTAGCCTTGCTTTCTTGTTATACCCTTGCAGAGGGTATATTAATTTTAGCCAGAAGTTTGCAACGCACCTTAGGAGACATCTCCGACCCTATAAAGTATATATATTCTGAATCAGCATCACCAGAGGAGTCGAAAAATGGATGTCCGTCTGTCCGTCCGTCCGTCCGTCCGTCCGTCCGTCCGTCCGTCCGTCCGTCCGTCCGTCCGTCCGTCCGTCCGTCCGTCTGTCTGTTGCAACGCAAACTAGTCTCTCAGTTTTTGAGCTATCTTCATGAAACTTGGCATACAAGCTTCTTATTGCTGTAGGCTGTAAATAAGTCGGAACGAGCTAGATCGGACCGATATATCGTATAGCTGTCATAGAAGCTATCGGCCGATTTTTGTTGTTTTTCAAGATATTGCAACAAGATTTGGCAAATCCTATTCTTATTACGTTCCTAATGTGCTGTCAAAATTGTATCAAAATCGGACCACTATAACATATAGCTGCCATAGGAACAATCGGCTGAAATCATGGTTTTTGTATGCAAACCTGTTATGTTTTTGGAAATACCGCACATTATCAATACTTTTTAATGTTATACAGTAACCCGCCCTTAGTTTTTCTATTTAAATATCTCAGAAGTTTATACTATATACATAGCTGTTATAGGAACAATCAGTCAGTCCGTCTGTATGTTGGAACTCAAATTAGTCCCCCAGTTATTGAGCTATCTACATGAAACTTGGCACACAAGCTTATTATTGCTGTAGGCTGTAAATAAGTCGGAACGAGCCAGATCGGACCGATATATCGTATAGCTGTCATAGAAGCTATCGGCCGATTTTTGTTGATTTTCAAGATATTGCAACAAGATTTGGCAAATCTTATTCTTATTACGTTCTTAATGTGCTGTCAAAATTGTATCAAATTGTATAATCGGACCACTATAACATATAGCTGTCATCGAAACAATCGGCTGAAATCAGGGTTTTTGTATGCAAACCTGTTTTGTTTTTGGAAATACCGCACATTATCAATACTTTTTAATGTTATACAGTAACCCGTCCTTAGTTTTTCCATTTAAATATCTCAGACGTTTATATTCTATAGCTGTTATAGGAACAATCAGTCAGTCCGTCTGTCTGCTGCAACTCAAATTAGTCCCCCCTTATTATTGAGCTATCTTCATGAAACTTTTCTCCCAAGCTTCTTATTTCTGCCCTCTTTTAATAAGTCGGAACGGGCCAGATCGGATTGATATATCGTATAGCTGTCATTCAAGATATAGCTATCAAGCTTACCACATCCAAATCTAATTGTGTGCCTAATAATAAAGTTCGAAATCGAATGAAGGTTCATGTTGCAATTTTATGGAAATCTGAGTACTATTACATATAGCTGTTAAACAAAAAATCATGTAGCTGTTATTCAAACGCATTTTTGAATGAGAACTTTTCAAATTTATTTATATTTTATGACCAACAGATCCTTTACAACACAAAGACATTTCCTCATAACATTTTGTGTTAAGTATATAAGAAATCCAGGTATATACAAAAGCATTAAAAAGGTAGAATTATTTTTTTCGAAGCAGGTGTTTGATTCATAGCCTTAATCAGGTAAAAATCTTGACTTCCTGTACTGTTATAATTGTTCAATAAATACCACAGAAACCAGCAGCAATCCAAATATATTTTATATTTTGTATAACTGCAAGGGTATGAAACCTTCGGCAAGCCGAAGGTAGCCTTGCTTTCTTGTTTTTAATAAAATGAGGCTGCGGACAATTTTGGTATGTTTTGTGTTAATTATTGTTAGATGTGCTGTTTGAAGCATTTAAAAATCTGCATCATTGTTTATGTACAGAACACTGGATTTGGTACAGAAGTGGTTGATTAAATATGATTCGGCTTTTTCTTTAGTTATTTCATCATAAGAGATGTGGGTTATTTACTTATTAAAGTAGGTTTCGTATGTTATTTAATACCTGATGGGCCTTTGGAAAATATTATTTGTCTATTGAATGTATTAACTGGTTTTTCAGTGATGCTAATAAGATTACTGCTGTCTTCATTGGAGTTATGTTGTGTTTGCTCACCGAAGTAGGTATGCTCTAATTTTACTCGGGATAGAGCATCAGCTACGTAATTCTCTTTGCCTTTAATATATTTAATATCGAAATCATATTCGGACAATTTAATTTTCCAACGGGACAATTTTGAGTTTGGGTCTTTCATTCGATGTAACCAACATAATGGTTGATGATCACTTAGTATTTCAAAATGGCGTCCTAACAAGTAATGACGAAAAGCTTTAGTAGCCCATACAATGGCTAAAAGTTCCTTTTCGAAAGCGCTGTAGTTTACCTCATGGTCATTTAATGTTCGACTTATGTAACTGACTGGATGGCTATCTTGTGAAAGTACTGCACCACGAGCTACATTACTAGCATCTGTAGTTACGGAAAATTTTCGATTAAAATTTGGAATTATTAAAATTGGGTCATTTGATATGAGGCATTTCACTTTTTCAAATGAGGAAACATATTCAGTGTTGGTTGTATACATTTTTGCATCTATTTTTAGTGCCATTGTCATAGGTTTTGCAATGTCAGAGAAATTTTGGATGAATTTTCGGTAAAAACCAGTTAATCCAAGAAATGCATTTCTTTTGTTTTGGTTGGCAACGGATAATCTACGATGGCTCTAATTTTCTGTGGATTGGGTTTTATCCCATGTGTTGTTATGACGTGGCCAAAAAAGGTAGTTTCCTGCCTTAAAAATTCATATTTATCGGGTTGAAGTTTTAGATTAGCTTCAACTAATTTATTAATGACTAATCGGAGTGAATTTAAATGTTCATTAAGCGATGTGGAAAATACAATTATATCATCAAGGTATACAAGACAATGTTTATTTAAAAGGGGGCGAAGAATATTATTCATGCAACGTTGAAATGTTGCAGGTGCATTTTTTAAACCGAATGGCATACGTAAATATTCGTAATGGCCATATTTGGTGGAGAAAGCTGTTTTAGCAATAGAGTCATGATCCATTTCATTTTGGTGAAAGCCTTTAGCTAGATCTATTGTGGTGAAATAGTTACATTTTCCCAGTTTCCCTAGTATTTTAACCATATTTGGAATGGGATATCGGTCACTTATTGTAATTTCGTTGAGTTTTCTCCTGAAGCATCTTGTTTTTTTGGTACAACCCAGATGGGGCTATTGTATGGAGAATTACTAGCACGAATAATGCCTTGTTGTAGCATTTCTTCGATTTGGGTTTCAACTTCTTGTTCATAAGACTGAGGGTAATTATATTTGGCATAAATGGGTGAGTTATGTGTAGTATTTATAGTATGTTTATCTTGGTTACTGAAAGTTAACTTATCACCTTTTTATACCCGCTACTCGAAGAGTATATTATAACTTTGTGCCAACCGAAAATGTTTGTAACAAGCAGAAGGAGAAATCTCCGACCCCATAAAGTATTATAACTTTGTGCCAACCGAAAGTGTTTGTAACAGGCAGAAAGAGAAATCTCCGACCCCATAAAGCATATATATTCTGAAACAGCCGAGTCTATATAGCCTTTATACATAATTTATACATGTGATAAAAACCACCATGCGGGCGTATTGCAATAAGATCGGCTGATAAATAAGGAAGATATTTAAGCAATAGTATTACCCTGTGGCTATGTGCTTATGTCGGTTTTTCCTAATGTTAGTACCCGAGTTCAACTCCATCAGCAGACACCTTTTTATACCCTTGCAGACGGTATATTAATTTTAGCCAGAAGTTTGCAACGCACCTTAGGAGACATCTCCGACCGTATAAAGTATATATATTCTGAATCAGCATCACCAGAGGAGTCGAAAAATGGATGTCCGTCTGTCCGTCCGTGCGTCCGTCCGTCCGTCCGTCCGTCTGTTGCAACGCAAACTAGTCTCTCAGTTTTTGAGCTATCTTCATGAAACTTGGCATACAAGCTTCTTATTGCTGTAGGCTGTAAATAAGTCGGAACGAGCCAGATCGGACCGATATATCGTATAGCTGTCATAGAAGCTATCGGCCGATTTTTGTTGTTTTTCAAGATATTGCAACAAGATTTGGCAATCCTATTCTTATTACGTTCTTAATGTGCTGTCAAAATTGTATCAAAATCGGACCACTATAACATATAGCTGCCATAGGAACAATCGGCTGAAATCAGGGTTTTTGTATGCAAATCTGTTTTGTTTTTGGAAATACCGCACATTATCAATACTTTTTAATGTTATACAGTAACCCGCCCTTAGTTTTTCCATTTAAATATCTCAGGCGTTTATATTCTATAGCTGTTATAGGAACAATCAGTCAGTCCGTCTGTCTGTTGCAACTCAAATTAGTACCCCCCTTATTATTGAGCTATCTTCATGAAACTTTTCTCCCAAGCTTCTTATTTCTGCCCTCTTTTAATAAGTCGGAACGGGCCAGATCGGACTGATATATCGTATAGCTGTCATGAAGCCTATCGGCCGATTTTCGTTATATTTCAAGATATAGCTATCAGGCTTACCACATCCAAATCTAAGTGTGTCCCTAATAATAAAGTTCGAAATCGAACTTTTATAACTTATAACGATCAACGATCGGCCTAATGAAGGTTCATGTTGCAATTTTATGGAAATCTGAGTACTATTACATGTAGCTGTTAAACAAAAAATCATGAAGCTGTTATTCAAACGCATTTTTGAATGAGAACTTTCCAAATTTAGATTTTATGACCAACAGATCCTTTACAAAGACATTTCCTCATAACATTTTGTGTTAAGTATATAAGAAATCCAGCTATATATACAAAAGCATTAAAAAGGTAGAATTATTTTTTTTCGAAGCAGGTGTTTGATTCATAGCCTTAATCAGGTAAAAATCTTGACTTCCTGTATTGTTATAATTGTTCATTAAATACCACAGAAACCAGCAGCAATCCAAATATATTTTATATTTTGTATAACTGCAAGGGTATGAAACCTTCGGCAAGCCTTGCTTTCTTGTTTTTAATTATGTGGCAACTTTTTTTTTTTAATTATGTGCACCGAAAATATTCATAGTGCAATTTTATCGGTCATCGCGTAAGAAATGCAGTGGTCGAGTGGTGATGGTAGTTGACTGTTAAGCGAGAGGTCCGGAGTTCAACTCCTGGGTGCCGCGGCGACTTTATTTTTTTGTATCTTATATTTTTTTATACCCGCTACTCGAAGAGTATAAGGGTATTATAACTTTGTGCCAACCGAAAATGTTTGTAACAGGCAGAAGGAGAAATCTCCGACCCCATAAAGTTTATATATATATGAACAGCCGAGTCGATATAGCCATGTCCGTCTGTCCGTCTGTCTGTCTGTCCGTCCGTATGAAAACCTAGATCTCAGCTATTATTAGAGCTAGAGCTACCAAATTTGGAGACAATATGTGTTAATTCTGCACGCAGATCAAGTTTATTTTGGATTTTTGCCACGCCTCCATCCGCCCCCATAAGTCGATTGTAGCTGCAAATATAGCTCTACAGCAATCATTTTTTATACATGTGATAAGAACCACCATGCGGATGTGTTGGCAAAGATTCAATAAGATCGGCCGATAAATAAGGAAGACATTCAAGAAATAGTATTGCACTGTGGCCATGTGCTTATGTCGGTTTTTCCTAATGTCAGTACCCGAGTTCAACTCCAGCAGCAGACAACTTTTTTTTAATTATATGGCAACTTGTGAGCAATTTTAGGCGTCTCTTTCGCACATGCATAATTTATAACTGCAAAGTAATAAAAGCAAAGGGCAACATCCAATAAGAAACGAGTGGAACTTGCATAGGCAAAACAAATTAGAGACGGAAAGAAATAAAAAGCAAGAACGCATTGTTCACATTTGGCACGTGTTTTTCCGAAGAATTGTAGCGGGTATATCACAGTATAGTCAGCTCGACTGTAGCCTTTCCGACTTGTTATACCCTTGCAGAGGGTATATTAATTTTAGCCAGAAGTTTGCAACGCACCTTAGGAGACATCTCCGACCCTATAAATTATATATATTCTGAATCAGCATCACCAGAGGAGTCGAAAAATGGATGTCCGTCTGTCCGTCCGTCCGTCCGTCCGTCCGTCTGTTGCAATGCAAACTAGTCTCTCAGTTTTTGAGCTATCTTCATGAAACTTGGCACACAAGCTTATTATTACTGTAGGCTGTAAATAAGTCGGAACGAGCCAGGTCGGACCGATATATCGTATAGCCGTCATAGAAGCTATCGGCCGATTTTTGTTCTTTTTCAAGATATTGCAACAAGATTTGGCAAATCCTATTCTTATTACGTTCTTAATGTGCTGTCAAAATTGTATCAAAATCGAACCACTATAACATATAGCTGCCATAGGAACAATCGGCTGAAATCAGGGTTTTTGTATGCAAATCTGTTTTGTTTTTGGAAATACCGCACATTATCAATACTTTTTAATGTTATACAGTAACCCGCCCTTAGTTTTTCCATTTAAATATCTCAGACGTTTATATTCTATAGCTGTTATAGGAACAATCAGTCAGTCCGTCTGTCTGTTGCAACGCAAATTAGTCCCCCAGTTATTGACCTATCTTCATAAAACTTTGCTCACAAGCTTCTTATTTCTGCCCTCTTTAAATAAGTCGGAACGGGCCAGATCGGACTGATATATCGTATAGCTGTCATGGAGCCTATCGGCCGATTTTCGTTATATTTCAAGATATAGCTATCAGGCTTACCACATCCAAATCTAAGTGTGTCCCTAATAATAAAGTTCGAAATTGAACTTTTATAACTTATAACGATCAACGATCGGCCTAATGAAGGTTCATGTTGCAATTTTATGGAAATCTGAGTACTATTACATATAGCTGTTAAACAAAAAATCATGTAGCTGTTATTCAAACGCATTTTTGAATGAGATCTTTCCAAATTTATTTATATTTTATGACCAACAGATCCTTTACAACAAAAAGACATTTCCTCATAACATTTTGTGTTAAGTATATAAGAAATCCAGGTATATACAAAAGCATTAAAAAGGTAGAATTCTTTTTTTCGAAGCAGGTGTTTGATTCATAGCCTTAATCAGGTAAAAATCTTGACTTCCTGTACTGTTATAATTATTCAATAAATACCACAGAAACCAGCAGCAAACCAGGCAAAACAAATTAGAGACGGAAAGAAATAAAAAGCAAGAACGCATTGTTCACATTTGACACGTGTTTTTCCGAAGAAATGTAGCGGGTATATCACAGTCGAGTCAGCTCGACTGTAGCCTTTCCGACTTGTTATACCCTTGCAGAGGGTATATTAATTTTAGCCAGAAGTTTGCAACGCACCTTAGGAGACATCTCCGACCCTATAAATTATATATATTCTGAATCAGCATCACCAGAGGAGTCGAAAAATGGATGTCCGTCTGTCCGTCCGTCCGTCCGTCTGTTGCAATGCAAACTAGTCTCTCAGTTTTTGAGCTATCTTCATGAAACTTGGCACACAAGCTTATTATTGCTGTAGGCTGTAAATAAGTCGGAACGAGCCAGGTCGGACCGATATATCGTATAGCTGTCATAGAAGCTATCGGCCGATTTTTGTTGTTTTTCAAGATATTGCAACAAGATTTGGCAAATCCTATTCTTGTTACGTTCTTAATGTGCTGTCAAAATTGTATCAAAATCAAACCATTATAACATATAGCTGCCATAGGAACAATCGGCTGAAATCAGGGTTTTTGTATGCAAACCTGTTTTGTTTTTGGAAATACCGCACATTATCAATACTTTTTAATGTTATACAGTAACCCGCCCTTAGTTTTTCCATTTAAATATCTCAGACGTTTATATTCTATAGCTGTTATAGGAACAATCAGTCAGTCCGTCTGTCTGTTGCAACTCAAATTAGTCCCCCAGTTATTGAGCTATCTTCATGAAACTTTGCTCATAAGCTTCTGTTATACAGTAACCCGCCCTTAGTTTTTCTATTTAAATATCTCAGAAGTTTATACTATATACATAGCTGTTATAGGAACAATCAGTCAGTCCGTCTGTATGTTGGAACTCAAATTAGTCCCCCCAGTTATTGAGCTATCTACATGAAACTTGGCACACAAGCTTATTATTGCTGTAGGCTGTAAATAAGTCGGAACGAGCCAGATCGGACCGATATATCGTATAGCTGTCATAGAAGCTATCGGCCGATTTTTGTTGATTTTCAAGATATTGCAACAAGATTTGGCAAATCTTATTCTTATTACGTTCTTAATGTGCTGTCAAAATTGTATCAAATTGTATAATCGGACCACTATAACATATAGCTGTCATCGGAACAATCGGCTGAAATCAGGGTTTTTGTATGCAAACCTGTTTTGTTTTTGGAAATACCGCACATTATCAATACTTTTTAATGTTATACAGTAACCCGTCCTTAGTTTTTCCATTTAAATATCTCAGACGTTTATATTCTATAGCTGTTATAGGAACAATCAGTCAGTCCGTCTGTCTGCTGCAACTCAAATTAGTCCCCCCCTTATTATTGAGCTATCTTCATGAAACTTTTCTCCCAAGCTTCTTATTTCTGCCCTCTTTTAATAAGTCGGAACGGGCCAGATCGGATTGATATATCGTATAGCTGTCATTCAAGATATAGCTATCAAGCTTACCACATCCAAATCTAATTGTGTGCCTAATAATAAAGTTCGAAATCGAATGAAGGTTCATGTTGCAATTTTATGGAAATCTGAGTACTATTACATATAGCTGTTAAACAAAAAATCATGTAGCTGTTATTCAAACGCATTTTTGAATGAGAACTTTTCAAATTTATTTATATTTTATGACCAACAGATCCTTTACAACACAAAGACATTTCCTCATAACATTTTGTGTTAAGTATATAAGAAATCCAGGTATATACAAAAGCATTAAAAAGGTAGAATTATTTTTTTTCGAAGCAGGTGTTTGATTCATAGCCTTAATCAGGTAAAAATCTTGACTTCCTGTATTGTTATAATTGTTCAATAAATACCACAGAAACCAGCAGCAATCCAAATATATATTATATTTTGTATAACTGCAAGGGTATGAAACCTTCGGCCAGCCGAAGGTAGCCTTGCTTTCTTGTTTTTATCTTATATTTTGTTATACCCTTGCAGAGGGTATATTAATTTTAGCCAGAAGTTTGCAACGCACCTTAGGAGACATCTCCGACCCTATAAAGTATATATATTCTGAATCAGCATCACCAGAGGAGTCGAAAAATGGATGTCCGTCTGTCTGTCCGTCCGTCCGTCCGTCCGTCCGTCCGTCCGTCTGTTGCAACGCAAACTAGTCTCTCAGTTTTTGAGCTATTTTCATGAAACTTGGCATACATGCTTCTGTAGGCTGTAAATAAGTCGGAACAAGCCAGGTCGGACCGATATATCGTATAGCTGTCATAGAAGCTATCGGCCGATTTTTGTTGTTTTTCAAGATATTGCAACAAGATTTGGCAAATCCTATTCATATTACGTTCTTAATTTGCTGTCAAAATTTTATCAAAATCGGACCACTATAACATATAGCTGCCATAGGAACAATCGGCTGAAATCAAGGTTTTTGTATGCAAACCTGTTTTGTTTTTGGAAATACCGCACATTATCAATACTTTTTAATGTTATACAGTAACCCGCCCTTAGTTTTTCCATTTAAATATCTCAGACGTTTATATTCTATAGCTGTTATAGGAACAATCAGTCAGTCCGTCTGTCTGTTGCAACGCAAATTAGTTCCCCAGTTATTGAGCTATCTTCATGAAACTTTTCTCACAAGCTTTTTATTTCTGCCCTCTTTAAACAAGTCGGAATGGGCCAGAGGAGTCGAAAAATGGATGTCCGTCTGTCCGTCCGTCCGTCCGTCCTTCTGTTGCAACGCAAACTAGTCTCTCAGTTTTTGAGCTATCTTCATGAAACTTGGCACACAAGCTTCTTATTGCTGTAGGCTGAAAATAAGTCGGAACGAGCTGTCTATACCAGGATTTCTTATATACTTAACACAAAATGTTATGAGAAAATGTCTTTGTGTTGTAAAGGATCTGTTGGTCATAAAATCTAAGTTTGGAAAGTTGTCATTCAAAAATGCGTTTGACAGCTATATGATTTTTTGTTTAACAGCTACATGTAATAGTACTCAGGTTTCCATAAAATTGCAACATGAACCTTCATTAGGCCGATCGTTGATCGTTATAAGTTATAAAAGTTCGATTTCGAACTTTATTATTATGGACACACTTAGATTTGGATGTGGTAAGCCTGATAGCTATATCTTGAAATATAACGAAAATCGGCCGATAGGCTCCATGACAGCTATACGATATATCAGTCCGATCTGGCCCGTTCCGACTTATTTAAAAAGGGCAGAAATAAGAAGCTTATGAGCAAAGTTTCATGAAGATAGCTCAATAACTGGGGGACTAATTTGAGTTGCAACAGACAGACGGACTGACTGATTGTTCCTATAACAGCTATAGAATATAAACGTCTGAGATATTTAAATGGAAAAACTAAGGGCGGGTTACTGTATAACATTAAAAAGTATTGATAATGTGCGGTATTTCCAAAAACAAAACAGGTTTGCATACAAAAACCCTAATTTCAGCCGATTGTTCCTATGGCAGCTATATGTTATAGTCATCCGATTTTGATATTATTTTGACAGCACATTAAGAACGTAATAAGAATAGGATTTGCCAAATCTTGTTGCAATATCTTGAAAAACAACAAAAATCGGCCGATAGCTTCTATGACAGCTATACGATATATCGGTGCGATCTGGCTCGTTCCGACTTATTTACAGCCTACAGCAATAATAAGCTTGTGTGCCAAGTTTCATGAAGATAGCTCAATAACTGGGGGACTAATTTGAGTTGCAACAGACAGACGGACTGACTGATTGTTCCTATAACAGCTATAGAATATAAACGTCTGAGATATTTAAATGGAAAAACTAAGGGCGGGTTACTGTATAACATTAAAAAGTATTGATAATGTGCGGTATTTCCAAAAACAAAACAGGTTTGCATACAAAAACCTTGATTTCAGCCGATTGTTCCTATGGCAGCTATATGTTATAGTGGTCCGATTTTGATAAAATTTTGACAGCAAATTAAGAACGTAATATGAATAGGATTTGCCAAATCTTGTTGCAATATCTTGAAAAACAACAAAATCGGCCGATAGCTTCTATGACAGCTATACGATATATCGGTCCGACCTGGCTTGTTCCGACTTATTTACAGCCTACAGAAGCATGTATGCCAAGTTTCATGAAAATAGCTCAAAAACTGAGAGACTAGTTTGCGTTGCAACAGACGGACGGACGGACGGACGGACGGACGGACGGACGGACAGACAGACGGACATCCATTTTTCGACTCCTCTGGTGATGCTGATTCAGAATATATATACTTTATAGGGTCGGAGATGTCTCCTAAGGTGCGTTGCAAACTTCTGGCTAAAATTAATATACCCTCTGCAAGGGTATAACAAAATATAAGATAAAAACAAGAAAGCAAGGCTACCTTCGGCTGGCCGAAGGTTTCATACCCCTTGCAGTTATACAAAATATAATATATATTTGGATTGCTGCTGGTTTCTGTGGTATTTATTGAACAATTATAACAATACAGGAAGTCAAGATTTTTACCTGATTAAGGCTATGAATCAAACACCTGCTTCGAAAAAAATAATTCTACCTTTTTAATGCTTTTGTATATACCTGGATTTCTTATATACTTAACACAAAATGTTATGAGGAAATGTCTTTGTGTTGTAAAGGATCTGTTGGTCATAAAATATAAATAAATTTGAAAAGTTCTCATTCAAAAATGCGTTTGAATAACAGCTACATGATTTTTGTTTAACAGCTATATGTAATAGTACTCAGATTTCCATAAAATTGCAACATGAACCTTCATTCGATTTCGAACTTTATTATTAGGCACACAATTAGATTTGGATGTGGTAAGCTTGATAGCTATATCTTGAATGACAGCTATACGATATATCAATCCGATCTGGCCCGTTCCGACTTATTAAAAGAGGGCAGAAATAAGAAGCTTGGGAGAAAAGTTTCATGAAGATAGCTCAATAATAAGGGGGGGACTAATTTGAGTTGCAGCAGACAGACGGACTGACTGATTGTTCCTATAACAGCTATAGAATATAAACGTCTGAGATATTTAAATGGAAAAACTAAGGACGGGTTACTGTATAACATTAAAAAGTATTGATAATGTGCGGTATTTCCAAAAACAAAACAGGTTTGCATACAAAAACCCTGATTTCAGCCGATTGTTCCGATGACAGCTATATGTTATAGTGGTCCGATTATACAATTTGATACAATTTTGACAGCACATTAAGAACGTAATAAGAATAAGATTTGCCAAATCTTGTTGCAATATCTTGAAAATCAACAAAAATCGGCCGATAGCTTCTATGACAGCTATACGATATATCGGTCCGATCTGGCTCGTTCCGACTTATTTACAGCCTACAGCAATAATAAGCTTGTGTGCCAAGTTTCATGTAGATAGCTCAATAACTGGGGGACTAATTTGAGTTCCAACATACAGACGGACTGACTGATTGTTCCTATAACAGCTATGTATATAGTATAAACTTCTGAGATATTTAAATAGAAAAACTAAGGGCGGGTTACTGTATAACATTAAAAAGTATTGATAATGTGCGGTATTTCCAAAAACATAACAGGTTTGCATACAAAAACCATGATTTCAGCCGATTGTTCCTATGGCAGCTATATGTTATAGTGGTCCGATTTTGATACAATTTTGACAGCACATTAGGAACGTAATAAGAATAGGATTTGCCAAATCTTGTTGCAATATCTTGAAAAACAACAAAAATCGGCCGATAGCTTCTATGACAGCTATACGATATATCGGTCCGATCTAGCTCGTTCCGACTTATTTACAGCCTACAGCAATAAGAAGCTTGTATGCCAAGTTTCATGAAGATAGCTCAAAAACTGAGAGACTAGTTTGCGTTGCAACAGACGGACGGACGGACGGACGGACGGACGGACGGACGGACGGACGGACAGACGGACATCCATTTTTCGACTCCTCTGGTGATGCTGATTCAGAATATATATACTTTATAGGGTCGGAGATGTCTCCTAAGGTGCGTTGCAAACTTCTGGCTAAAATTAATATACCCTCTGCAAGGGTATAAAAACAAGAAAGCAAGGCTACCTTCGGCTTGCCGAAGGTTTCATACCCTTGCAGTTATACAAAATATAAAATATATTTGGATTGCTGCTGGTTTCTGTGGTATTTATTGAACAATTATAACAGTACAGGAAGTCCAGATTTTTACATGATTAAGGCTATGAATCAAACACCTGCTTCGAAAAAAAATAATTCTACCTTTTAATGCTTTTGTACATACCTGGATTTCTTATATACTTAACACAAAATGTTATGAGGAAATGTCTTTGTGTTGTAAAGGATCTGTTGGTCATAAAATATAAATAAATTTGGAAAGTTCTCATTCAAAAATGCGTTTGAATAACAGCTATATGATTTTTTGTTTAACAGCTATATGTAATAGTACTCAGGTTTCCATAAAATTGCAACATGAACCTTCATTAGGCCGATCGTTGATCGTTATAAGTTATAAAAGTTCGATTTCGAACTTTATTATTAGGGACACACTTAGATTTGGATGTGATAAGCCTGATAGCTATATCTTGAAATATAACGAAAATCGGCCGTAGGCTCCATGACAGCTATACGATATATCAGTCCGATCTGGCCCATTCCGACTTATTTAAAGAGGGCAGAAATAAGAAGCTTATGAGCAAAGTTTCATGAAGATAGCTCAATAACTAGGGGACTAATTTGAGTTGCAACAGACACGCGGATTGACTGAGTGTTAATATAACAGCTATAGAATATAAACGTCTCAGATATTTAAATGGAAAAACTAAGGGCGGGTTACTGTATAACATTAAAAAGTATTGATAATGTGCGGTATTTCCAAAAACAAAACAGGTTTGCATACAAAAACCTTGATTTCAGCCGATTGTTCCTATGGCAGCTACATGTTATAGTGGTCCGATTTTGATACAATTTTGACAGCACATTAGGAACGTAATAAGAATAGGATTTGCCAAATCTTGTTGCAATATCTTGAAAAACAACAAAAATCGGCCGATAGCTTCTATGACAGCTATACGATATATCGGTCCGATCTGGCTCGTTCCGACTTATTTACAGCCTACAGCAATAAGAAGCTTGTATGCCAAGTTTCATGAAGATAGCTCAAAAACTGAGAGACTAGTTTGCGTTGCAACAGACGGACGGACGGACGGACGGACGGACAGACGGACATCCATTTTTCGACTCCTCTGGTGATGCTGATTCAGAATATATATACTTTATAGGGTCGGAGATGTCTCCTAAGGTGCGTTGCAAACTTCTGGCTAAAATTAATATACCCTCTGCAAGGGTATAAAAAGTTGCCACATAATTAAAAAAAGTTGTCTGCTGCTGGAGTTGAACTCGGGAACTAACATTAGGAAAAACCGACATAAGCACATGGCCACAGTGCAATACTAATTCTTGAATATCTTCCTTATTTATCGGCCGATCTTATTGAAACTTATTGCCAACACACCCGCATGGTGGTTTTTATCACATGTATAAAAAATGATTGCCTAT
>JAECXD010000664.1:0-33776 GCA_018151445.1 Zaprionus inermis | reverse complement strand
ATTTTTCAAAATTATTAAAATTTTATTTTTGTCAACAGCCGTTAGATTTTCGCCAAAGTCGACGTTTAAAATAATTGAAAAGTGTAACGCATATTTTGAAATTTTTAAAAATTTTTGGTTTCAAAAACCGATTGATTTTCTCAAAAAACAAACGTTTAAAATTGTTAAGTGTTTCGTATTTTTCAAAATGATCAATATTATATTTTTGTCAACAGCCGTTAGATTTTCGCCAAAGTCGATGTTTAAAATAATTACAGCATATTTTTAAATTTTGAAAAACAATTTTTTTTGTCAAAAGCCGTTTGATTTTTGCAAAAGTGAAATTATAAAATTACTGAAAAGTGTAAACAATTTTTCAAAATTTTTATAAATTTTTTTTTGTTAAATACCGTTACAAAAATCTACTATTTAAATTATTTGAAAGTGTAACACATTTTTCAAAATTTTATTTTTGTCAACAGCCGTTAGATTTTGCCAAGTTCGACGTTTAAAATAATTGAAAAGTGTAACGCAAATTTTTAAATTTTGAAAAATGTTTGTTTTCAAAAACCGATCGATTTTCTCTAAAAACCAACGTTTAAAATTATTAAGAAGGGTTACGTATTTTTTAAAATTATCAAAATTTTATTTTTGTCAACAGCCGTTAGATTTTCGCCAAAGTCGACGTTTAAAATAATTGAAAAGTGTAACGCATATTTTTACATTTTGAAAAACAATTTTTTTTGTCAAAAGCCGTTTGATTTTTGCAAAAGTGGAAATTATAAAATTTCTGAAAAGTGTAAACAATTTTTCAAAATTTTTATAAATTTTTTTTTTTAAATACCGTTACAAAAATCTACTTTTTAAATTATTTGAAAAGTGTAACGCATTTTTCAAAATTTTTTTTTTGTCAACAGCCGTTAGATTTTGCCAAAGTCGACGTTTAAAATAATTGAAAAGTGTAACGCAAATTTTTAAATTTTGAAAAATGTTTGTTTTCAAAAACCGATAGATTTTCTCTAAAAACCAACGTTTAAAATTATTAAGAAGGGTTACGTATTTTTTAAAATTATCAAAATTTTATTTTTGTCAACAGCCGTTAGATTTTCGCCAAAGTCGACGTTTAAAATAATTGAAAAGTGTAACGCATATTTTGAAATTTTTAAAAATTTTTGTTTTCAAAATCCGATCGATTTTCTCAAAAAAACCAATGTTTAAAATTGTTAAGAAGTGTTACGTATTTTTCAAAATGATCAAAATTTTATTTTTGTCAACAGCCGTTAGATTTTCGCCAAAGTCGACGTTTAAAATAATTGAAAAGTGTAACGCATATTTTTAAATTTTGAAAAACATTTTTTGTCAAAAGCCGTTAGATTTTTGCAAAAGTGGACGTATAAAATTACTGAAAAGTGTAACAAATTTTTCAAAATTTTCAAAAATTTTTTTTGTCAAAAACCGTTAAATTTTCCAAAAAACCAACGTTTAAAATTATTTAAAAGTGTAACGCATTTTTCAAAATTTTCAAAATTTTATTTTTGTCAACAGCCGTTAGATTTTCGCCAAAGTCGACGTTTAAAATAATTGAAAAGTGTAACGCATATTTTTAAATTTTTAAAAAATTTTGTTTTCAAAAACCGATAGATTTTCTCAAAAAACCAACGTTTAAAATTATTAAGAAGGGTTACGTATTTTTCAAAATTATCAAAATTTTATTTTTGTCAACAGCCGTTAGATTTTCGCCAAAGTCGACGTTTAAAATAATTGAAAAGTGTAACGCATATTTTTAAATTTTTAAAAATTTTTGTTTTCAAAAACCGATTATTTTCTCAAAAAACCAACGTTTAAAAAAAATTGTTAAGAAGTGTTACGTATTTTTCAAAATTATCAAAATTTTATTTTTGTCAACAGCCGTTAGATTTTCGCCAAAGTCGACGTTTAAAATAATTGAAAAGTGTAACGCATATTTTTAAATTTTTAAAAAAATTTTGTTTTCAAAAACCGTTAGATTTTTGCAAAAAAAATACGACAGTTTAAAATTATTTAAAAAAATTTTGTCAAAAGCATTTTCAAAAAACGTTTAAAATTATTAAAAAGTGTTACGCATTTTTTAAAATTATCAAAATTTTATTTTTGTCAACAGCCGTTAGATTTTTGCCAAAGTCGACGTTTAAAATAATTGAAAAGTGTAACGCATATTTTTAAATTTTTAAAAAATTTTTTTTTTCAAAAACCGATCGATTTTCTCAAAAAAACCAACGTTTAAAATTGTTAAAAAGTGTTACGTATTTTTCAAAATTATCAAAATTTTATTTTTGTCAACAGCCGTTAGATTTTCGCCAAAGTCGACGTTTAAAATAATTGAAAAGTGTAACGCATATTTTGAAATTTTTAAAAATTTCTGTTTTCAAAAACCGATTGATTTTCTCAAAAAACAAACGTTTAAAATTGTTAAGAAGTGTTACGTATTTTTCAAAATTATCAATATTTTATTTTTGTCAACAGCCGTTAGATTTTCGCCAAAGTCGACGTTTAAAATAATTGAAAAGTGTAACGCATATTTTTAAATTTTGAAAAACAATTTTTTTTTGTCAAAAGCCGTTTGATTTTTGCAAAAGTGAAATTATAAAATTACTGAAAAGTGTAAACAATTTTTCAAAATTTTTATAAATTTTTTTTGTTAAATACCGTTACAAAAATCTACTATTTAAATTATTTGAAAGTGTAACAAATTTTTCAAAATTTTATTTTTGTCAACAGCCGTTAGATTTTGCCAAGTTCGACGTTTAAAATAATTGAAAAGTGTAACGCAAATTTTTAAATTTTGAAAAATGTTTGTTTTCAAAAACCGATAGATTTTCTCTAAAAACCAACGTTTAAAATTATTAAGAAGGGTTACGTATTTTTTAAAATTATAAAAATTTTATTTTTGTCAACAGCCGTTAGATTTTCGCCAAAGTCGATGTTTAAAATAATTGAAAAGTGTAACGCATATTTTTAAATTTTGAAAAACAATTTTTTTTGTCAAAAGCCGTTTGATTTTTGCAAAAAAGAACATTATAAAATTACTGAAAAGTGTAAACAATTTTTCAAAATTTTTATAAATTTTATTTTTGTCAAATACCGTTACATTTGCAAAATCTACGTTTTAAATTATTTGAAAAGTGTAACGCATTTTTCAAAATTTTATTTTTTTGTCAACAGCCGTTAGATTTTGCCAAAGTTCGACGTTTAAAATAATTGAAAAGTGTAACGCAAATTTTTAAATTTTTAAAAATTTTTGTTTTCAAAAACCGATAGATTTTCTCAAAAAACCAACGTTTAAAATTATTAAGAAGTGTTACGAATTGCTCAAAATTTTAAAAATTTTATTTTGTGTCAACAACCGTTAGATTTTCGCCAAAGTCGACGTTTAAAATAATTGAAAAGTGTAACGCTTATTTTTAAATTTTGAAAAATTTTTTTTCAAAAATTTTTGTTTTCAAAAACCGATCGATTTTCTCAAAAAAAACAACGTTTAAAATTGTTAAGAAGTGTTACGTAAATTTTTCAAAATTTTAAAAATTTTATTTTGTGTCAACAACCGTTAGATTTTCGCCAAAGTCGACGTTTAAAATAATTGAAAAGTGTAACGCATATTTTTAAATTTTTAAAAATTTTTGTTTTCAAAAACCGATAGATTTTCTCAAAAAAACCAACGTTTAAAATTGTTAAGAAGTGTTACGTATTTTTCAAAATTATCAAAATTTTATTTTTGTCAACAGCCGTTAGATTTTCGCCAAAGTCGACGTTTAAAATAATTGAAAAGTGTAACGCATATTTTTAAATTTTTAAAATTTTTTTGTCAAAAGCCGTTAGATTTTTGCAAAAGTGGACATAATAAAATTACTGAAAAGTGTAAAAATTTTTCAAAATTTTCAAAAAATTTTTTTGTCAAATACCGTTACATTTTCGCAAAAAATCGACGTTTTAAAATTATTTAAAAGTGTAACGCATTTTTCAAAATTTTATTTTTTTGTCAACAGCCGTTAGATTTTGCCAAAGTCGACGTTTAAAATAATTGAAAAGTGTAACGCATATTTTTAAATTTTTAAAAATTTTTGTTTTCAAAAACCGATTAGATTTTCTCAAAAAACCAACGTTTAAAATTGTTAAGAAGTGTTACGTATTTTTCAAAATTATCAAAATTTTATTTTTGTCAACAGCCGTTAGATTTTCGCCAAAGTCGACGTTTAAAATAATTGAAAAGTGTAACGCATATTTTTAAATTTTTAAAAATTTTTTTTTGTCAAAAGCCGTTAGATTTTTGCAAAAAGGACATATAAAATTACTGAAAAGTGTAACATTTAAAATTATAAAATTTTTGTCAACAATTTTCAAAAAAAAAATTTTTTTTTGTCAAAAACCGTTAGATTTTTGCAAAAATCGACGTTTAAAATTATTTAAAAGTGTAACGCATTTTTAAAAATTTTCAAAATTTTATTTTTGTCAACAGCCGTTAGATTTTCGCCAAAGTCGACGTTTAAAATAATTGAAAAGTGTAACGCATATTTTTAAATTTTTAAAAATTTTTGTTTGTCAAAAACCGATAGATTTTCTCAAAAAAACAATAAAAGTAAATTTTTAAAATTGTTAAAAAGTTTTGTTTTCCAAAAAACCAATATTTTTTGTAAAAGTGAACAAATTTTTCAAAATTTTATTTTTGTCAACAGCCGTTAGATTTTCGCCAAAGTCGACGTTTAAAATAATTGAAAAGTGTAAAGCAAATTTTTAAATTTTGAAAAATTTTTTTTTTTGTCAAAAGCCGTTAGATTTTTGCAAAAGTGGACATATAAAATTACTGAAAAGTGTAAAAATTTTTCAAAATTTTCAAAAAATTTGTTTGTCAAATACCGTTAAAAAAAATCTACGTTTTAAATTATTTAAAAGTGTAACGCATTTTTCAAAATTTTATTTTTGTCAACAGCCGTTAGATTTTGCCAAATTCGACGTTTAAAATAATTGAAAAGTGTAACGCATATTTTTAAATTTTTAAAAATTTTTGTTTTCAAAAACCGATCGATTTTCTCAAAAAAACCAACGTTTAAAATTGTTAAGAAGTGTTACGTATTTTTCAAAATTATCAAAATTTTATTTTTGTCAACAGCCGTTAGATTTTCGCCAAAGTCGACGTTTAAAATAATTGAAAAGTGTAACGCATATTTTTAAATTTTCAAAAATTTTTGTTTTCAAAAACCGATCGATTTTCTCAAAAAACCAATGTTTAAAATTGTTAAGAAGTGTTACGTATTTTTCAAAATGATCAATATTTTATTTTTGTCAACAGCCGTTAGATTTTCGCCAAAGTCGACGTTTAAAATAATTGAAAAGTGTAAAGCAAATTTTTAAATTTTGAAAACTTTTTTTTTGTCAAAAGCCGTTAGATTTTTGCAAAAGTGGACATATAAAATTACTGAAAAGTGTAAAAATTATTCAAAATTTTCAAAAATTTTGTTTGTCAAATACCGGTAAAAAAATCTACGTCTTAGATTATTTAAAAGTGTAACGCATTTTTCAAAATTTTATTTTTGTCAACAGCCGTTAGATTTTGCCAAAGTCGACGTTTAAAATAATTGAAAAGTGTAACGCAATATTTTTAAATTTTCAAAAATTTTTGTTTTCAAAAACCGATAGATTTTCTCAAAAAACCAACGTTTAAAATTATTAAGAAGTGTTACGTATTTTTCAAAATTATCAAAATTTTATTTTTGTCAACAGCCGTTAGATTTTCGCCAAAGTCGACGTTTAAAATAATTGAAAAGTGTAACGCATATTTTGAAATTTTTAAAAATTTTTGTTTTCAAAAACCGATTGATTTTCTCAAAAAAACCAATGTTTAAAATTGTTAATATGTGTTACGTATTTTTCAAAATGATCAATATTTTATTTTTGTCAACAGCCGTTAGATTTTCGCCAAAGTCGACGTTTAAAATATTTGAAAAGTGTAAAGCAAATTTTTAAATTTTGAAAAATTTTTTTTTGTCAAAAGCCGTTAGATTTTTGCAAAAAAGGAACATTTAAAATTACTGAAAAGTGTAAAAAATTTTTCAAAATTTTCAAAATTTTTTTTTGTCAAAGCTTAGACAAACGGTTAAAAAAATTGAAAAATCTACGTTTTAAATTATTTAAAAGTGTAACGCATTTTTCAAAATTTTATTTTTTTATTTTTGTCAACAGCCGTTAAATTTTGCCAAAGTCAACGTTTAAAATAATTGAAAAGTGTAACGCATATTTAGAAATTTTTAAAAATTTTTGTTTTCAAAAACCGATCAATTTTCTCAAAAAAACCAATTTTTAAAATTGTTTAGAAGTATAACGTATTTTTCAAAATTATCAAAATTTTATTTTTGTCAACAACCGTTAGATTTTCGCCAAAGTTTATGTTTAAAATAATTGAAAAATGTAACGCATATTTAGAAATTTTTAAAATTTTTTGTTTTCAAAGTCCGATCGATTTTCTCAAAAAAACAAATGTTTAAAATTGTTAAGAAGTGTTACGTATTTTTCAAAATGATCAATATTATATTTTTGTCAGCAGCCGTTAGATTTTCGCCAAAGTCGATGTTTAAAATAATTGAAAAGTGTATAGCATATTTTTAAATTTTGAAAAACAATTTTTTTTTGTCAAAAGCCGTTTGATTTTTGCAAAAGTGAAATTATAAAATTACTGAAAAGTGTAAACAATTTTTCAAAATTTTATAAATTTTTTTATGTTAAATAGCGTTACAAAAATCTACTATTTAAATTATTTGAAAGTGTAACAAATTTTTCCAAATTTTATTTTTGTCAACAGCCGTTAGATTTTGCCAAGTTCGACGTTTAAAATAATTGAAAAGTGTAACGCAAATTTTTAAATTTTGAAAAATGTTTGTTTTCATATACTGATAGATTTTCTCTAAAAACCAACGTTTAAAATTATTAAGAAGGGTTACGTATTTTTTAAAATTATCAAAATTTTATTTTTGTCAAAAGCCGTTAGATTTTCACCAAAGTCGACGTTTAAAATAATTGAAAAGTGTAACGCATATTTTTAAATTTTTAAAAATTTTTGTTTTCAAAAACCGATCGATTTTCTCAAAAAAAACCAATGTTTAAAATTGTTAAGAAGTGTTACGTATTTTTCAAAATGATCAATATTTTATTTTTGTCAACAGCCGTTAGATTTTCGCCAAAGTCGACGTTTAAAATATTTGAAAAGTGTAATGCAAATTTTTAAATTTTTAAAAATTTTTGTTTTCAAAAACCGATCGATTTTCTCAAAAAAACCAATGTTTAAAATTTTTAAAAACGTTTAAAATTGTTAAGTAAGTTTTAAAATTTATCAAAATTTTATTTTTGTCAACAGCCGTTAGATTTTCACCAAAGTCGACGTTTAAAATAATTGAAAAGTGTAACGCATATTTTTAAATATTTAAAATTTTTCAAAACCGATCGATTTTCCAAAAAAACCAACGTTTAAAATTGTTAAGAAGTGTAATAACATATTTTAAATACAAAATTTTATTTTTGGTCAAAAGCCGTTAGATTTTTGCAAAAGTGGACGTTTAAAATTACTGAAAAGTGTAAAAAATTTTTCAAAAATTTTTTAAATTAAATTTATTAAAAACCGAAAAGATTTTTCAAAATTTTTATAAATTTTTTTTGTTAAATACCGTTACAAAAATCTACTTTTTAAATTATTTGAAAGTGTAACAAATTTTTCAAAATTTTATTTTTGTCAACAGCCGTTAGATTTTGCCAAAGTCGACGTTTAAAATAATTGAAAAGTGTAACGCAAATTTTTAAATTTTTAAAAATTTTTGTTTTCAAAAACCGATAGATTTTCTCAAAAAACCAACGTTTAAAATTATTAAGAAGTGTTACGTATTTTTCAAAATTATCAAAATTTTATTTTTGTCAACAGCCGTTAGATTTTCGCCAAAGTCGACGTTTAAAATAATTGAAAAATGTAACGCATATTTTGAAATTTTTAAAAATTTTTGTTTTCAAAAACCGATAGATTTTCTCAAAAAAACCAACGTTTAAAATTGTTAAGAAGTGTTACGTATTTTTCAAAATTATCAATATTTTATTTTTGTCAACAGCCGTTAGATTTTCGCCAAAGTCGACGTTTAAAATAATTGAAAAGTGTAAGCATATTTTTAAATTTTGAAAAACAATTTTTTTTGTCAAAAGCCGTTTGATTTTTGCAAAAGTGAAATTATAAAATTACTGAAAAGTGTAAACAATTTTTCAAAATTTTTATAAATTTTTTTTTTGTTAAATACCGTTACAAAAATCTACTATTTAAATTATTTGAAAGTGTAACAAATTTTTCCAAATTTTATTTTTGTCAACAGCCGTTAGATTTTCGCCAAAGTCGACGTTAAAAAAAAATTGAAAAGTGTAACGCAAATTTTTAAATTTTGAAAAATGTTTGTTTTCAAAAACTGATAGATTTTCTCTAAAAACCAACGTTTAAAATTATTAAGAAGGGTTATGTATTTTTTAAAATTATCAATATTTTATTTTTGTCAACAGCCGTTAGATTTTCGCCAAAGTCGACGTTTAAAATAATTGAAAAGCACGTTTGATTTGAAGTATTTATAATTCTCTTTTCTCTTCAAAGTGAACGGACCGCTTTTTTCTGCTCCCCAACTTTTTATACAAACAATCGTGTTTTTTTTTTTCTTTTTACCCACCTGGTTCGTAATTTACTAATAAATAATTAGTCTAAACTTTCCTTTACATTTCCTCGATTTTCAGAATTTTTTTATTGTGCTCCTCTTTTTCGTCTGTTGTTGTTGCATTCTCGTTGCAGCTATAACAGTAACATCTTTAATTGTGTGTGTGCCTAACACTCTCTCGCGCTCACTCGCCTATTCTCACTATCTTTTGCGTGCGCTCTTGACTCCAATCCTCTCTCATTTATTTTATTTTTCTCTATTCTTTCATTTTTGCTTTTGTTCTTGCGGTAGTTTTGCTTGGCTACAGTAGAGACCCCGTAAAATGGAAGGCGTAATCTGTTATAAGAAATCCTGTCTAAAGCAGGTGACTGTTGCTCAGCCAAGCATCTCTTGCTGGCTTTGTGACAACGTCGTGCACAAAAAATGTGCCGGCTAACGGCCTCTACGGCTGACGCCGACGGCAACGCACTGGTTTGCGCTACTGTTGCGACATGTGTCGGGAGGCGGAGAACGATATGATGTCGTTCATGCGGCAGACAAAGACTGGATTTCGGGAATTGTTTGGCAGTTTCCGTAAACTTGCCGATCAGTTCTCAGCGTTAGACAACTCGTTTAATAGTTTAAAGCTATTAAATGAGTCGCCCAAGCGCAAGAAATCCGCTCACGTAGCGAAGCCTTTGCCTGCTGTCATTCCGCCTCCTCTCATTGACCAGCCATGCACTCCTGTGACTCAGCCGGTGATGTCGTTCACTACTCCTATGGTGACGAGATCATCGGTGTCAGAGAAAGTCATCACGGAGTGTGTGCAAATGGTGTCACACAAAATTTCTGATGTGTCCGCTGTGGATACCTTGGCTTGTACCATAGATTATAGAAATACCTAAGGCAAGTTCTAGTTCGGGATTACCGGTTATGAACTATCCCATAGGTGTAATACCCGTGGAGCCTAAAAAGGTGTTAGGAGTTTTACTAAGGAAACAAATTTTCGTTTCCCGGCTTGCCCCTGATATAACATCTCAAGATGTAGCGGCTTATATTCAAGCCAAAATACAAGCTGTCGAGTTTAAAGTGGAAAAATTTAAATTCTCATATGAGAGGGACATATCGTCCTTTAAAATTAGTGTCCCGGCTGAACTGCTCGCCTTAAAAATTTAAAATCTAGCTTATTCAAAAAATATAAAATTAATAATTGCAGTTTAGCTTTTTCCCGTTTTTTAACTGCACGATTAAATTTCTCGGTCCTTAACGCGAAATGTTATAAAAACTATCTAGCTCGTTGTAGGTCTCAGTTCCTTGAGAACCCTAAACAGTTTTATAGTTTTGTTAATATGAAGCGTAAATCTTCTGTCTTTCCTTCAAAGTTGTCGTTTGAAAATACCACTGCAGATACCGACCAAGCCATGGCCGATATGTTTGCTAGGTTTTTTCAAATCACGTATTCGCCTACTGCACAAGAGATTCATGTTTATCCATACAATATTCCTTGCTCAAATGGTATCTTCACCCCTATTCTAAATGAGAATTCACTTGTTAAGGATCTTCACTTGGTTAAACCAGTTTTTTCGCCAGGTCCCGACGGTGTTCCCGCTTGTGTACTTCGGTTCTGTGCCAGCTCCATAAGTAAGCCATTGCTCAAACTATTTTCGCTGTCCTTAGATACTTCATCCTTTCCTTCCATTTGGAAGGAATCTTTTATCATTCCCTTGTTTAAGAACGGCCATAAGTCTGAAGCAAGCAATTATAGAGGTATCTCTAAATTGTCGGCAATACCTAAATTTTTCGAGAATGTATTAACTCCTCACTTGCAACATTTCTGTAGATCCGTCATATCGCCTTCTCAGCACGAATTTATAAAACGTCGCTCAACTTCGACAAACTTACTGGAGCTGACATCCTTTGTTATAAAAGGTTTTCAGGAAAATCTTCAAACTGATGTTATATACACTGATTTCAGTAAGGCTTTTGACTCAGTAAATCATTCCCTTCTTGCACATAAACTCAGCCTCTTAGGCTTCACACCAAAACTTCTTAATTGGATTGTGAGTTATCTGAATGGCAGAACCCAAAGAGTTCTCTTTAAAAATGTATTTTCATACCTTCTTCATGCCACATCTGGCGTTCCTCAGGGTAGCCATCTAGGCCTCCTCGTTTTTACGCTTTTCATCAATGACCTCCCTTTGGTCATACATAACTCCCGTACTCTCATGTATGCGGACGATGTAAAGCTTTGTTATCAATTTAAAGATGACTACTGCCACTCTTACTTACAAGCCGACCTAAATAGTTTTCATTCCTGGTGTTGTGCAAATTTCTTAAACCTGAACAGCTCCAAATGAAAGTTGATGACATTCTATCGAGCCAGTCCAAAATACGTTTCCTACACTCTTTGTGGTTGTGTCTTAGAAAGAATTACTCTAGTTGATGATCTTGGGGTCCGTTTGGACCGAAAACTAAACTTTTCCGAACATATTTCCCATATGGTCAAATATTTAAAGCCATGGGTGTGCTTGGCTTTATTAAAAGATGGTCTAAGGAGTTTGACGATCCTTATGTAACAAAGACCCTCTACATCTCACTTGTTCGTCCAATTCTGGAATATGGATCATGCGTATGGTGTCCCCAGTACACTACTCACAAAAACCGCATTGAATCTGTACAAAAAAATTTTTTAATTTTCGCCTTACGAGGCCTTAACTGGGACGTAAATTTAAGACTTCCTTCCTATGGCAGTAGACTTCTACTACTTAACTTACCTTCCTAGCTAATCGGTCGGCTGGGCGGGAGGTGGACATTCGCTGTGTCTGGGATCCGCCGTAACATATATTTTTATTTTTGTCAAAGCCTTAGATTTTGCCAAAGGTGCAACGTTTAAAATACATTGAAATGTACATTTTCAATTTTAAAAAATTTAAATAAAAAAACGGAACGTATAATATTACTGAAAAGTGTAAAAATGTTTTTTAAAATAAAAAAAAAAATTTTTTTCAAATACCGTTAGATTTTTGCAAAAATCGACGTTTTAAATTATTTAAAAGGTGTAACGAATATTTAGAAATTTATAAAAATTTTTGTTTTTAAAATCCGATCGATTTTCTCAAAAAAAATAAATGTTTAAAATTGTTAAGAAGTGTTACGTATTTTTCAAAATGATCAATATTTTATTTTTGTCAACAGCCGTTAGATTTTCGCCAAAGTCGATGTTTAAAATAAATGAAAAGTGTACAGCATATTTTTAAATTTTGAAAAACCATTTTTTTTTTCAAAAGCCGTTTGATTTTTGCAAAAGGGGAACATATAAAATTACTGAAAAGTGTAAAAAATTATTCAAAATTTTCAAAAATTTTGTTTGTGAAATACCGGTACATTTTTCAAAATTTTATTTTTGTCAACAGCCGTTAGATTTTGCCAAAGTTGACGTTTAAAATAATTGAAAAAAAGTAAAGCATAATTTTTTAAATTTTGAAAAATTTTATTTTTGTCAAAAGCCGTTAAATTTTGCAAAAGTGGACATATAAAATTACTGAAAAGTGTAATAAATTTTTCAAAATTTTCCTAAAATTTTTTTTTTAAAATACCGTTACAAAAATCTCCGTTTAAAATAATTAAAAAGTGTAACGCATATTTTTAAATTTCAAAATTTTATTTTTGTCAAAAGCCGTTAGATTTTTGCAAAAGTGGACGTTTAAAATAATTGAAAAGTGTAACGCATATTTTGAAATTTTTAAAAATTTTGTTTTCAAAACCGATCGATTTTCTCAAAAAAAACATGTTTAAAATTGTTAAGAAGTGTTACGTATTTTTCAAAATGATCAATATTTTATTTTTGTCAACAGCCGTTAGATTTTCGCCAAAGTCGACGTTTAAAATAATTGAAAAGTGTAACGCATATTTTTAAATTTTGAAAAACCATTTTTATTGTCAAAAGCCGTTTGATTTTTGCAAAAGTGGACATATAAAATTACTGAAAAGTGTAAAAACATTTTTCAAAATTTTCAAAAAATTTTTTTGTCAAATACCGTTGATTTCAAAAATCTACGTTTTAAATTATTTAAAAGTGTAACGCATTTTTCAAAATTTTATTTTTGTCAACAGCCGTTAGATTTTGCCAAAGTCGACGTTTAAAATAATTGAAAAGTGTAACGCATATTTTTAAATTTTTAAAAAAATTTTGTTTTCAAAAACCGATTGATTTTCTCAAAAAACAAACGTTTAAAATTGTTAAGAAGTGTTACGTATTTTTTCAAAATAATCAATATTTTATTTTTGTCAACAGCCGTTAGATTTTTGCCAAAGTCGATGTTTAAAATAATTGAAAAGTGTAACGCATATTTTTAAATTTCGAAAAATTTTTGTTTTTAAAATCCGATTGATTTTCTTAAAAAACCAACGTTTAAAATTGTTAAGAAGTGTTACGTATTTTTCAAAATGATCAATATTTTATTTTTGTCAACAGCCGTTAGATTTTCGCCAAAGTCGATGTTTAAAATAATTGAAAAGTGTAAAGTATATTTTTAAATTTTGAAAAATTTTTTTTTTGTCAAAAGCCGTTAGATTTTTGCAAAAGTGGACATATAATATTACTGAAAAAGTGTAAAAAAATTTTCAAAATTTTACAAAAAAAAATTTTTGTCAAATACCGTTACATTTTTGCAAATCGACGTTTTAAATTATTTAAAAGTGTAACGCATTTTTCAAAATTTTCAATTTTATTTTTGTCAACAGCCGTTAGATTTTGCCAAAGTCGACGTTTAAAATAATTGAAAAGTGTAACGCATATTTTTAAATTTTTAAAAATTTTTGTTTTCAAAAAGCCGATCGATTTTCTCAAAAAAAACTTTGTTTAAAATTGTTAAGAAGTGTTACGTATTTTTCAAAATGATCAATATTTTATTTTTTTCACCAGCCGTTAGATTTTCACCAAAGTCGACGTTTAAAATAATTGAAAAGTGTAACGCATATTTTTAAATTTTGAAAAATGTTTGTTTTCAAAAACCGATAGATTTTCTCAAAAACCAACGTTTAAAATTATTAAGAATTGTTACGTATTTTTCAAAATTATCAAAATTTTATTGTTGTCAACAGCCGTTAGATTTTGCCAAAGTCGACGATTAAAATAATTGAAAAGTGTAACGCATATTTTTAAATTTAATTTTCAAAAATTTTTGTTTTCAAAATTTTTTCAAAATTTTTTGTGAAAACCGTTAGATTTTTACAAAAATCTACGTTTAAAATAATTGAAAAGTGTAACGCATATTTTTAAATTTCAAAAATAATTTTTTTTGTCAAAAGCCGTTAGATTTTTGCAAAAGTAGACATATAAAAATACTGAAAATGTAAAAAATTTTTCAAAATTTTCAAAAAAAATTTTTTTGTCAAATACCGTTACATTTTTGCAAAAATCGACGTTTTAAATTATTTAAAAGTGTAACGCATTTTTAAACAAAATTTTATTTTTGTCAACAACCGTTAGATTTTGCCAAAGTCGACGTTTAAAATAATTGAAAAGTGTAACGCATATTTTTAAATTTTTAAAAATTTTTGTTTTCAAAAACCGATCGATTTTCTAAAAAAAAACAATGTTTAAAATTGTTAAGAAGTGTTACGTATTTTTCAAAATGATCAATATTTTATTTTTGTCAACAGCCGTTAGGTTTTCACCAAAGTCGACGTTTAAAATAATTGAAAAGTGTAACGCATATTTTTAAATTTTTAAAAATTTTTGTTTTCAAAATCCGATCGATTTTCTCAAAAAAAAAAAAAACGTTTAAAATTGTTAAGAAGTGTTACGTATTTTTCAAAATGATCAATATTTTATTTTTGTCAACAGCCGATTGATTTTCGCCAAAGTTGACGTTTAAAATAATTGAAAAGTGTAAAGCAAATTTTTAAATTTTGAAATTTTTTTTTTGTCAAAAGCCGTTAGATTTTTGCAAAAGTGGACACATAAAATTACTGAAAAGTGTAAAAAATTTTCAAAATGTTCATAAAATTTGTTTTGTTAAAAACCGTTACAAAAATCTACGTTTTAAATTTTTTAAAAGTGTAACGCATTTTTCAAAATTTTATTTTTGTCAACAGCCGTTAGATTTTGCCAAAGTCGAGCGTTTAAAATAATTGAAAAGTGTAACGCATATTTTTCAATTTTCAAAAATTTTTGTTTTTAAAATCCGATCGATTTTCTTAAAAAACCAACGTTTAAAATTGTTAAGAAGTGTTACGTATTTTTCAAAATGATCAATATTTTATTTTTTTCAACAGCCGTTAGATTTTCACCAAAGTCGACGTTTAAAATAATTGAAAAGTGTAACGCATATTTTTAAATTTTTAAAAATTTTTGTTTTCAAAATCCGATTGATTTTCTCAAAAAAAACAATGTTTAAAATTGTTAAGAAGTGTTACGTATTTTTCAAAATGATCAATATTTTATTTTTGTCAACAGCCGTTAGATTTTCGCCAAAGTCGACGTTTAAAATAATTGAAAAGTGTAAAGCAAATTTTTAAATTTTGAAAAAGTTTTTTTTTTGTCAAAAGCCGTTGGATTTTTTTGCAAAAGTTGACATATAAAATTACTGAAAAGTGTTAAAAATTATTCAAAATTTTCAAAAATTTTGTTTGTTAAATTACCGGTAAAAAAAGTTGACGTTTAAAATAATTGAAAAGTGTAACGCATATTTATAAATTTTCAAAAATTTTTGTTTTTCAAAATCCGATCGATTTTCTCAAAAAACCGAAAATATTTTAACCGTTAGATTTTCGCCAAAGTCGACGTTTAAAATAATTGAAAAGTGTAAAGCAAATTTTTAAATTTTTAAAATTTTTATTTTGTCAAAAGCCGTTAGTATTTTTGCAAAAGTGGACATATAAAATTACTGAAAAGTGTAACGAAATTATTCAAAATTTTCAAAAATTTTGTTTGTTAAAATTGACCGATTTTCTAAGGCCAAAGTTGACGTTTAAAATAATTGAAAAGTGTAACGCATATATATTTTCAAAAATTTTGGAAATCAAAATTATATTTTGTCAAAAAGACCGTTAGATTTTCGCCAAAGTCGACGTTTAAAATAATTGAAAAGTGTAACGCATATTTTTAAATTTTTAAAATTTTGTTTCAAAATCCGTTCGATTTTCAAAAAACCAACGTTTAAAATTATTAAGAAGTGTTACGTATTTTTCAAAATTATCAAAATTTTATTGTTGTCAACAGCCGTTAGATTTTCGCCAAAGTCGACGATTAAAATAATTGAAAAGTGTAAAGCATATTTTTAAATTTTGAAAAATTTTTTTTTTTCAAAAGCCGTTAGATTTTTGCAAAAGTGGACATATAAAATTACTGAAAAGTGTAAAAAAATTTTAAAAATTTTAAAAAAAAATTTTGTTGTTAAATACCGTTACATTTTTGCAAAACAACGTTTTAAATTATTTAAAAGTGTAACGCATTTTTCAAAATTTTATTTTTATGTCAACAGCCGTTAGATTTTGCCAAAGTCGACGTTTAAAATAATTGAAAAGTGTAACGCATATTTTTAAATTTTTAAAAATTTTTGTTTTTCAAAATGCGATCGATTTTCTCAAAAAAAGACTTTGTTTAAAATTGTTAAGAAGTGTTACGTATTTTTCAAAATGATCAATATTTTATTTTTTTCAACAGCCGTTAGATTTTCACCAAAGTCGACGTTTAAAATAATTTTGAAAAGTGTAACGCATATTTTTAAATTTTTAAAAATTTTGTGGTTTGTCAAAATCCGATCGATTTTCTACAAAAAACAATGTTTAAAATTGTTAAGAAGTGTTTTTTTTTTTTCAAAATGATCAATATTTTATTTTTGTCAACAGCCGTTAGATTTTCGCCAAAGTCGACGTTTAAAATAATTGAAAAGTGTAACGCATATTTTTAAATTTTTAAAAATTTTTGTTTTTCAAAAACCGATCGATTTTCTCAAAAAAACCAACGTTTAAAATTGTTAAGAAGTGTTACGTATTTTTCAAAATGATCAATATTTTATTTTTGTCAACAGCCGTTAGATTTTCGCCAAAGTCGACGTTTAAAATAATTGAAAAGTGTAACGCATATTTTTAAATTTTTAAAAATTTTTGTTTTCAAAATCCGATCGATTTTCTCAAAAAAACACAACGTTTAAAATTGTTAAGAAGTGTTACGTATTTTTCAAAATGATCAATATTTTATTTTTGTCAACAGCCGTTAGATTTTCGCCAAAGTCGACGTTTAAAATAATTGAAAAGTGTAAAGCATATTTTTAAATTTTTAAAAATTTTTGTTTTCAAAAACCGTTAGATTTTTTGCAAAAAAACGGACATATTAAAATTGTTAAGAAAAGTGTTAAAATATTTTTCAAAATGATCAAAATTTTATTTTTGTCAAAAGCCGTTAGATTTTCACAAAAATCGACGTTTAAAATAATTGAAAAGTGTAACGCATATTTTTAAATTTTTAAAAATTTTTGTTTTCAAAAGCCGTTAGATTTTGCCAAAGTCGACGTTTAAAATAATTGAAAAGTGTAACGCATATGTTTTTAAAAATTTTTGTTTTCAAAACGATCGATTTTCACAAAAAAACATGTTAAAATTGTTAAACGTATTTTTCAAAATGATCAATATTTTATTGTTGTCAACAGCCGTCAGATTTTGCCAAAGTCGACGTTTAAAATAATTGAAAAGTGTAACGCATATTTTTAAATTTTTAAAAATTTTTGTTTTCAAAATCCGATCGTTTTTTTTAAAAAAAAAACAATGCTTAAAATTATTAAGAAGTGTTACGTATTTTTCAAAATGATCAATATTTTATTTTTGTCAACAGCCGTTAGATTTTGCCAAAGTCGACGTTTAAAATAATTGAAAAGTGTAACGCATATTTTTAAATTTTTAAAAATGTTTGTTTTCAAAATCCGATCGATTTTCTCAAAAAATCAACGTTTAAAATTATTAAGAAGTGTTACGTATTTTTCAAAATGATCAATATTTTATTTTTGTCAACAGCCGTTAGATTTTCACCAAAGTCGACGTTTAAAATAATTGAAAAGTGTAACGCATATTTTTAAATTTTTAAAAATTTTTGTTTTCAAAATCCGATCGTTTGTTTTTTAAAAAAAACAATGCTTAAAATTATTAAGAAGTGTTACGTATTTTTCAAAATGATCAATATTTTATTTTTGTCAACAGCCGTTAGATTTTGCCAAAGTCGACGTTTAAAATAATTGAAAAGTGTAACGCATATTTTTAAATTTTTAAAAAATTTTTGTGTTTTCAAAATCCGATCGATTTTTTTAAAAAAAAAACAAGTTTAAAATTGTTAAGAAGTGTTACGTATTTTTCAAAAGGATCAATATTTTATTTTTGTCAACAGCCGTTAGATTTTCACCAAAGTCGACGTTTAAAATAATTGAAAAGTGTAACGCATATTTTTAAATTTTTAAAAATTTTTGTTTTCAAAATCCGATCGATTTTCTCAAAAAACCAACGTTTAAAATTGTTAAGAAGTGTTACATATTTTTCAAAATGATCAATATTTTATTTTTGTCAACAGCCGTTAGATTTTCGCCAAAGTCGACGTTTAAAATAATTGAAAAGTGTAAAGCATATTTTTGAATTTTGAAAAAATTTTTTTTTGTCAAAAGCCGTTAGATTTTTGCAAGAGTGGACATATAATATTACCGAAAAGTGTAAAAAAATTTTCAAAATTTTCAAAAAAAAATTTTGTCAAAAACTGTTACATTTTTGCAAAAATCGACGTTTTAAATTTTTTAAAAGTGTAACGCATTTTTCAAAATATTATTTTTGTCAACAGCCGTTAGATTTTGCCAAAGTCGACGTTTAAATTAATTGAAAAGTGTAACGCATATTTTTAAATTTTTAAAAATTTTTGTTTTCAAAATCCGATCGTTTTTTTAAAAAAACAAAACAATGCTTAAAATTATTAAGAAATGTTACGTATTTTTCAAAATGATCAATATTTTATTTTTGTCAACAGCCCTTAGATTTTGCCAAAGTCGACGTTTAAAATAATTGAAAAGTGTAACGCATATTTTGAAATTTTTAAAAATTTTTGTTTTCAAAATCCGATCGTTTTTTTAAAAAAAAAAACAATGTTTAAAATTGTTAAGAAGTGTTACGTATTTTTCAAAATGATCAATATTTTATTTTTGTCAACAGCCGTTAGATTTTCGCCAAAGTCGACGTTTAAAATAATTGAAAAGTGTGAAGCAAATTTTTAAGTTTTGAAACTTTTTTTTTTGTCAAAATCCGTTTGATTTTTGCAACAGTGGACATATAAAATTACTGAAAAGTGTTAAAAATTTTTCAACATTTTCAAAAATTTTATTTGTTAAATACCGGTAAAAAAAAATCTACGTTTTAAATTATTTAAAAGTGTAACGCATATTTAGAAATTTTTAAAAATTTTTGTTTTCAAAATCCGATCGATTTTCTCAAAAATCCAATGTTCAAAATTGTTAAGAAGTGTTTTTTTTTTTCAAAATGATCAATATTTTATTTTTGTCAACAGCCGTTAGATTTTCGCCAAAGTCGACGTTTAAAATAATTGAAAAGTGTAAAGCATATTTTTAAATTTTGAAAAATTTTTTTTGTCAAAAGCCGTTAGATTTTTGCAAAATTGGACATATAAAATTACTGAAAAGTTTAAAAAAATTTTCAAAATTTTCAAAAAAAATTTGACAAATACCGTTACATTTTTGCAAAAATGGACGTTTTAAATTATTTAAAAGTGTAACGCATTTTTCAAATTTTTAAAATTTTGTCATTTTTTCAAAGCCGTTAAATTTTGCCATAGTTGACGTTTAAAATAATTGAAAAGTGTAACGCATATTTTTCAATTTTCAAATATTTTGGTTTTTAAAATCCGATCGATTTTCTCAAAAAACCGACCGTTAGATTTTCGCCAAAGTCGACGATTAAAATAATTGAAAAATGTATCGCGGATGTAGAAATGTTTTAAAAAATTTGTTTTCATTTAAAACCGATAGATTTTCTCAAAAAAACAACGTTTAAAATTTTTAAGAAGTGTTACGTATTTTCAAAATCACCAAAATTATATTTTTGTCAAGATCCGTTAGATTATCGCCAAAGTCTATGTTTAAAATTATTAAAAGTGTAACGCATATTTATAAATTTTGAAAAACTATTAAGAAGTGTTACGTATTTTTCAAAATTATCAAAATTTTATTGTTGTCAACAGCCGTTAGATTTTGCCAAAGTCGACGATTAAAATAATTGAAAAGTGTAACGCATATTTTTCAATTTTCAAAAATTTTTGTTTTCAAAATCCGATCGATTTTCTCAAAAAAACAACGTTTAAAATTGTTAAGAAGTGTTACGTATTTTTCAAAATGATCAATATTTTATTTTTGTCAACAGCCGTTAGATTTTCGCCAAAGTCGACGATTAAAATAATTAAAAAGTGTAAAGCAAATTTTTAAATTTTGAAAAAATTTTTTTTTGTCAAAAGCCGTTGGATTTTTGCAAAAGTGGACATATAAAATTACTGAAAAGTGTTAAAAATTATTCCAAATTTTCAAAAATTTTGTTTGTTAAATACCGGTAAAAAAAAATCTACGTTTTGAATTATTTAAAAGTGTAACGCATATTTAGAAATTTTTAAAAATTTTTGTTTTCATAATCCGATCGATTTTCTCAAAAAAACCAATGTTTAAAATTGTTAAGAAATGTTTTTTTTTTCAAAATTATCAATATTTTATTTTTGTCAACAGCCGTTAGATTTTCGCCAAAGTCGACGTTTAAAATAATTGAAAAGTGTAAAGCATATTTTTAAATTTTGAAAAATTTTTGTTTGTCAAAAAGCCGTTAGATTTTTGCAAAAAAGCAACATATAATATTACTGAAAAGTGTTAAAAAATTTTTCAAAATTTTCAAAATTTTATTTTTGTCAAATACCGTTACATTTTTGCCAAAGTCGACGTTTTAAGTTATTTAAAAGTGTAACGCATATTTTTAAATATTTAAAATTTTTGTTTCAAAAGCCGTTAGATTTTGCCAAAAAACGACGTTTAAAATTATTGAAAAGTGTATCGCATATTTTTCAAATTTTCAAAAATTTTGGTTGTCAAAAGCCGTTCGATTTTCTCAAAAAACCGACCGTTAGATTTTCGCCAAAGTCGACGATTAAAATAACTGAAAAGTGTAAAGCATATTTATAAATTTTGAAAAACATTTTTTTTTTGTCAAAAGCCGTTTGATTTTTGCAAAAGTGGACATATAAAATTACTGATAAGTGTAAACAATTTTTCAAAATTTTTAAAAAAATTTTCATTTGTTAAATACCGTTACATTTAAAATCTACGTTTTAAATTATTTAAAAGTGTAACACATTTTTCAAAATTTTATTTTTGTCAACAGCCGTTAGATTTTGCCAAAGTCGACGTTTAAAATAATTGAAAAGTGTAAAGCATATTTTTAAATTTTGAAAAATTTTTGTTTTTCAAAAGCCGTTCGATTTTTGCAAAAAAAGACATGTTTAAAATTGCTAAAAAGTGTTACAAATTTTTCAAAATGTTCAAAATTTTATTTTTGTAAACAGCCGTTAGATTTTCGCCAAAATCGACGTTTAAAATAATTGAAAAGTGTAAAGCAAATTTTTAAATTTTGAAAGTTTTTGTTTTGTCAAAAGCCGTTGGATTTTTGCAAAAGTGGACATATAAAATTACTGAAAAGTGTTAAAAATTATTCAAAATTTTCAAAAATGTTGTTTGTTAAATACCGGTAAAAACATCGACCTTTTAAATTATTTTAAAGTGTAACGCATAATTAGTAATTTTTAAAAATTTTTTTTTTCAAAATCCGATCGATTTTCTCAAAAAAACCAATGTTTAAAATTGTTAAGAAGTGTTTTTTTTTTTCAAAATGATCAATATTTTATTTTTGTCAACAGCCGTTAGATTTTCGCCAATGTCGACGTTTAAAATAATTGAAAAGTGTAACGCAATATTTTGAAATTTTTAAAAATTTTTGTTTTAAAAAAATAAACCGATATGATTTTCAAAAAAAACAACGTTTAAAATTGTTAAGAAGTGTTACGTATTTTTCAAAATTATCAAAATTTTATTTTTGTCAACAGCCGTTAGATTTTCGCCAAAGTCGACGTTTAAAATAATTGAAAAGTGTAACGCATATTTTTAAATTTAAAATTAAAAATTTTTGTTTTCAAAATCCGATCGATTTTCTCAAAAAAACCAATGTTTAAAATTGTTAAGAAGTGTTACGTATTTTTTCAAAATGATCAATATTTTATTTTTGTCAACAGCCGTTAGATTTTCTCCAATGTCGATATTTAAAAAAATTGAAAAGTGTAACGCATATTTTTAAATTTTTAAAAATTTTTGTTTTCAAAAACCGATTGATTTTTTAAAAAAAACAAACAATGTTTAAAATTGTTAAGAAGTGTTACGTATTTTTCAAAATGATCAATATTTTATTTTTGTCAACAGCCGTTAGATTTTGCCAAAGTCGACGTTTAAAATAATTGAAAAGTGTAACGCATATTTTTAAATTTTTAAAAATTTTTTGTTTTCAAAATCCGATCGATTTTCTCAAAAAAACTATACAAAGTTAAAATTGTTAAGAAGTGTTACGTATTTTTCAAAATTTTTTTTTTTGATCACTTAGATTTTATTTTGTCCAAAGCCGTTAAAAGATTTTAGTCAAAAGCATCGACGTTTTAATTTTTTTTTCAAAAGTGCGTTAAATATTTGCAAAAGTTTAATATTACTAAAAGTTAAAAAAATTTTCAAAATTTTCAAAAAACGATCGATTTTGTCAAAAAAAACAATGTTTAAAATTGTTAAAAAGAGTGTTAAATTTTTTAAAAGTGTAACAATGTTCAAAATTTTATTTTTGTCAACAGCCGTTAGATTTTGCCAAAGTCGACGTTTAAAATAATTGAAAAGTGTAACGCATATTTTTAAATTTTTAAAAATTTTTGTTTTCAAAAACCGATAGATTTTCTCAAAAAAAACCAACGTTTAAAATTGTTAAGAAGTGTTACGTATTTTTCAAAATGATCAAAATTTTATTGTGTGTCAACAGCCGTTAGATTTTGCCAAAGTCGACGTTTAAAATAATTGAAAAGTGTAACGCATATTTTTAAATTTTTAAAAATTTTTGTTTTCAAAAACCGTCGATTTTCGTTTTTTTAAAAAAAACCAATGTTTAAAATTGTTAAGAAGTGTTACGTATTTTTCAAAATGATCAATATTTTATTTTTGTCAACAGCCGTTAGATTTTCGCCAAAGTCGACGTTTAAAATAATTGAAAAGTGTAAAGCATATTTTTAAATTTTGAAAAATTTTTGTTTTGTCAAAAGCCGTTAGATTTTTGCAAAAGTGGACATATAAAATTAATGAAAAGTGTTAAAAATTTTTCAAAATTTTCAAAAATTTTGTTTGTTAAAAACCGTTAAATTTTAGAATCGACGTTTTAAATTATTTAAAAATGTAACGCATTTTTCAAAATTTTTAAAAATTTTTGTTTTCAAAACCGATCGATTTTCTCAAAAAAAAATGTTTAAAATTGTTAAGAAGTGTTACTTTTTTAAATGATCAATATTTTATTTTTGTCAACAGCCGTTAGATTTTCGCCAATGTCGACGTTTAAAATAATTGAAATGTGTAACGCATATTTTTAAATTTTTAAAAATTTTTGTTTTTAAAAACCGATTGATTTTCTCAAAAAACCAATGTTTAAAATTGTTAAGAAGTGTTACGTATTTTTCAAAATGATCAATATTTTATTTTTGTCAACAGCCGTTAGATTTTCGCCAAAGTCGACATTTAAAATAAGTGAAAAGTGTAACGCATATTTTTAAATTTTTAAAAATTTTTGTTTTCAAAATCCGATCGATTTTCTCAAAAAGGACCAATATAAAATTGTTAAGAAGTGTTACGTATTTTTCAAAATGATCAATATTTTATTTTTGTCAACAGCCGTTAGATTTTCGCCAAAGTCGACATTTAAAATAAGTGAAAAGTGAAACGCATATTTTCAAATTTTGAAAAATTTTTTTTTTGTCAAAAGCCGATTTATTTTAATTGCAAAAGTGTAACGATATATTTAAATTTCTGAAAAGTTGTAAAAAATTTTCAAAATTTTCAAAATTTTATTTTTTGTCAAAAACGACCGTTAGATTTTCGCCAAAGTCGACGTTTAAAATAATTGAAAAGTGTAACGCATATTTTAGAAATTTTTAAAAATTTTTATTTTCAAAAACCGATAGATTTTCTCAAAAAAACCAACGTTTAAAATTGTTAAGAAGTATTTTTTTCTATTTTCAAAATGATCAATATTTTATTTTTTGTCAACAGCCGTTAGATTTTCGCCAAAGTCGACGTTTAAAATAATTGAAAAGTGTAAAGCATATTTTTAAATTTTGAAAAAATTTTTTTTTGTCAAAAGCCGTTAGATTTTTGCAAAAGTGGACATATAAAATTACTGAAAAGTGTAAAAAAATTTTCAAAATTTTCAAAAAAATTTTTGTCAAATACCGTTACATTTTTTCAAAAATCGACGTTTTAAATTATTTAAAAGTGTAACGGATTTTTCAAAATTTTATTTTTGTCAAAAGCCGTTAGATTTTGCCAAAGTTGACGTTTAAAATAATTGAAAAGTGTAACGCATATTTTTCAATTTTCAAAAATTTTGGTTTTCAAAATCCGATCGATTTTCTCAAAAAACCGACCGTTAGATTTTCGCCAAAGTCGACGATTAAAATAATTGAAAAGTGTATCGCGGATGTAGAAATGTTTAAAAATATTTGTTTTCAAAAACCGATAGATTTTCTCAAAAAACCAATGTTTAAAATTGTTAAGAAGTGTTACGTATTTTCAAAATTACCAAAATTTTATTTTTGTCAAGAGCCGTTAGATTTTCGCCAAAGTCTATGTTTAAAATAATTGAAAAGTGCTAACGCATATTTTTAAATTTTTAAAAATGTTTGTTTTCAAAAACCGATAGATTTTCTCTAAAAACCAACGGTTTAAAATTATTAAGAAGTGTTACGTATTTTTCAAAATTATTAAAATTTTATTTTTGTCAACAGCCGTTAGATTTTCGCCAAAGTCGACGTTTAAAATAATTGAAAAAAGTAAAGCATATTTTTAAATTTTGAAAAATTTTTGTTTTTGTTAAAAACCGTTCGATTTTTTCAAAAATGGACATATGTTAAAATTGTTGAAGAAGTGTTACGTATTATTTAAAAATGATCAATATTTTATTTTTGTCAAATGACCGTTAATCGCAAAATTCGACGTTTAAAATAATTGAAAAGTGTTAAAAGCAAATTTTTTAATTTTTGAAAAATTTTTGTTTTGTCAAAAGCCGTTAGATTTTTGCAAAAGTGGACATATAAAATTACTGAAAAGTGTTAAAAAATTTTAAAAATTTTCAAAAAAAAATTTTTGTTAAATACCGTTAAAAAAATTTACGTTTTAAATTATTTAAAAGACGCATATTTAGAAATTTTTAAAATTTTTGTTATCAAAAATCTATCGATTTTTTCAAAATAATGTTTAAAATTGTAAAACATTTTTTTTTTTCAAAATTTTGAAAAATTTTTTTTTTGTCAAAAGCCGTTAGATTTTCGCTAAAGTGGACGTTTAAAATAATTGAAAAGTGTAACAAATTTTTAAATTTTCAAAATTTTTTTTCAAAAAAAAAAAACCAATTTTAAAATGTTAAATAGTGTTACGTATTTTTGCAAAAGATCGACGTTTTTATTTTTGTCACCAGCCGTTACAATTTTACCAAAGTCGACGTTTAAAATAATTGAAAAGTGTAAAACATATTTTTAAATTTTAAAAAATTTTTTTTGTCAAAAGCCGTTAGATTTTTGCAAAAGTGGACATATAATATTACTGAAAAGTGTAAAAAATTTTCAAAATTTTCAAAAAAAATTTTATTTTGTCAAATACCGTTACATTTTTGCAAAAATCGACGTTTTAAATTATTTAAAAGTGTAACGCATATTTTCAAAATTTTATTTTTGTCAACAGCCGTTAGATTTTCGCCAATGTCAACGTTTAAAATAATTGAAAAGTGTAACGCATATTTTTAAATTTTTAAACATTTTTGTTTTTAAAAACCGATTGATTTTCTCAAAAAAAAAAACCAATGTTTAAAATTGTTAAGAAGTGTTACATATTTTTCAAAATGATCAATATTTTATTTTTGTCACCAGCCGTTAGATTTTTAACAAAGTCGACGTTTAAAATAATTGAAAAGTGTAACGCATATTTTTAAAATTTTTAAAAAAATTTTTGTTTTCAAAAACCGATCGATTTTCTCAAAAAACCAACGTTTAAAATTGTTAAGAAGTGTAACGTATTTTTCAAAATGATCAATATTTTATTTTTGTCAACAGCCGTTAGATTTTCGCCAAAGTCGACGTTTAAAATAATTGAAAAGTGTAAAGCATATTTTTAAATTTTGAAAATTTTTTTTTTGTCAAAAGCCGTTAGCTTTTTGCAAAAAAGGACATATAATATTACTGAAAATTGTAAAAAGTGTTAATTTTTCAAAATATTCAAAAATTTATTTTTGTCAAAAACCGTTAGATTTTTGCAAAAATCGACGTTTTAAATTTTTTAAAAGTGTAACGCAAATTTATTTTCAAAATTTTATTTTTTGTCAACAACCGTTCGATTATTCGCAAAAGTCGACATTTAAAATAATTGAAAAGTGTAACGCATATTACAAAATTTAAAAATTTTTTAAAAATTCCGTTTGTTTTCAAAAACCGATAGATTTTCTCAAAAAACCAACGTTTAAAATTATTTAGAAGTGTTACGTATTTTTCAAAATTATTAAAATTTTATTTTTGTCAATAGCCGTTAGATTTTCGCCAAAGTCGACGTTTAAAATAATTGAAAAAAGTAAAGCATATTTTTAAATTTTGAAAATTTTATTTTTGTCAAAAGCCGTTAGATTTTTGCAAAAGTGGACATATAAAATTACTGAAAAGTGTAATAAATTATTTAAAATTTTCCTAAATTTTTTTTGTTAAATACCGTTACAAAAATCTACGTTTAAAATAATTGAAATGTGTAAAACATATTTTTAAATTTTGAAAAATTTTTTTTTTGTCAAAAGCCGTTAGATTTTTGCAAAAGTGGACATATAATATTACTGAAAAGTGTAAAAAAATTTTCAAAATTTTTCAAAAAATTTTTCGAATTTTATTTTTCAAAATGATCAATATTTTATTTTTGTCAACAGCCGTAAGATTTTCGCCAAAGTCGACGTTTAAAATAATTGAAAAGTGTAAGACAAATTTTTAAATTTTGAACTTTTTTTTTTTTTGGCAAAAGCCGTTTGATTTTTGCAAAAGTGGACATATAAAATTACTGAAAAGTGTTAAAAAATTTTCAAAATTTTCAAAAAAAAATTTTGTCAAATACCGTTACATTTTTGCAAAAATCGACGTTTTAAATTATTTAAAAGTGTAACGGATTTTTCAAAATTTTATTTTTGTCAAAAGCCGTTAGATTTTGCCAAAGTTGACGTTTAAAATAATTGAAATGTGTAACGCATATTTTTCAATTTTCAAAAATTTTGGTTTTCAAAATCCGATCGATTTTCTCAAAAAACCGACCGTTAGATTTTCGCCAATGGCGACGATTAAAATAATTGAAAATTGTATCGCGGTTGTAGAAATGTTTAAAAATATTTGTTTTCAAAAACCGATAGATTTTCTCAAAAACCAACGTTTAAAATTATTAAGAAGTGTTACGTATTTTCAAAATTACCAAAATTATATTTTTGTCAAGATCCGTTAGATTTTCGCCAAAGTCTATGTTTAAAATAATTGAAAAGTGTAAGACAAATTTTTAAATTTTGAACTTTTTTTATAATAATTTTGAAAAATACGTAACACTTCTTAATAATTTTAAACGTTGGTTTTTTGAGAAAATCGATCGGATTTTGAAAACAAAAATTTTTCAAAATTTAAAAATATGCGTTACACTTTTCAATTATTTTAAACATAGACTTTGGCGAAAATCTAACGGATCTTGACAAAAATATAATTTTGGTAATTTTGAAAATACGTAACACTTCTTAACAATTTTAAACGTTGGTTTTTGAGAAAATCTATCGGTTTTTGAAAACAAATATTTTTAAACATTTCTACATCCGCGATACACTTTTCAATTATTTTAATCGTCGACTTTGGCGAAAATCTAACGGTCGCTTTTTGAGAAAATCGATCGGATTTTGAAAACCAAAATTTTTGAAAATTGAAAAATATGCGTTACACTTTTCAATTATTTTAAACGTCAACTTTGGCAAAATCTAACGGCTTTTGACAAAAATAAAATTTTGAAAAATTCGTTACACTTTTAAATAATTTAAAACGTCGATTTTTGCAATAACGTAAAGGTATTTGACAAAAATTTTTTGAAAATTTTGAAAAATTTTTTTTACACTTTTCAGTAATATTATATGTTCACTTTTGCAAAAATCTAATCAAGTGTAATAAAATATTTAAAAATTTTCCTAAAATTTTTTTGTTAAATACCGTTACAAAAATCTACGTTTAAAGTAATTGAAATGTGTAAAGCATATTTTTAAATTTTGAAAAATTTTTGTTGTCAAACGCCGTTAGATTTTTGCAAAAGTGGACATATAATATTACTGAAAAGTGTAAAAAAAATTTTCAAAATTTTCAAAAAAATTTTGTCAAATACCGTTACATTTTTGCAAAAATCAACGTTTTAAATTATTTAAAAGTGTAACGCATTTTTCAAAATTTTATTTTTGTCAAAAGCCGTTAGATTTTACCAAAAATTGACGTTTAAAATAATTGAAATGTGTAACGCATTTTTTTAATTTTCAAAATTTTGGTTTTCAAAACCGATCGTTTTTCTCAAAAAACCGACCGTTAGATTTTCGCCAATGGCGACGATTAAAATAATTGAAAAGTGTATTGCGGGTGTAAAAATGTTTAAAAATGTTTGTTTTCAAAAACCGATAGATTTTCTCTAAAAACCAACGTTTACAATTATTAAGAAGTGTTACGTATTTTTCAAAATTATCAAAATTTTATTATTGTCAACACCCATTAGATTTTCGCCAAAGTCGATGTTTAAAATAAAATTTTGAAAAATGGTTACATTATAATTTTAAACGTAGATTTTTGTAACGGTATTTGACAAAAAATTGTTGAAATTTTGAATAATTTTTTACACTTTGCAGAATTTTATATGTCCACTTATAACGGCTTTTGACAAAAAAAAATGTTTCAAAATTTAAAAATATGCTTTACACTTTTCAATTATTTTAAACGTCGACTTTGGCGAAAATCTAACGGCTGTTGACAAAAATAAAATTTAGATAATTTTGAAAAATACGTAACACTTTTTAATAATTTTAAACGTTGGTTTTTTGAGAAAATCTATCGGTTTTTGAAAACAAACATTTTTCAAAATTAAAAATATGCGTTACACTTTTAAATTATTTTAAACGTCGACTTTGGCAAAATCTAACGGCTGTTGACAAAAATACAATTTTGAAAAATGCGTTACACTTTTAAATAATTTAAAACGTAGATTTTTGTAACGGTATTTGACAAAAAAAAATTATGAAAATTTTGAATAATTTTTTACACTTTTCAGTAATTTTATATGTCCACTTATGCAAAAATGTAACGGCTTTTGACAAAAAAAAAATGTTTCAAAATTTAAAAATATGCTTTTCACTTTTCAATTATTTTAAACGTCGACTTTGGCGAAAATCTAACGGCTGTTGACAAAAAAAATTAAATTTTTTTGAAAAATGCGTTACACTTTTTAATAATTTTAAACGTTGGGTTTTTTGAGAAAATCTAACGGTTTTTGAAAAAAAAAATTTTTTCAAAATTTAAAAATATGCGTTACACTTTTCAATTATTTTAAACGTCGACTTTGGCGAAAATCTAACGGCTGTTGACAAAAATAAAATTTTGATAATTTTGAAAAATATGTAACACTTCTTAATAATTTTAAACGTTGGTTTTTTGAGAAAATCTATCGGTTTTTGAAAAAAAAAAATTTTTAAAAATTTAAAAATATGCGTTACACTTTTCAATTATTTTAAACGTCGACTTTGGCAAAAATCTAACGGCTGTTGACAAAAAAAATTTTCAAAATTTAAAAATATGCGTTACACTTTTCAATTATTTTAAACGTCGACTTTGGCAAAACAGCCGTTAGGCTGTTGACAAAAATAAAATTTTGAAAAATGCGTTACACTTTTAAATAATTTAAAACGTAGATTTTTGTAACGGTATTTGACAAAAAAAAATTTATGAAAATTTTGAAAATTTGTTTACACTTTCAGTAATTTTATTTGTCCACTTTTGCAAAAATCAAACGGCTTTTGACAAAAAAAAATTTTCAAAATTTAAAAATATGCTTTTCACTTTTCAATTATTTTAAACGTCGACTTTGGCGAAAATCTAACGGCTGTTGACAAAAATAAAATTTTGATAATTTTGAAAAATACGTAACACTTCTTAACAATTTTAAACGTTGTTTTTTTGAGAAAATCTATAGGTTTTTAAAAACAAACAAATTTTAAAAATTTAAAAATATGCGTTACACTTTTCAATTATTTTAAACGTCGACTTTGGCAAAATCTAACGGCTGTTGACAAAAATAAAATTTTGAAAAAAATGCGTTACACTTTTAAATAATTTAAAACGTAGATTTTTGTAAACGGTATTTGACAAAAAAAAATTTTAAAAATGAAAATTTTGAAAATTTAAAAAATTTTTTACAAAAAATTATAAAAATTTTTTCAGTAATTTTATTTGTCCACTTTTGCAAAAATCAAACGGCTTTTGACAAAAAAAATTTTTTCAAAATTTAAAAATATGCTTTTACACTTTTCAATTATTTTAAACGTCGACTTTGGCGAAAATCTAACGGCTGTTGACAAAAATAAAATTTTGATAATTTTGAAAAATACGTAACATTTCTTAACAATTTTAATCGTTGGTTTTTTGAGAAAATCTATAGGTTTTTAAAAACAAAAAATTTTCATTTTCAAATTTTAAAAATATGCGTTACACTTTTCAATTATTTTAAACGTCGACTTTGGCAAAATCTAACGGCTGTTGACAAAAATAAAATTTTGAAAAATGCGTTACACTTTTAAATAATTTAAAACGTTGATTTTTGATAACGGTTTTTGACAAAAAAAATTTATGAAAATTTTGAAAATTTTCTCTTTCAGTAATTTTATACGTCCACTTTTGCAAAAATCTAACGGCTTTTGACAAAAAAAAATTTTTCAAAATTTAAAAATATGCGTTACACTTTTCAATTATTTTAAACGTCGACTTTGGCGAAAATCTAACGGCTGTTGACAAAAATAAAATTTTGATAATTTTGAAAAATACGTAACACTTTTTAATAATTTTAAACGTTGGTTTTTTGAGAAAATCTATCGGTTTTTGAAAACAAACATTTTTCAAAATTGAAAAATATGCGTTACACTTTTCAATTATTTTAAACGTCGACTTTGGCGAAAATCTAACGGCTGTTGACAAAAATAAAATTTTGATAATTTTGAAAAATACGTAACACTTCTTAATAATTTTAAACGTTGGTTTTTTGAGAAAATCTATAGGTTTTTGAAAAAAAAAAATTTTAAAATTTTAAAAATATGCGTTACACTTTTCAATTATTTTAAACGTCGACTTTGGCAAAATCTAACGGCTGTTGACAAAAAAAAAATTTTCAAAATTTAAAAATATGCGTTACACGTTTCAATTATTTTAAACGTCGACTTTGGCAAAACAGCCGTTAGGCTGTTGACAAAAATAAAATTTTGAAAAATGCGTAACACTTTTAAATAATTTAAAACGTAGATTTTTGTAACGGTATTTGACAAAAAAAAATTTATGAAAATTTTGAAAATTTGTTTACACTTTCAGTAATTTTATTTGTCCACTTTTGCAAAAATCAAACGGCTTTTGACAAAAAAAATTTTTTCAAAATTTAAAAATATGCTTTACACTTTTCAATTATTTTAAACGCCGACTTTGGCGAAAATCTAACGGCTGTTGACAAAAATAAAAATTTGATAATTTTGAAAAATACGTAACACTTCTTAACAATTTTAAACGTTGTTTTTTTTTAGAAAATCTATAGGTTTTTAAAAACAACAAATTTTAAAAATTCAAAAATATGCGTTACACTTTTCAATTATTTTAAACGTCGACTTTGGCAAAATCTAACGGCTGTTGACAAAAATAAAATTTTGAAAAAATGCGTTACACTTTTAAATAATTTAAAACGTAGATTTTTGTAACGGTATTTGATAAAAAAAAATTTATGAAAATTTTGAAAATTTGTTTACACTTTCAGTAATTTTATTTGTCCACTTTTGCAAAAATCAAACGGCTTTTGACAAAAAAAATTTTTTCAAAATTTAAAAATATGCTTTACACTTTTCAATTATTTTAAACGTCGACTTTGGCGAAAATCTAACGGCTGTTGACAAAAATAAAATTTTGATAATTTTGAAAAATACGTAAGATTTCTTAACAATTTTAATCGTTGGTTTTTTGAGAAAATCTATAGGTTTTTAAAAACAAAAAATTTTCAAATTTTAAAAATATGCGTTACATTTTTCAATTATTTTAAACGTCGACTTTGGCAAAAATCTAACGGCTGTTGACAAAAATAAAATTTTGAAAATTTAAAAAATGCGTTACACTTTTTAAATAATTTTAAACGTTGGTTTTTTGAGAAAATCTATCGGTTTTTGAAAACAAACATTTTTCAAAATTTAAAAATATGCGTTACACTTTTCAATTATTTTAAACGTCGACTTTGGCGAAAATCTAACGGCTGTTGACAAAAATAAAATTTTAAGATAATTTTGAAAAATACGTAACACTTCTTTAATAATTTTAAACGTTGGTTTTTTGAGAAAATCTATCGGTTTTTGAAAAAAAACATTTTTCAAAATTTAAAAATATGCGTTACACTTTTCAATTATTTTAAACGTCGACTTTGGCGAAAATCTAACGGCTGTTGACAAAAATAAAATTTTGATAATTTTGAAAAATACGTAACACTTTTAAATAATTTTAAACGTTGGTTTTTTGAGAAAATCTAACGGTTTTTGAAAAAAAAAAATTTTTAAAAATTTTGAAAAATATGCGTTACACTTTTCAATTATTTTAAACGTCGACTTTGGCAAAAATCTAACGGCTTTTGACAAAAAAAAAATTTTCAAAATTTAAAAATATGCGTTACACGTTTCAATTATTTTAAACGTCGACTTTGGCAAAACAGCCGTTAGGCTGTTGACAAAAATAAAATTTTGAAAAATGCGTTACACTTTTAAATAATTTAAAACGTAGATTTTTGTAACGGTATTTGACAAAAAAAATTTATGAAAATTTTGAAAATTTGTTTACACTTTCAGTAATTTTATTTGTCCACTTTTGCAAAAATCAAACGGCTTTTGACAAAAAAAATTTTTTTTCAAAATTTAAAAATATGCTTTACACTTTTCAATTATTTTAAACGTCGACTTTGGCGAAAATCTAACGGCTGTTGACAAAAATAAAAATTTGATAATTTTGGAAAATATGTAACACTTCTTAACAATTTTAAACGTTGGTTTTTTGGGAAAATCTATAGGTTTTTAAAAACAACAAATTTTAAAAAATTCAAAAATAAAAATTGCGTTACACTTTTAAATTTATTTTAAACGTCGACTTTGGCAAAAATCTAACGGCTGTTGACAAAAATAAAATTTTGAAAAATGCGTTACACTTTTAAATAATTTAAAACGTAGATATTTTGTAACGGTATTTGATTTCAAAAAAAATTTTATGAAAATTTTGAAAATTTGTTTACACTTTCAGTAATTTTATTTGTCCACTTTTGCAAAAATCAAACGGCTTTTGACAAAAAAAAATTTTTCAAAATTTAAAAATATGCTTTACACTTTTCAATTATTTTAAACGTCGACTTTGGCGAAAATCTAACGGCTGTTGACAAAAATAAAATTTTGATAATTTTGAAAATATGTAACACTTAACAATTTTAATCGTTGGTT
>JAECXD010000663.1:0-24877 GCA_018151445.1 Zaprionus inermis | reverse complement strand
AAACCAACGATTTAAATTGTTAAGAAGTGTTACGTATTGCTCAAAATTATGAAAATTTTATTTTGTGTCAACAGCCGTTAGATTTTCGCCAAAGTCGACGTTTAAAATAATTAAAAAGTGTAAATTTAAATTTTTAAAAATATTTGTTTTCAAAAACCGATAGATTTTCTCAAAAAACCAACGTTTAAAATTGTTAAGAAGTGTTACGTATTTTTCAAAATTATCAAAATTTTATTTTTGTCAACAGCCGTTAGATTTTCGCCAAAGTCGACGTTTAAAATAATTGAAAAGTGTAAAGCATATTTTTAAATTTTCAAAAATGTTTGTTTTCAAAAACCGATAGATTTTCTCAAAAAACCAACGATTAAAATTGTTAAGAAGTGTTACGTATTTTTCAAAATTATCAAAATTTTATATTTGTCAACAGCCGTTAGATTTTCGCAAATGTCGACGTTTAAATTTATTGAAAAGTGTAACGCATTTTTTGAAATTATCAAAAATATTTTGTTTTAAAACCGATAGATTTTCTCAAAAAACCAACGTTTAAAATTGTTAAGAAGTGTTACGTATTTTTCAAAATTATCAAAATTTTATTTTTGTCAACAGCCGTTAGATTTTCGCCAAAGTCGACGTTTAAAATAATTGAAAAGTGTAACGCATTTTTTGAAATTTTCAAAAATATTTTGTTTTCAAAAACCGATAGATTTTCTCAAAAAACCAACGTTTAAAATTGTTAAGAAGTGTTACGTATTTTTCAAAATTATCAAAATTTTATTTTTGTCAACAGCCGTTAGATTTTCGCCAAAGTCGACGTTTAAAATAATTGAAAAGTGTAACGCATATTTTTAAATTTTCAAAAATATTTTGTTTTCAAAAACCGATAGATTTTCTCAAAAAACCAACGTTTAAAATTGTTAAGAAGTGTTACGTATTTTTCAAAATTATCAAAATTTTATTTTTGTCAACAGCCGTTAGATTTTCGCAAATGTCGACGTTTAAATTTATTGAAAAGTGTAACGCATTTTTTGAAATTATCAAAAATATTTTGTTTTAAAACCGATAGATTTTCTCAAAAAACCAACGATTAAAATTGTTAAGAAGTGTTACGTATTGCTCAAAATTATGAAAATTTTATTTTGTGTCAACAGCCGTTAGATTTTCGCCAAAGTCGACGTTTAAAATAATTGAAAAGTGTAACGATTTTAAATTTTTAAAAATATTTGTTTTCAAAAAAACCGATAGATTTTCTCAAAAAACCAACGTTTAAAATTGTTAAGAAGTGTTACGTATTTTTCAAAATTATCAAAATTTTATTTTTGTCAACAGCCGTTAGATTTTCGCCAAAGTCGACGTTTAAAATAATTGAAAAGTGTAACGCATATTTTTAAATTTTCAAAAATTTTTGTTTTCAAAAACCGATAGATTTTCTCAAAAAACCAACGTTTAAAATTGTTAAGAAGTGTTACGTATTTTTCAAAATTATCAAAATTTTATAATTGTCAAGAGCCGTTAGATTTTCGCCAAAGTCGACGTTTAAAATAATTGAAAAGTGTAACGCATTTTTTTAAATTTTCAAAAATTTTTGTTTTCAAAAACCGATAGATTTTCTCAAAAAACCAACGATTAAAATTGTTAAGAAGTGTTACGTATTTTTCAAAATTATCAAAATTTTATATTTGTCAACAGCCGTTAGATTTTCGCAAATGTCGACGTTTAAATTTATTGAAAAGTGTAACGCATTTTTTGAAATTATCAAAAATATTTTGTTTTAAAACCGATAGATTTTCTCAAAAAACCAACGATTAAAATTGTTAAGAAGTGTTACGTATTTTTCAAAATTATCAAAATTTTATTTTTGTCAACAGCCGTTAGATTTTCGCCAAAGTCGACGTTTAAAATAATTGAAAAGTGTAACGCATTATTTTTAAATTTTTAAAAATATTTTTTTTTTAAAAACCGATAGATTTTCTCAAAAAACCAACGTTTAAAATTGTTAAGAAGTGTTACGTATTTTTCAAAATTATCAAAATTTTATTTTTGTCAACAGCCGTTAGATTTTCGCCAAAGTCGACGTTTAAAATAATTGAAAAGTGTAACGCATTTTTTTAAATTTTCAAAAATATTTTGTTTTCAAAAACCGATAGATTTTCTCAAAAAACCAACGATTAAAATTGTTAAGAAGTGTTACGTATTTTTCAAAATTATCAAAATTTTATTTTTGTCAACAGCCGTTAGATTTTCGCAAATGTCGACGTTTAAATTTATTGAAAAGTGTAACGCATTTTTTGAAATTATCAAAAATATTTTGTTTTAAAACCGATAGATTTTCTCAAAAAACCAACGTTTAAAATTGTTAAGAAGTGTTACGTATTTTTCAAAATTATCAAAATTTTATATTTGTCAACAGCCGTTAGATTTTCGCAAATGTCGACGTTTAAATTTATTGAAAAGTGTAACGCATTTTTTGAAATTATCAAAAAAATTTTGTTTTAAAACCGATAGATTTTCTCAAAAAACCAACGATTAAAATTGTTAAGAAGTGTTACGTATTGCTCAAAATTATGAAAATTTTATTTTGTGTCAACAGCCGTTAGATTTTCGCCAAAGTCGACGTTTAAAATAATTAAAAAGTGTAAATTTAAATTTTTAAAAATATTTGTTTTCAAAAACCGATAGATTTTCTCAAAAAACCAACGTTTAAAATTGTTAAGAAGTGTTACGTATTTTTCAAAATTATCAAACTTTTATTTTTGTCAACAGCCGTTAGATTTTCGCCAAAGTCGACGTTTAAAATAATTGAAAAGTGTAAAGCATATTTTTAAATTTTCAAAAATATTTTGTTTTCAAAAACCGATAGATTTTCTCAAAAAACCAACGATTAAAATTGTTAAGAAGTGTTACGTATTTTTCAAAATTATCAAACTTTTATTTTTGTCAACAGCCGTTAGATTTTCGCAAATGTCGACGTTTAAATTTATTGAAAAGTGTAACGCATTTTTTGAAATTATCAAAAATATTTTGTTTTAAAACCGATAGATTTTCTCAAAAAACCAACGATTAAAATTGTTAAGAAGTGTTACGTATTTTTCAAAATTATCAAAATTTTATTTTTGTCAACAGCCGTTAGATTTTCGCCAAAGTCGACGTTTAAAATAATTGAAAAGTGTAAATTTAAATTTTTAAAAATTTTTGTTTTCAAAAACCGATAGATTTTCTCAAAAAACCAACGTTTAACATTGTTAAGAAGTGTTACGTATTTTTCAAAATTATCAAAATTTTATTTTTGTCAACAGCCGTTAGATTTTCGCCAAATGTCGACGTTTAAAATTTATTGAAAAGTGTAACGCATTTTTTGAAATTATCAAAAAATTTTTGTTTTCAAAAACCGATAGATTTTCTCAAAAAACCAACGATTAAAATTGTTAAGAAGTGTTACGTATTTTTCAAAATTATCAAAATTTTATTTTTGTCAACAGCCGTTAGATTTTCGCCAAAGTCGACGTTTAAAATAATTGAAAAGTGTAACGCATATTTTTAAATTTTCAAAAATTTTTGTTTTAAAAAACCGATAGATTTTCTCAAAAAACCAACGATTAAAATTGTTAAGAAGTGTTACGTATTTTTCAAAATTATCAAAATTTTATTTTTGTCAACAGCCGTTAGATTTTCGCAAATGTCGACGTTTAAATTTATTGAAAAGTGTAACGCATTTTTTGAAATTATCAAAAATATTTTGTTTTAAAACCGATAGATTTTCTCAAAAAACCAACGATTAAAATTGTTAAGAAGTGTTACGTATTTTTCAAAATTATCAAAATTTTATATTTGTCAACAGCCGTTAGATTTTCGCAAATGTCGACGTTTAAATTTATTGAAAAGTGTAACGCATTTTTTGAAATTATCAAAAATATTTTGTTTTAAAACCGATAGATTTTCTCAAAAAACCAACGATTAAAATTGTTAAGAAGTGTTACGTATTGCTCAAAATTATGAAAATTTTATTTTGTGTCAACAGCCGTTAGATTTTCGCCAAAGTCGACGTTTAAAATAATTGAAAAGTGTAAATTTAAATTTTTAAAAATATTTGTTTTCAAAAACCGATTCATTTTCTCAAAAAACCAACGTTTAAAATTGTTAAGAAGTGTTACGTATTTTTCAAAATTATCAAAATTTTATTTTTGTCAACAGCCGTTAGATTTTCGCCAAAGTCGACGTTTAAAATAATTGAAAAGTGTAACGCATATTTTTAAATTTTCAAAAATATTTTGTTTTCAAAAACCGATAGATTTTCTCAAAAAACCAACGATTAAAATTGTTAAGAAGTGTTACGTATTTTTCAAAATTATCAAAATTTTATTTTTGTCAACAGCCGTTAGATTTTCGCAAATGTCGACGTTTAAATTTATTGAAAAGTGTAACGCATTTTTTGAAATTATCAAAAATATTTTGTTTTAAAACCGATAGATTTTCTCAAAAAACCAACGTTTAAAATTGTTAAGAAGTGTTACGTATTTTTCAAAATTATCAAAATTTTATTTTTGTCAACAGCCGTTAGATTTTCGCCAAATGTCGACGTTTAAAATTATTGAAAAGTGTAACGCATTTTTTAAATTATCAAAAAAATTTTTGTTTTCAAAAACCGATAGATTTTCTCAAAAAACCAACGATTAAAATTGTTAAGAAGTGTTACGTATTTTTCAAAATTATCAAAATTTTATTTTTGTCAACAGCCGTTAGATTTTCGCCAAAGTCGACGTTTAAAATAATTGAAAAGTGTAACGCATTTTTTGAAATTTTCAAAAAAATTTTTGTTTTAAAAACCGATAGATTTTCTCAAAAAACCAACGTTTAAAATTGTTAAGAAGTGTTACGTATTTTTCAAAATTATCAAAATTTTATATTTGTCAACAGCCGTTAGATTTTCGCCAAAGTCGACGTTTAAAATAATTGAAAAGTGTAACGCATTTTTTGAAATTATCAAAAATATTTTGTTTTCAAAAACCGATAGATTTTCTCAAAAAACCAACGTTTAAAATTGTTAAGAAGTGTTACGTATTTTTCAAAATTATCAAAATTTTATATTTGTCAACAGCCGTTAGATTTTCGCAAATGTCGACGTTTAAATTTATTGAAAAGTGTAACGCATTTTTTGAAATTATCAAAAAAATTTTGTTTTAAAAACCGATAGATTTTCTCAAAAAACCAACGATTAAAATTGTTAAGAAGTGTTACGTATTTCTTCAAAATTATCAAAATTTTATTTTGTGTCAACAGCCGTTAGATTTTCGCCAAAGTCGACGTTTAAAATAATTAAAAAGTGTAACGCATTTTTTGAAATTTTTAAAAATATTTTGTTTTCAAAAACCGATAGATTTTCTCAAAAAACCAACGTTTAAAATTGTTAAGAAGTGTTACGTATTTTTCAAAATTATCAAACTTTTATTTTTGTCAACAGCCGTTAGATTTTCGCCAAAGTCGACGTTTAAAATAATTGAAAAGTGTAACGCATTTTTTTAAATTTTCAAAAATATTTTGTTTTCAAAAACCGATAGATTTTCTCAAAAAACCAACGTTTAAAATTGTTAAGAAGTGTTACGTATTTTTCAAAATTATCAAAATTTTATTTTTGTCAACAGCCGTTAGATTTTCGCAAATGTCGACGTTTAAATTTATTGAAAAGTGTAACGCATTTTTTGAAATTATCAAAAATATTTTGTTTTAAAACCGATAGATTTTCTCAAAAAACCAACGTTTAAAATTGTTAAGAAGTGTTACGTATTTTTCAAAATTATCAAAATTTTATTTTTGTCAACAGCCGTTAGATTTTCGCCAAATGTCGACGTTTAAAATTTATTGAAAAGTGTAACGCATTTTTTTAAATTTTCAAAAATATTTTGTTTTCAAAAACCGATAGATTTTCTCAAAAAAACAACGTTTAAAATTGTTAAGAAGTGTTACGTATTTTTCAAAATTATCAAAATTTTATTTTTGTCAACAGCCGTTAGATTTTCGCCAAAGTCGACGTTTAAATTTATTGAAAAGTGTAACGCATTTTTTGAAATTATCAAAAATATTTTGTTTTAAAACCGATAGATTTTCTCAAAAAACCAACGTTTAAAATTGTTAAGAAGTGTTACGTATTTTTCAAAATTATCAAAATTTTATTTTTGTCAACAGCCGTTAGATTTTCGCCAAATGTCGACGTTTAAAATTTATTGAAAAGTGTAACGCATTTTTTGAAATTTTCAAAAATATTTTGTTTTCAAAAACCGATAGATTTTCTCAAAAAACCAACGTTTAAAATTGTTAAGAAGTGTTACGTATTTTTCAAAATTATCAAAATTTTATTTTTGTCAACAGCCGTTAGATTTTCGCAAATGTCGACGTTTAAATTTATTGAAAAGTGTAACGCATTTTTTGAAATTATCAAAAATATTTTGTTTTAAAACCGATAGATTTTCTCAAAAAACCAACGATTAAAATTGTTAAGAAGTGTTACGTATTTTTCAAAATTATCAAAATTTTATATTTGTCAACAGCCGTTAGATTTTCGCAAATGTCGACGTTTAAATTTATTGAAAAGTGTAACGCATTTTTTGAAATTATCAAAAAAATTTTTGTTTTAAAACCGATAGATTTTCTCAAAAAACCAACGATTAAAATTGTTAAGAAGTGTTACGTATTTTTCAAAATTATGAAAATTTTATTTTGTGTCAACAGCCGTTAGATTTTCGCCAAAGTCGACGTTTAAAATAATTAAAAAGTGTAACGCATTTTTAAATTTTTAAAAATATTTTGTTTTCAAAAACCGATAGATTTTCTCAAAAAACCAACGTTTAAAATTGTTAAGAAGTGTTACGTATTTTTCAAAATTATCAAACTTTTATTTTTGTCAACAGCCGTTAGATTTTCGCCAAAGTCGACGTTTAAAATAATTGAAAAGTGTACAGCATATTTTTAAATTTTGAAAAATGTTTGTTATCAAAAACCGATCGATTTTCTCAAAAAAACAACGATTAAAATTATTTAGAAGTGTTACGTATTTTTCAAAATTATCAAAATTTTATATTTGTCAACAGCCGTTAGATTTTCGCAAATGTCGACGTTTAAATTTATTGAAAAGTGTAACGCATTTTTTGAAATTATCAAAAATATTTTGTTTTAAAACCGATAGATTTTCTCAAAAAACCAACGTTTAAAATTGTTAAGAAGTGTTACGTATTTTTCAAAATTATCAAAATTTTATTTTTGTCAACAGCCGTTAGATTTTCGCAAATGTCGACGTTTAAATTTATTGAAAAGTGTAACGCATTTTTTGAAATTATCAAAAAAATTTTTGTTTTAAAAACCGATAGATTTTCTCAAAAAACCAACGATTAAAATTGTTAAGAAGTGTTACGTATTGCTCAAAATTATGAAAATTTTATTTTGTGTCAACAGCCGTTAGATTTTCGCCAAAGTCGACGTTTAAAATAATTGAAAAGTGTAACGATTTTTAAATTTTTAAAAATATTTGTTTTCAAAAACCGATAGATTTTCTCAAAAAACCAACCAACGTTTAAAATTGTTAAGAAGTGTTACGTATTTTTCAAAATTATCAAAATTTTATTTTTGTCAACAGCCGTTAGATTTTCGCCAAATGTCGACGTTTAAAATTATTGAAAAGCGTAACGCATATTTTTAAATTTTCAAAAATTTTTGTTTCAAAAACCGATAGATTTTCTCAAAAAACCAACGTTTAAAATTGTTAAGAAGTGTTACGTATTTTTCAAAATTATCAAAATTTTATATTTGTCAACAGCCGTTAGATTTTCGCAAATGTCGACGTTTAAATTTATTGAAAAGTGTAACGCATTTTTTGAAATTATCAAAAATATTTTGTTTTAAAACCGATAGATTTTCTCAAAAAACCAACGTTTAAAATTGTTAAGAAGTGTTACGTATTTTTCAAAATTATCAAAATTTTATTTTTGTCAACAGCCGTTAGATTTTCGCAAAAGTCGACGTTTAAAATTATTGAAAAGTGTAACGCATTTTTTTAAATTTTTAAAAAAATTTTTTTTTAAAAACCGATAGATTTTCTCAAAAAACCAACGTTTAAAATTGTTAAGAAGTGTTACGTATTTTTCAAAACTATCAAAATTTTATTTTTGTCAACAGCCGTTAGATTTTCGCCAAAGTCGACGTTTAAAATAATTGAAAAGTGTAAAGCATAGATTTTCTCAAAAAACCAACGTTTAAAATTGTTAAGAAGTGTTACGTATTTTTCAAAATTATCAAAATTTTATATTTGTCAACAGCCGTTAGATTTTCGCAAATGTCGACGTTTAAATTTATTGAAAAGTGTAACGCATTTTTTGAAATTTTAAAAATCAAAAATATTTTGTTTTAAAAACCGATAGATTTTCTCAAAAAACCAACGTTTAAAATTGTTAAGAAGTGTTACGTATTTTTCAAAATTATCAAAATTTTATTTTATTTGTCAACAGCCGTTAGATTTTCGCCAAAGTCGACGTTTAAAATTATTGAAAAGTGTAACGCATTTTTTTAAATTTTTAAAAATATTTTTTTTTTTTAAAACCGATAGATTTTCTCAAAAAACCAACGTTTAAAATTGTTAAGAAGTGTTACGTATTTTTCAAATTATCAAAATTTTATTCTTGTCAACAGCCGTTAGATTTTCGCCAAAGTCGACGTTTAAAATTATTGAAAAGTGTAACGCATTTTTTTAAATTTTCAAAAATGTTTTGTTTTAAAAAACCGATAGATTTTCTCAAAAAACCAACGATTAAAATTGTTAAGAAGTGTTACGTATTTTTCAAAATTATCAAAATTTTATTATTGTCAACAGCCGTTAGATTTTCGCAAATGTCGACGTTTAAATTTATTAAAAATTGTGTAACGCATTTTTTGAAATTATCAAACAAAATTTTGTTTTAAAACCGATAGATTTTCTCAAAAAACCAACGATTAAATATGTTAAGAAGTGTTACGAATTGCTCAAAATTATAAAAATTTTATTTTGTGTCAACAACCGTTAGATTTTCGCCAAAGTCGACGTTTAAAATAATTGAAAAGTGTAACGCATTTTTTGAAATTATCAAAAAAATTTTGTTTTAAAAACCGATAGATTTTCTCAAATAACCAACGTTTAAAATTGTTAAGAAGTGTTACGTATTTTTCAAAATTATCAAAATTTTATTATTGTCAACAGCCGTTAGATTTTCGCCAAAGTCGACGTTTAAAATAATTGAAAAGTGTAACGCATATTTTTAAATTTTAAAAAATATTTTTTTTTTTTTTGAAAACCGATAGATTTTCTCAAAAAACCAACGATTAAAATTGTTAAGAAGTGTTACGTATTTTTCAAAATTATTAAAATTTTATTTTGTCAACAGCCGTTAGATTTTTGCAAATGTCGACGTTTAAAATTATTGAAAAGTGTAACGCATTTTTTGAAATTTTCAAAATATTTTGTTTTCAAAAACCTACAGAATTTCTCAAAAAACTAACGATTAAAATTATTAAGAAGTGTTACGTTTTTTTCAAAATTATCAAAATTTTATATTTGTCAACAGCCGTTAGATTTTCGACAAAGTCGACGTTTAAAATTTATTGAAAAGTGTAACGCATTTTTTAAATTTTCAAAAAATTTTTGTTTTCAAAAACCGATAGATTTTCTCAAAAAACCAACGTTTAAAATTGTTAAGAAGTGTTACGTATTTTTCAAAATTATCAAAATTTTATATTTGTCAACAGCCGTTAGATTTTCGCCAAAGTCGACGTTTAAAATAATTGAAAAGTGTAACGCATTTTTTGAAATTATCAAAAATATTTTGTTTTCAAAAACCGATAGATTTTCTCAAAAAACCAACGATTTAAAATTGTTAAGAAGTGTTACGTATTTTTCAAAATTATCAAAATTTTATTTTTGTCAACAGCCGTTAGATTTTCGCCAAAGTCGACGTTTAAAATATATTGAAAAGTGTAACGCATTTTTTAAATTTTCAAAAATATTTTGTTTTAAAAAACCGATAGATTTTCTCAAAAAACCAACGTTTAAAATTGTTAAGAAGTGTTACGTATTTTTCAAAATTATCAAAATTTTATTTTTGTCAACAGCCGTTAGATTTTCGCCAAAGTCGACGTTTAAAATTATTGAAAAGTGTAACGCATTTTTTGAAATTTTCAAAAAAATTTTTGTTTTCAAAAACCGATAGATTTTCTCAAAAAACCAACGTTTAAAATTGTTAAGAAGTGTTACGTATTTTTCAAAATTATCAAAATTTTATTTTTGTCAACAGCCGTTAGATTTTCGCCAAATGTCGACGTTTAAAATTATTGAAAAGTGTAACGCATTTTTTTAAATTATCAAAAATATTTTGTTTTAAAACCGATAGATTTTCTCAAAAAACCAACGTTTAAAATTGTTAAGAAGTGTTACGTATTTTTCAAAATTATCAAAATTTTATTTTTGTCAACAGCCGTTAGATTTTCGCAAATGTCGACGTTTAAAATTTTTGAAAAGTGTAACGCATTTTTTGAAATTTTCAAAAATATTTTGTTTTAAAAAACCGATAGATTTTCTCAAAAAACCAACGATTAAAATTGTTAAGAAGTGTTACGTATTTTTCAAAATTATCAAAATTTTATTTTTGTCAACAGCCGTTAGATTTTCGCAAAAGTCGACGTTTAAAATTTATTGAAAAGTGTAACGCATTTTTTTAAATTTTTAAAAAAATTTTGTTTTCAAAAACCGATAGATTTTCTCAAAAAACCAACGTTTAAAATTGTTAAGAAGTGTTACGTATTTTTCAAAATTATCAAAATTTTATTTTTGTCAACAGCCGTTAGATTTTCGCCAAAGTCGACGTTTAAAATTATTGAAAAGTGTAACGCATTTTTTAAATTTTCAAAAATATTTGTTTTTTAAAACCGATAGATTTTCTCAAAAAACCAACGTTTAAAATTGTTAAGAAGTGTTACGTATTTTTCAAAATTATCAAAATTTTATTTTTGTCAACAGCCGTTAGATTTTCGCAAAAGTCGACGTTTAAAATAATATTGAAAAGTGTGATTTTTAAATTTTCAAAAATATTTTGTTTTCAAAAACCGATAGATTTTCTAAAAAAAAAAACGATAAAAATTATTAAGAAGTGTACGTATTTTTCAAAATATAAAATTTTATTTTTGTCAACAGCCGTTAGATTTTCGCAAAGTCGACGTTTAAAATATTGAAAATTAACGCATTTTATAATTTTAAAAAAAAAACCAACGTTTAAAATTGTTAAGAAGTGTTACGTATTTTTCAAAATTATCAAAATTTTATTTTTGTCAACAGCCGTTAGATTTTCGCCAAAGTCGACGTTTAAAATTATTGAAAAGTGTAACGCATTTTTTTAAATTTTCAAAAATATTTTGTTTTCAAAAACCGATAGATTTTCTCAAAAAACCAACGTTTAAAATTGTTAAGAAGTGTTACGTATTTTTCAAAATTATCAAAATTTTATTTTTGTGCAACAGCCGTTAGATTTTCGCCAAAGTCGACGTTTAAAATTAATTGAAAAGTGTAACGCATTTTTTGAAATTTTCAAAAATATTTTGTTTTCAAAAACCGATAGATTTTCTCAAAAAACCAACGATTTAAAATTGTTAAGAAGTGTTACGTATTTTTCAAAATTATCAAAATTTTATTTTTGTCAACAGCCGTTAGATTTTCGCCAAAGTCGACGTTTAAAATAATTGAAAAGTGTAACGCATTTTTTGAAATTATCAAAAATATTTTGTTTTAAAACCGATAGATTTTCTCAAAAAACCAACGTTTAAAATTGTTAAGAAGTGTTACGTATTTTTCAAAATTATCAAACTTTTATTTTTGTCAACAGCCGTTAGATTTTCGCCAAAGTCGACGTTTAAAATAATTGAAAAGTGTAACGCATTTTTTGAAATTTTCAAAAATATTTTTTTTTTAAAAACCGATAGATTTTCTCAAAAAACCAACGTTTAAAATTGTTAAGAAGTGTTACGTATTTTTCAAAATTATCAAAATTTTATTTTTGTCAACAGCCGTTAGATTTTCGCAAATGTCGACGTTTAAATTTATTGAAAAGTGTAACGCATTTTTTGAAATTATCAAAAATATTTTGTTTTAAAACCGATAGATTTTCTCAAAAAACCAACGTTTAAAATTGTTAAGAAGTGTTACGTATTTTTCAAAATTATCAAAATTTTATTTTTGTCAACAGCCGTTAGATTTTCGCCAAAGTCGACGTTTAAAATTATTGAAAAGTGTAACGCATTTTTTGAAATTTTCAAAAATATTTTGTTTTCAAAAACCGATAGATTTTCTCAAAAAACCAACGTTTAAAATTGTTAAGAAGTGTTACGTATTTTTCAAAATTATCAAAATTTTATTTTTGTCAACAGCCGTTAGATTTTCGCCAAAGTCGACGTTTAAATTTATTGAAAAGTGTAACGCATTTTTTGAAATTATCAAAAATATTTTGTTTTAAAACCGATAGATTTTCTCAAAAAACCAACGATTAAAATTGTTAAGAAGTGTTACGTATTTTTCAAAATTATCAAAATTTTATTTTTGTCAACAGCCGTTAGATTTTCGCAAATGTCGACGTTTAAATTTATTGAAAAGTGTAACGCATTTTTTGAAATTATCAAAAAAATTTTTGTTTTAAAAACCGATAGATTTTCTCAAAAAACCAACGATTAAAATTGTTAAGAAGTGTTACGTATTTTTCAAAATTATCAAAATTTTATTTTTGTCAACAGCCGTTAGATTTTCGCCAAAGTCGACGTTTAAAATAATTGAAAAGTGTAACGCATTTTTTGAAATTTTTAAAAATATTTTGTTTTCAAAAACCGATAGATTTTCTCAAAAAACCAACGTTTAAAATTGTTAAGAAGTGTTACGTATTTTTCAAAATTATCAAAATTTTATTTTTGTCAACAGCCGTTAGATTTTCGCCAAAGTCGACGTTTAAAATAATTGAAAAGTGTAACGCATTTTTTTAAATTTTCAAAAATATTTTGTTTTCAAAAACCGATAGATTTTCTCAAAAAACCAACGTTTAAAATTGTTAAGAAGTGTTACGTATTTTTCAAAATTATCAAAATTTTATTTTTGTCAACAGCCGTTAGATTTTCGCAAATGTCGACGTTTAAATTTATTGAAAAGTGTAACGCATTTTTTGAAATTATCAAAAATATTTTGTTTTAAAACCGATAGATTTTCTCAAAAAAACAACGATTAAAATTGTTAAGAAGTGTTACGTATTTTTCAAAATTATCAAAATTTTATTTTTGTCAACAGCCGTTAGATTTTCGCAAAAGTCGACGTTTAAAATTATTGAAAAGTGTAACGCATTTTTTAAATTTTTAAAAATATTTTTTTTTAAAAACCGATAGATTTTCTCAAAAAACCAACGTTTAAAATTGTTAAGAAGTGTTACGTATTTTTCAAAATTATCAAAATTTTATTTTTGTCAACAGCCGTTAGATTTTCGCCAAAGTCGACGTTTAAAATAATTGAAAAGTGTAACGCATTTTTTGAAATTTTCAAAAATATTTTGTTTTAAAAAACCGATAGATTTTCTCAAAAAACCAACGTTTAAAATTGTTAAGAAGTGTTACGTATTTTTCAAAATTATCAAAATTTTATTTTTGTCAACAGCCGTTAGATTTTCGCAAAAGTCGACGTTTAAAATTATTGAAAAGTGTAACGCATTTTTTGAATTTTCAAAAAATTTTGTTTTTAAAAACCGATAGATTTTCTCAAAAAACCAACGTTTAAAATTGTTAAGAAGTGTTACGTATTTTTCAAAATTATCAAAATTTTATTTTTGTCAACAGCCGTTAGATTTTCGCCAAAGTCGACGTTTAAAATTATTGAAAAGTGTAACGCATTTTTTTAAATTTTTCAAAAATATTTTTTTTTAAAAACCGATAGATTTTCTCAAAAAACCAACGATTAAAATTGTTAAGAAGTGTTACGTATTTTTCAAAATTATCAAAATTTTATTTTTGTCAACAGCCGTTAGATTTTCGCAAATGTCGACGTTTAAATTTATTGAAAAGTGTAACGCATTTTTTGAAATTATCAAAAAAAATTTTGTTTTAAAACCGATAGATTTTCTCAAAAAACCAACGATTAAAATTGTTAAGAAGTGTTACGTATTGCTCAAAATTATGAAAATTTTATTTTGTGTCAACAGCCGTTAGATTTTCGCCAAAGTCGACGTTTAAATTTATTGAAAAGTGTAACGCATTTTTTGAAATTATCAAAAATATTTTGTTTTAAAACCGATAGATTTTCTCAAAAAACCAACGTTTAAAATTATTAAGAAGTGTTACGTATTTTTCAAAATTATCAAAATTTTATTATTGTCAACAGCCGTTAGATTTTCGCCAAAGTCGACGTTTAAAATAATTGAAAAGTGTAACACATTTTTTTAAATTATCAAAAATATTTTTTTTTAAAAACCGATAGATTTTCTCAAAAAACCAACGTTTAAAATTGTTAAGAAGTGTTACGTATTTTTCAAAATTATCAAAATTTTATTTTTGTCAACAGCCGTTAGATTTTCGCAAATGTCGACGTTTAAATTTATTGAAAAGTGTAACGCATTTTTTGAAATTATCAAAAAAAATTTTGTTTTAAAACCGATAGATTTTCTCAAAAAACCAACGATTAAAATTGTTAAGAAGTGTTACGTATTTTTCAAAATTATCAAAATTTTATTTTTGTCAACAGCCGTTAGATTTTTGCCAAAGTCGACGTTTAAAATTATTGAAAAGTGTAAAGCATTTTTTGAAATTTTTAAAAAAATTTTTGTTTTAAAACCGATAGATTTTCTCAAAAAACCAACGTTTAAAATTATTAAGAAGTGTTACGTATTTTTCAAAATTATCAAAATTTTATTATTGTCAACAGCCGTTAGATTTTCGCCAAAGTCGACGTTTAAATTTATTGAAAAGTGTAACGCATTTTTTAAATTTTCAAAAATATTTTGTTTTCAAAAACCGATAGATTTTCTCAAAAAACCAACGTTTAAAATTGTTAAGAAGTGTTACGTATTTTTCAAAATTATCAAAATTTTATTTTTGTCAACAGCCGTTAGATTTTCGCCAAAGTCGACGTTTAAAATAATTGAAAAGTGTAACGCATTTTTTGAAATTTTTAAAAAAATTTTTGTTTTCAAAAACCGATAGATTTTCTCAAAAAATCAACGTTTAAAATTGTTAAGAAGTGTTACGTATTTTTCAAAATTATCAAAATTTTATATTTGTCAACAGCCGTTAGATTTTCGCAAATGTCGACGTTTAAAATTATTGAAAAGTGTAACGCATTTTTTGAAATTATCAAAAAAATTTTGTTTTAAAAACCGATAGATTTTCTCAAATAACCAACAATTAAAATTGTTAAGAAGTGTTACGTATTTTTGAAAATTATGAAAATTTTATATTTGTCAACAGCCATTAGATTTTCGCCAAAGTCGACGTTTAAAATAATTGAAAAGTGTAACGCATTTTTTGAAATTTTTAAAAATATTTGTTTTTTAAAACCGATAGATTTTCTCAAAAAACCAACGTTTAAAATTGTTAAGAAGTGTTACGTATTTTTCAAAATTATCAAAATTTTATTTTTGTCAACAGCCGTTAGATTTTCGCCAAAGTCGACGTTTAAAATTATTGAAAAGTGTAACGCATTTTTTTAAATTTTCAAAAATATTTTTTTTTAAAAACCGATAGATTTTCTCAAAAAACCAACGTTTAAAATTGTTAAGAAGTGTTACGTATTTTTCAAAATTATCAAAATTTTATTTTTGTCAACAGCCGTTAGATTTTCGCCAAAGTCGACGTTTAAAATTATTGAAAAGTGTAACGCATTTTTTGAAATTATCAAAAATATTTTGTTTTAAAACCGATAGATTTTCTCAAAAAACCAACGTTTAAAATTGTTAAGAAGTGTTACGTATTTTTCAAAATTATCAAAATTTTATTTTGTCAACAGCCGTTAGATTTTCGCAAAAGTCGACGTTTAAAATTATTGAAAAGTGTAACGCATTTTTTTGAAATTATCAAAAATAAAATTTTGTTTTTTTAAAAAAAGCAAAAACCGATAGATTTTCTCAAAAAACCAACGTTTAAAATTGTTAAGAAGTGTTACGTATTTTTCAAAATTATCAAAATTTTATTTTTTGTCAACAGCCGTTAGATTTTCGCCAAAGTCGACGTTTAAAATTATTGAAAAGTGTAACGCATTTTTTTAAATTTTCAAAAATATTTTGTTTTCAAAAACCGATAGATTTTCTCAAAAAACCAACGTTTAAAATTGTTAAGAAGTGTTACGTATTTTTCAAAATTATCAAAATTTTATTTTTGTCAACAGCCGTTAGATTTTCGCAAATGTCGACGTTTAAAATTATTGAAAAGTGTAACGCATTTTTTGAAATTTTCAAAAAAATTTTTGTTTTAAAAACCGATAGATTTTCTCAAAAAACCAACGTTTAAAATTGTTAAGAAGTGTTACGTATTTTTCAAAATTATCAAAATTTTATTTTTGTCAACAGCCGTTAGATTTTCGCCAAAGTCGACGTTTAAAATTATTGAAAAGTGTAACGCATTTTTTGAAATTTTCAAAAAAAATTTTGTTTTCAAAAACCGATAGATTTTCTCAAAAAACCAACGATTAAAATTGTTAAGAAGTGTTACGTATTTTTCAAAATTATCAAAATTTTATATTTGTCAACAGCCGTTAGATTTTCGCAAATGTCGACGTTTAAAATTATTGAAAAGTGTAACGCATTTTTTGAAATTTTTAAAAAATTTTTGTTTTCAAAAACCGATAGATTTTCTCAAAAAACCAACGTTTAAAATTGTTAAGAAGTGTTACGTATTTTTCAAAATTATCAAAATTTTATTTTTGTCAACAGCCGTTAGATTTTCGCCAAAGTCGACGTTTAAAATTATTGAAAAGTGTAACGCATTTTTTTAAATTTTCAAAAATATTTTTTTTTTAAAACCGATAGATTTTCTCAAAAAACCAAAGTTTAAAATTGTTAAGAAGTGTTACGTATTTTTCAAAATTATCAAAATTTTATTCTTGTCAACAGCCGTTAGATTTTCGCAAATGTCGACGTTTAAATTTATTGAAAAGTGTAACGCATTTTTTGAAATTTTCAAACAAATTTTTGTTTTAAAAACCGATAGATTTTCTCAAAAAACCAACGTTTAAAATTGTTAAGAAGTGTTACGTATTTTCCAAAATTATCAAAATTTTATTTTTGTCAACAGCCGTTAGATTTTCGCCAAAGTCGACGTTTAAAATTATTGAAAAGTGTAACGCATTTTTTTAAATTTTCAAAAATATTTTTTTTTTAAAAACCGATAGATTTTCTCAAAAAACCAACGTTTAAAATTGTTAAGAAGTGTTACGTATTTTTCAAAATTATCAAAATTTTATTTTTGTCAACAGCCGTTAGATTTTCGCCAAAGTCGACGTTTAAAATTATTGAAAAGTGTAACGCATTTTTTGAAATTTTCAAAAATATTTTTTTTCAAAAACCGATAGATTTTCTCAAAAAACCAACGTTTAAAATTGTTAAGAAGTGTTACGTATTTTTCAAAATTATCAAAATTTTATTTTTGTCAACAGCCGTTAGATTTTCGCAAAAGTCGACGTTTAAAATTATTGAAAAGTGTAACGCATTTTTTGAAATTATCAAAAAAATTTTTTTTTCAAAAACCGATAGATTTTCTCAAAAAACCAACGTTTAAAATTGTTAAGAAGTGTTACGTATTTTTCAAAATTATCAAAATTTTATTTTTGTCAACAGCCGTTAGATTTTCGCCAAAGTCGACGTTTAAAATTATTGAAAAGTGTAAAGCATTTTTTAAATTTTCAAAAAATATTTTGTTTTTAAAAACCGATAGATTTTCTCAAAAAACCAACGTTTAAAATTGTTAAGAAGTGTTACGTATTTTTCAAAATTATCAAAATTTTATTTTTGTCAACAGCCGTTAGATTTTCGCCAAAGTCGACGTTTAAAATATATTGAAAAGTGTAACGCATTTTTTTAAATTTTTAAAAATTTTTTTTTTTCAAAAACCGATAGATTTTCTCAAAAAACCAACGATTTAAAATTGTTAAGAAGTGTTACGTATTTTTCAAAATTATCAAAATTTTATTTTTGTCAACAGCCGTTAGATTTTCGCAAAAGTCGACGTTTAAAATTATTGAAAAGTGTAACGCATTTTTTGAAATTTTCAAAAAATATTTTGTTTTCAAAAACCGATAGATTTTCTCAAAAAACCAACGTTTAAAATTGTTTAGAAGTGTTACGTATTTTTCAAAATTATCAAAATTTTATTTTTGTCAACAGCCGTTAGATTTTCGCAAAAGTCGACGTTTAAATTTATTGAAAAGTGTAACGCATTTTTGAAAATTATCAAAAATATTTGTGTTTTCAAAACCGATAGATTTTCTCAAAAAACCAACGTTTAAAATTGTTAAGAAGTGTTACGTATTTTTTAAAATTATCAAAATTTTATTTTTGTCAACAGCCGTTAGATTTTCGCAAATGTCGACGTTTAAAATTATTGAAAAGTGTAAAACAAATTTTTGAAATTAAAAAAAAAAATTTTGTTTTCAAAAACCGATAGATTTTCTCAAAAAACCAACGTTTAAAATTGTTTAGAAGTGTTACGTATTTTTCAAAATTATCAAAATTTTATTTTTGTCAACAGCCGTTAGATTTTCGCCAAAATCAAAATCTACGTTTAAAATTATTGAAAAGTGTAACGCATTTTTTCAAATTATCAAAAATTATTTTTGTTTTCAAAAGCCGATAGATTTTCTCAAAAAACCAACGATTAAAATTGTTGAGAAGTGTTACGTATTTTTTAAAATTATCAAAATTTTTTTTTTGTCAACAGCCGTTAGATTTTTGCAAAAGTCGACGTTTAAAATTATTGAAAAGTGTAAAGCAATTTTTTAAAATTATAAAAAAAATTTTGTTTTTAAAAACCGATAGATTTTCTCAAAAAACGAACGATTTAAAATTGTTTAAAAGTGTTACGTATTTTTCAAAATTATCAAAATTTTATTTTTGTCAACAGCCGTTAGATTTTCGCCAAAGTCGACGTTTAAAATTATTGAAAAGTGTAACGCATTTTTTGAAATTTTAAAAAATTTTTTGTTTTCAAAAACCGATTAGATTTTCTCAAAAAACCAACGTTTAAAATTGTTAAGAAGTGTTACGTATTTTTCAAAATTAATCAAAATTTTATTTTTGTCAACAGCCGTTAGATTTTCGCAAATGTCGACGTTTAAAATTATTGAAAAGTGTAACGCATTTTTTAAAATTATCAAAAAAATTTTTTTGTCAAAACCGATAGATTTTCTCAAAAAACGAACGTTTAAAATTGTTTAGAAGTGTAACGTATTTTTCAAAATTATCAAAATTTTATTTTTGTCAACAACCGTTAGATTTTCGCCAAAGTCGACGTTTACAATTAATTGAAAAGTGTAACGCATTTTTTAAATTTTCAAAAAATTTTTTGTTTTCAAACGCCGATAGATTTTCTCAAAAAACTCGACGTTTAAAATTACTGAAAAGTGTAAACAAATTTTCAAAATTATCAAACCAAACTATTTTTGTCAACAGCCGTTAGATTTTTGCATAAAGTCGACGTTTAAAATTATTGAAAAGTGTAACGCATTTTTTAAAATTATCAAAAATCTTATTTTTGTCAACAACCGTTAGATTTTCTCAAAAAAGCCGTAAAAAATTACTAAAAAGTGTAAAAAAATTTTTCAAAATATAAAAAATTTAATTTTTGTCAAATACCGTTAGATTTTCGCAAATGTCGACATTTAAAATTATTTAAAAATATTACGCATATTTCAAAATTATCAAAATTTTATTTTTGTCAACAGCCGTTAGATTTTCGCCAAAGTCGACGTTTAAAATTATTGAAAAGTGTAATGCATTTTTTTAAATTTTAAAAAATTTTTTTTTTTGTCAAAAGCCGTTAGATTTTTTCAAAAAACGAACGTTTAAAATTATTTTAAAGTGTTACGTATTTTTCAAAATTATCAAATTTTTATTTTTGTCAACAGCCGTTAGATTTTTGCAAATGTCGACGTTTAAAATTATTTAAAAGTGTTACGCATATTTCAAAACGCATTTTTTTAAATTTTAACAAATTTTTTTTTTTTTTCAAAACCGTAAGATATTTGCAAAAAACGACGTTTAAAATTGTTAAGAAGTGTTACGTATTTTTCAAATTAATCAAAATTTTATTTTTTTTCAAAAGCCGTTAGATTTTCGCCAAAGTCAACGTTTAAAATGATTGAAAAGTGTAACGCATTTTTTTAAATTTTAAAAAATTTTTTTTTTTTGTCAAAGCCGTTAGATTTTTGCAAAAAACGACGTTTAAAATTGTTAAGAAGTGTAACGTATTTTTCAAATTAATCAAAATTTTATTTTTTTCAAAAGCCGTTAGATTTTCGCAAATGTCGACGTTTAAAATTATTTAAAAGTGTAACGCATTTTTTAAAATTATCAAAAAAATTTTGTTTTAACGCGACTTTCGCCCAAGTTAACGTATACAATTATTGAAAAGTGTAACGCTTTTTTTAGATAATTGCAAATGTGGCCGTTAAAAATTACTGAAAAGTATAAACAAATTTTCAAAATTTACAAAAAAAAAGTTTTGTCAAATACTGTTGGATTTTTGAATAAATCGACGTTTAGAATTATTTAAAAGTTAAAAATTACGTTTAAAATTATTTAAAAGTGTAACGCATTTTTCAAAATTATCAAAAATTTATTTTTGCCAACAACCTTAATTTTCGCAAAAGTCAAAGTTTAAAATGATTGCAAAGTGTAACGCATTTTTTTAATTAAAAAATTTTTTTTTTTGTTAAAAGCCATTAGATTTTTGCAAAAATCGACGTTTAAAATTGTAGTAACGTATTTTTCAAATTAATCAAAGTTTAATTTTTGTCAAAAGCCGTTAGATTTTCGCAAAAGTCGACGTTTAAAAACTGTAAAAACTTTCAAAATTTTCAAAATATATTTTTGGCAAATACCGTTAGATTTTCGCAAAAGTCAACGTTTAAAGTTATTGATAAGTGTACCGCATTTTTCAAAATTATCAAAGTTTTGTTTTTGTCAACAGCCGTTAGATTTTCGCCAAAGTCGACGTATAAAATTATTGAAAAGTGTAACGCTTTTTTTTAAATTTTCAAAAATTTTTTTTGTCAAACGCCGTTAGATTTTTGCAAAACTCGACGTTTAAAATTACTGAAAAGTGTAAACAAATTTTCAAAATTTTCAAAATATATATATATTCTATATTCTATAGCTGTTATAGGAACACTCAGTCAGTCCGCGTGTCTGTTGCAACTCAAATTAGTCCCCCAGTTATTGAGCTATCTTCATGAAACTTTGCTCATAAGCTTCTTATTTCTGCCCTCTTTAAATAAGTCGGAATGGGCCAGATCGGACTGATATATCGTATAGCTGTCATGGAGCCTACGGCCGATTTTCGTTATATTTCAAGATATAGCTATCAGGCTTATCACATCCAAATCTAAGTGTGTCCCTAATAATAAAGTTCGAAATCGAACTTTTATAACTTATAACGATCAACGATCGGCCTAATGAAGGTTCATGTTGCTGAGTATATACTGAGTACTGAGTACCTGAGTACTATTACATGTAGCTGTTAAACAAAAAATCCTGTAGCTGTTATTCAAACGCATTTTTGAATGAGAACTTTCCAAATTTATTTATATTTTATGACCAACAGATCCTTTACAACACAAAGACATTTCCTCATAACATTTTGTGTTAAGTATATAAGAAATCCAGGTATGTACAAAAGCATTAACAAAGGTAGAATTATTTTTTTTTTGAGCAGGTGTTTGATTCATAGCCTTAATCATGTAAAAATCTTGACTTCCTGTATTGTTATAATTGTTCAATAAATACCACAGAAACCAGCAGCAATCCAAATATATTTTATATTTTGTATAACTGCAAGGGTATGAAACCTTCGGCAAGCCGAAGGTAGCCTTGCTTTCTTGTTTTTTGTCAAATACCGTTAAATTTGTGCAAAAATCGACAATTAAAATTATTGAAAGTGTTACAAAATTTTAACATTTTTTAAACATTTTTTTTATTAAATACCGTTAGATTTTCGCAAAAGTCGATGTTTAAATTATTGAAAAGTGTAAAAAAAATTATTCAAAATTTTCAAAATTTTTTTTTGTCAAAAGCCTTTAGATTTTTTTAAAAATCGCGGTAATTATTGATAGTCTACAAAATTTTTCAAAAATTTATTTGTCAAATACCGTTAGATTTGTACAAAAGTCTACGCTTAAAATTATTAGAAGTGTAACGCATTTTTCAAATTTTTTTTTGTCAAAAACCGTTAGATTTTCTCAAAAAACCAACGTTTAAAATTGTTAAAAAGTGTAAAGCATTTTTAAAATGATCAACATTTTATTTAGATTTAGCCGTTAGATTTTCGCAAAAGTCGACGTTTAAAATTATTGAAAGGTGTAACGTATTTTTCAAAAGTATCATTATTTTATTTTTGTCAACAGCCTTTAAATTTTCGCAAAAGTCGACGTTTGAAATTATTGAAAGTTTACAAAAAATGTTTTGTCAAAAACCGTTAGATTTTCTCAAAAAACTAACGTTTAAAATTGTTAAAAAAAAAACGCATTTTTCGAAAGTATAAAAATTTTATTTTTGTCAACAGCCGTTAAATTTTTAAATACAAAAAATTTCAAAATTTTTTGTTGTCAAAAACCGTTAGATTTTCCCAAAAAACTAACGTTTAAAATTGTTAAAAATTGTAACATATTTTTCAAAATGATCAAAATTTTTTTTGTAACAGCCGTTAGATTTTTGGAAAAGTCGACGTTTAAAATTATTTAAAAGTTGTGAGGCCCGTGTATTATTTTTTGTTTTTGGTACATTTTTATGTAGTGAGCGATTTGCCTAGATACTCGTTTCGAAATTCAGGAATTCAAATTTGAATTTGAATTTGAATTTGCACAACGGTTTTCACCACACCCAGAGTCGCACCGATAATCGACCGGTCTGGCAAATCCAAATCGGCCGATCTACGATCAGTGTTGGGAAGTGGAGTGGGGAAAATATCGATTGCATGGGCCAACTATCGTGCTCGATATTTTTCTTTTCACTTATTGAAAACGAAGAAGCACGCTGCCTTTTTCTTTCCTTTCGCTGATCGAAAACGGAGGAGCACGCTGCAAAATTTCGACGAGAAGAAAAAAAAATTAAAAGTGAACAAACTAAAAGCTACTAAGCAAAGGAGTGAATTATAGTGGAGGAGCATCCCAACGTGCAGCGCTATACAGTTGTGGTGTCCGAGACAACTGAACCGCGTGTGTCCAGAGGAGCGCTATACTGTGTGTGGCGTTCGAGACACAACTGAACCACGTGTGGCCAGAGGAGCGCTAGCGCTTCCGCGCCTATTTTTCTTCGGAAGGCGGCAGTGCATGCCTGCCCCCCCGCCATACTGTGCCACACGTCGCCCTGTGCATCGCAGGCTAGTGGTTCTGGAGCACGACACCCGAGAGTGCGTTAGTGAATTTACGGTGGATATTCCTTGGCCCTAATTGGTTCCCCTAACCTAGCTGGTGCTAGCAGGAGTGAGACGAACTGTGCGAACAGACAACGGGAAGGACACCAACATTTTTAATTTTTACATCCAACAAACACACACACTCACATTGTTAAACACACACTCTCAAGTTCACACACACAAACACATTCATGTATATGTACACACACGTGCTCTAGACACACAATCGTATATGTACAGTGCGCATACCCAATTCGCACTCCTATTTGTACATTTATTTTAATTCATTCACTTATTCATATTCTTCATTTACCTATTAGTTTCCAAATTATTATTTGATTAGTTTTTATTTTTATTATTTTTCGTTTTCATTTCAATTAATTTGTTAATCCTTTTTGATTTCAATTTCTTTTTTTATTACCTTTTTGTTCATTTTCATTTTCATACATCATTCGCATACACACAAAAAACAAAAAAAACTTTGTAACGTAAATAAAAATCAGCCAAATTGAGGAAAGTAAATAAGGCAGGGATTGAGTAATAGGACAGAAGATTTGTTGGTGTGAGAGTATTCTTGGTGTTGTTATTGTGACATTATTATTTTTCCTCAGCTGTTTCGTCGGGGCCCCAACGGATCACGGGTGAGTCGATAACAATAACAAAACAAACCGATTATATTATACACGTACAAACTATCGCATAACTATCGCTAGTCGTATTTTGCTCATTTCTCTTACGTGCAAATAACTTATCGACACAAATTACAAATATAGAAATTATTTAAAGAGAAAAGGAAATAAGAAGGAATAATCAAAAAGGATAGAATGTTAGGGAAGTAAAGCTAGTTTTCTTTTAAATTATCATGCAGCACGAAGCCGCATGCACAATAAATGTTAATTATAAGTGAAATTAAAGAAAATTAATATGGAGTAAATCTAGTTTTTTGAGGCACTAAGGGCGGTAGCACAACAGCAACATGGGTAGTATCGGTATTCCGATATCGATAGTACATGGTTGGGTGGGTGAAGAAGGAGAGCATTACATCTAGCTCTCCGCCTAGATCGTTCGTTAGGGGTAGTCCGTCCGTTTATTTTGGCCTTCCCATTTCTTGCCACTCCCTCTTCTAGCAGTCCTATAACCTGTCGATATTTTCTAGTAACATCGATAACCGAACCTGCACACAAAACCCCGCCCATTTTCCCTGAGCTTAGCCGGCTGTAATTTAGACAGGGTG
>JAECXD010000662.1:0-52863 GCA_018151445.1 Zaprionus inermis | reverse complement strand
GGGATGTGGACATTCGCTGTGTCTGTCCGCGCGTAACAAGCATCGGCTTGGTTTTGCAAGGACCACTTGATTATACATTCATTGTATCCCAGACACAGCGAATGTCCACATCCCGCCCAACCGACCGAGGGGCACAGTCGTCCGACGTACGACTCGAAACGCGAAATGCGAAAGATACCGAGATAGAAAAGAATTTCGAGGAAAGATTATTTAATTTCTAGATAGGTAGGACAAAATTTCAAATTTTAGGCATGCAACAGAGGAAGCGTTAGAAAAAAGAAAGTAAAGATTATTATAGTCCAAACATAATACTCCAAACGGATCGTGAAGGGCATAGTTCGACCTTCAATTAGGAAGAGTTAGTGGTAAGTAGTTACGTGTAAGTCTGCAAGGGACAGAAAAGTGTAACTGGCTAACCAGGTTAACACTGTCAATGTCACATGGTTCTACGATTAGATAGAGAAGGTAAGCTAAGTAGTAGAAGTCTACTGCCATAGGAAGGAAGTCTTAAATTTACATCCCAGTAAAGGCCCCGTAAAGCGAAAATTAAAACAAGAAAGCAAGGCTACCTTCGGCTTGCCGAAGGTTTCATACCCTTGCAGTTATACAAAATATAAAATATATTTGGATTGCTGCTGGTTTCTGTGGTATTTATTGAACAATTATAACAGTACAGGAAGTCCAGATTTTTACATGATTAAGGCTATGAATCAAACACCTGCTTCGAAAAAAAATAATTCTACCTTTTAATGCTTTTGTACATACCTAGATTTCTTATATACTTAACACAAAATGTTATGAGGAAATGTCTTTGTGTTGTAAAGGATCTGTTGGTCATAAAATCTAAATTTGGAAAGTTCTTATTCAAAAATGCGTTTGACAGCTATATGATTTTTTGTTTAACAGCTACATGTAATAGTACTCAGATTTCCATAAAATTGCCACATGAACCTTCATTAGGCCGATCGTTGATCGTTATAAGTTATAAAAGTTCGATTTCGAACTTTATTATTAGGGACACACTTAGATTTGGATGTGGTAAGCCTGATAGCTATATCTTGAAATATAACGAAAATCGGCCGATAGGCTCCATAACAGCTATACGATATATCAGTCCGATCTGGCCCGTTCCGACTTATTTAAAGAGGGCAGAAATAAGAAGCTTGTGAGCAAAGTTTCATGAAGATAGCTCAATAACTGGGGGACTAATTTGCGTTGCAACAGACAGACGGACTGACTGATTGTTCCTATAGCAGCTATATAATATAAACGTATGAGATATTTAAATGGAAAAACTAAGGGCGGGTTACTGTATAACATTAATAAGTATTGATAATGTACGGTATTTCAAAAAAGCAAAACAAAGCATACAAAAACCCTGATTTCAGCCGATTGTTCCTATGGCAGCTATATGTTATAGTGGTCCGATTTTGATACAATTTTGACAGCACATTAAAAACGTAATAAGAATAGGATTTGCCAAATCTTGTTGCAATATCTTGAAAAACAACAAAAATCGGCCGATAGCTTCTATGACAGCTATACGATATATCGGTCCGATCTGGCTCGTTCCGACTTATTTACAGCCTACAGCAATAAATAGCTTGTGTGCCTAGTTTCATGAAGATAGCTCAAAAACTGAGAGACTAGTTTGCGTTGCAACAGACGGACGGACGGACGGACATCCATTTTTCGACTCCTCTGGTGATGCTGATTCAAAATATATATACTTTATAGGGTCGGAGATGTCTCCTAAGGTGTGTTGCAAACTTCTGGCTAAAATTAATATACCCTCTGCAAGGGTATAAAAAATTGTTTGTACTGATTCAATGCGGGTTTTGTGAGTAGTGTACTGGGGACACCATACGCATCATCAATATTCCAGAATTAGACGAACAAGTGTTACGTAATGATCGTCAAATTCCTTAGACCATCTCTTAATAGAGCCAAGCACACCCATGGCTTTATTGACCATATGGAAAATATGTTTGGAAAACTTTAGTTTTCGGTCCAAACGGACCCCAAGATCACCAACTAGAGTAATTCTTTCTAAGGCACAACCACAAAGAGTGTAGGAAACGTACTTTGGACTGGCTCGATAAAATGCATAAATTGCATTTGGAGCTGTTCAGGTTTAAGAAATTTGCACAACACCAGGAATGAAAACTATTTAGGTTGGCTTGTACGTAAGAGTGGCAGTAGTCATCTTTAAATTGATAACAAAGCATTTCATTGTCCGTATACATGAGAGTACGGGAGTTGTGTATGACTAGAGGGACGTCATTGATGAAAAGCGTAATAAGGAAGGGACCTAGATAGCTACCCTGACAAAATACCAGATGTGGCATGAAGAAGGTGTGAAAATACATTTTTAAAGAGAACTCTTTGGGTTCTGCCATTCTGATAACTCACAATCCAATTAAGAAGTTTTGGTGTGAAGCCTAAGAGGCTGAGATTATATGCAAGAAAGGTTACTGAGTCAAAAGCCTTACTGAAATCAGTGTAAATAACATCAGTTTGAATATTTTCCTGAAAACCTTTTATAACAAAGAATGTCAGCTCCAGTAAATTTGTCGTAGTTGAGCGACGTTTTATAAATCCGTGCTAAGAAGGCGATATGACGGATCTACAGAAATGTAGCAAGTGAGGAGTTAAAACATTCTCGAAGAATTTAGGTGAGCCGACTATTTAAAGATACCTCTATAATTGCTTGCTTCAGACTTACTGCCCTTCTTAAACAAGGGAATGATAAAAGATTCCTTCCAAATGGAAGGAAAGGATGAAGTATCTAAGGACAGCGAAAATAGTTTGAGCAATGGCTTACTTAAGTAGTTGGCACAGAGCCGAAGTACAGAAGCGGGAACACCGTGGGGACCTGGTGAAAAACTGGTTTAATACCTGATGAGCCTTTGGAAAATATTATTTGTCTATTGAATGTATTAACTGGTTTTTCAGTGATGCTAATAAGATTACTGCTGTCTTCATTGGAGTTGTGTTGTGTTTGCTCACCGAAGTAGGTATGCTCAAATTTTACTCGGGATAGAGCATCAGCTACGTAATTCTCTTTGCCTCTAATATATTTAATATCGAAATCATATTCGGACCATTTAATTTTCCAACGGGACAATTTTGAGTTTGGTTCTTTCATTCGATGTAACCAACATAATGGTTGATGATCACTTAGTATTTCCAAATGGCGTCCTAACAAGTAATGACGAAAAGTTTTAGTAGCCCATACAATGGCTAAAAGTTCTTTTTCGATAGCGCTGTAGTTTACTTCATGATCATTTAATGTTCGACTTATGTAACTAACTGGATGGCTATCTTGTGAAAGTACTGCACCAAGAGCTACATTACTAGCATCTGTAGTTACGGAAAATTTACGATTAAAATTTGGAATTATTAAAATTGGGTCATTTGATATGAGGCATTTCAGTTTTTCAAATGAGTTTTTATACCCGCTACTCGAAGAGTATAAGGGTATTATAACTTTGTGTCAACCGAAAATGTTTGTAACAGGCAGAAGGAGACATCTCCGACCCCATAAAGTGTATATATTCTGAATCAGCATGAAAAGCCGAGTCGATATAGCCATGTCCGTCTGTCCGTCTGTCCGTCTGTCTGTCTGTCCGTCCGTGTGAAAACCTAGATCTCAGCTATTATAAGAGCTAGAGCTACCAAATTTGGGGACAATATGTGTTAATTCTGCACGCAGATCATGTTTATTTTGGATTTTCGCCACGCCTCCATCCGCCCCCACAAATCGAAAAAAAGTCGATTGTAGCTGCAAATACATCAAATACTACAGCAATCATTTTTTATACATGTGATAAAAACCACCATGCGGGCGTGTTGGCAAAGTTTCAATAAGATCGGCCAATAAATAAGGAAGATATTCAAGAAATAGTATTGCACTGTGGCCATGTGCTTATGTCGGTTTTTCCTAATGTCAGAACCCGAGTTCAACTCCAGCAGCAGACAACTTTTTTTAATTATGTGGCAACTTTTTTTTAATGATGTGCACCGAAAATATTCATAGTGCAATTTTATTGGTCATTGCGTTAGAAATGCAGTGGTCGAGTGGTGATGGTAGTTGACTGTTAAGCGAGAGGTCCGGAGTTCAACTCCTGGGTGCCGCGGCGAATTATATTTATTTTTTTGTATCTTATATTTTTTTTTTTATTTTATAGTGTGTTGCAAAATTCAAAATAAATTTTTAGTATATTTAAAGCCACTTAGAATCGAAAGAGACATTGAGCAGCAACACAGAAAACAAACGACAAATCTAATTAGATATGTTGAGATGTATTGTGAGGCAGCATATATGTATGTATAGGCGTCTCTTTCCCACATGCATAATTTATAATTGCAAAGTAATAACAGCAAAGGGCAACATCCAATAAAAATCGAGTGGAACCCGCATAGGCAAAACAAATTAGAGACGGAAAGAAATAAAAAGCAAGAACGCATTGTTCACATTTGGCACGTGTTTTTCCGAAGAATTGTAGCGGGTATATCACAGTCGAGTCAGCTCGACTGTAGCCTTTCCGACTTGTTCATATTCAGTGTTGGTTGTATCTATTTTTATACCCGCTACTCGAAGAGTATAAGGGTATTATAACTTTGTGCCAACCGAAAATGTTTGTATCAGGCAGAAGGAGAAATCTCCGACCCCATAAAGTATATATATTCTGAATCAACATGAAAAGCCGAGTCGATATAGCCATGTCCGTCTGTCTGTCTGTCTGTCTGCCTGTCTGTCTGTCCGTGTGAAAACCTAGATTTCAGCTATTATAAGAGCTAGAGCTACCAAATTTGGGGACAATATGTGTTAATTCTGCACGCAGATCAAGTTTATTTTGGATTTTCGCCACGCCTCCATCCGCCCCCACAAATCGAAAAAAAGTCGATTGTAGCTGCAAATACATCAAATACTACAGCAATCATTTTTTATACATGTGATAAAAACCACCATGCGGGCGTGTTGGCAAAGTTTCAATAAGATCGGCCGATAAATAAGGACGATATTCAAGAAATAGTATTGCACTGTGGCCATGTGCTTATGTCGGTTTTCCTAATGTCAGTACCCGAGTTCAACTCCAGCAGCAGACAACTTTTTTTAATTATGTGGCAACTTTTTATTTTTTTTTTAATTATGTGGCAACTCTATTTTTTAATTATGTGCACCGAAAATATTCATAGTGCAATTTTATCGGTCATTGCGTAAGAAATGCAGTGGTCGAGTGGTGATGGTAGTTGACTGTTAAGCGAGAGGTCCGGAGTTCAACTCCTGGGTGCCGCGGCGACTTATATTTATTTTTTTTTGGATCTTAAATTTTTTTTTATTTTTATAGTGTGTTGCAAAATTCAAAATAAATTTTTAGTATATTTAAAGCCATATAGAATCGAAAGAGACATTGAGCAGCAACACAAAAAACAAACGACAAATCTAATTAGATATGTTGAGATGTATTGTGAGGCAGCATATATGTATGTATGTATAGGCGTCTCTTTCACACATGCATAATTTATAACTGCAAAGTAATAAAGGCAAAGGGAAACATCCAATAAGAATCGAGTGGAACTTGCATAGGCAAAACAAATTAGAGACGGAAAGAAATAAAAAGCAAGAACGCATTGTTCACATTTGGCACGTGTTTTTCCGAAGAATTGTAGCGGGTATATCACAGTCGAGTCAGCTCGACTGTAGCCTTTCCAACTTGTTGCATCCTTTTTTAGTGTCATTGTCATAGGTTTTGCAATGTCAGAGAAATTTGGAATGAATTTTCGGTAATAACCAGTTAATCCAAAAAATGCTTTTATTTCTTTGGTTTTGGTTGGCAACGGATAATCTACGATGGCTCTAATTTTCTGTGGATTGGGTTTTATCCCATGTCGTGTTATGACGTGGCCTAAAAAGGTAGTTTCCTGCTTTAAAAATTCACATTCGGATTGAAGTTTTAGATTAGCTTCAGCTATTTTATTAACGACTAATCGGAGTGAATTTAAATGTTCATCATGCGATGTGGAAAATACAATTATATCATCAAGGTATACAAGACAATGTTTATTTAAAAGTGGGCGAAGAATATTATTCATGCAACGTTGGAATGTTGCAGGTGCATTTTTTAAACCGAATGGCATACGTAAATATTCGTAATGGCCATTTTTGGTGGAGAAAGCTGTTTTAGTAATAGAGTCATGATCCATTTCAATTTGGTGAAAGCCTTTAGCTAGATCTATTGTGGTGAAATAGTTACATTTTCCCAGTTTTCCTAGAATTTCATTTGGAATGGGATATCGATCACTTATTGTAATTTCGTTGAGTTTTCTATAATCAATGACAATTCTGTATTTTTCTTCTCCCTGAAGCATCTAGTTTTTTTGGTACAATCCAGATGGGGCTATTGTATGGAGAATTACTAGCACGAATAATGCCTTGTTGAAACATTTCTTCGATTTGGGTTTCAACTTCTTGTTCATAAGCTTGAGGGTAATTATATTTGGTATAAATGGGTGAGTTATGTGTAGTATTTGTAGTATGTTTTTCTTGGTTACTGAGAGTAACTTTTCGCCTTTTTTGTATTGAATGTGTTCATATTGTTGAAGTAAAGATTTTGTTCTAAATTTTTCTTCGCTATTCAAATGGTCTAGTCTATAGAAACTTGAAGTAACATTAGATTCAGTGTTGAGAATGGGTTCTTGACATTGAAAGTTAGTTTCTTGTGATTGTTTTGATTCCGTTTCGAGAGTTTGATTAATAAGTTTGTGTTTATAATCATAAAGTATTATTTGGACGTTGATACAATGAATGTATAGTGGTCTTTGCAAAACCAAGCCGATGCTTGTTACGCGCGGATCCCAGACACAGCGAATGTCCACATCCCGCCCAGCCGACCGAGGGGCACAGTCGTCTGACGTACGACTCGAAACGCGAAATAGAGAACACGGGCATGCAAAGATACCGAGATAGAAAAGAATTTCGAGGAAAGATTACTTAATTTCTAGATAGGTAGGACAAAATTTCAAATTTTAGGCATGCAACAGAGGAAGCGTTAGAAAAAAGAAAGTAAAGATTATTATAGTCAGAACATAATACCCTAAACGGATCGTGAAGGGCATAGTTCGACCTACAATTAGGAAGAGTTAGTGGTAAGTAATTACGTGTTAATCTACAAGGGACAGAAAAGTGTAGCTGGCTAACCAGGTCAACACTGTCAATGTCACCTTGGATGAGGTTATTAATAAATAATACACCCAGCATGGTTCTACGATTAGCTAGAGAAGGTAAGTTAAGTAGTAGAAGTCTACTGCCATAGGAAGGAAGTCTTAAATTTACGTCCCAGTTAAGGAATCGTAAGGCGAAAATTAAAAAATTTTGTTGTACAGATTCAATGCGGTTTTTGTGAGTAGTGTACTGGGGACACCATACGCATGATCCATATTCCAGAATTGGACGAACAAGTGAGGTGTAGAGGGTCTTTGTTACATAAGGATCGTCAAACTCCTTAGACCATCTTTTAATAAAGCCAAGCACACCCATGGCTTTATTGACCATATGGGAAATATGTTCGGAAAACTTTAGTTTTCTGTCGAAACGGACCCCAAGATCATCAACTAGAGTAATTATTTCTAAGACACAACCACAAAGAGTGTAGGAAACGTACTTTGGACTGGCTCGATAGAATGTCATCAGCTTGCATTTGGAGCTGTTCAGGTTTAAGAAATTTGCACAACACCAGGAATGAAAACTATTTACGTCGGCTTGTAAGTAAGAGTGGCAGTAGTCATCTTTAAATTGATAACAAAGCTTTACATCGTCCGCATACATGAGAGTACGGGAGTTATGTATGACCAAAGGGAGGTCATTGATGAAAAGCGTAAGAAGGAGGGGGCCTAGATGGCTACCCTGAGGAACGCCAGATGTGGCATGAAGAAGGTGTGAAAATACATTTTTAAAGAGAACTCTTTGGGCTCTGCCATTTTATTTTTATAAGCTATCATAGCTTTCGCTTGTGACAGTAAATTTCTGCCAATTAAGAGGTCATAGTTTGTTGAAAATTGGTGTATCAGAAATTTATGTTGGTTTTTAAAATAATTATTGACTGGCAAATTTACTCTTTTGGTGATAGTGAGTGGACCATTACTAGGGTGTCTGTATCACTAACTGGTAAGTTGAAAATATTAGTAGTCATCATATTAACTGTGAAACCTGTATCTATTAGGTATTTTATTTTATTGCCTTTGTGAGGGATAATTATGTACTGGTGAGTTCCGAGAGGCTGGTGGCTGAAAATTTTCAGCTTGCCCGATAACAATATCTGATTTTTCTTCTTCATTTTGTTCCCCTGTTATTAGAATTTGAGGGTCTTGATAGTTTAAGTATTGTTGGTTGTATTGTTCTGGATAGTCTGCTGCTTATTGATAAAAATTTGGGTCATAATAGAAATTATATGGGTCATATGGTAAATTACTTTCTTCTTCTTGGTTTCGAGTTTCTTCGATACTCATTTTTGTCTGTCCGCTATTTGTAGGTCCCATGCGTTTGGTTGGGTTGTTATTTGTAAACGGATTTGCGTTAGGTAATTGTTGTGCTTGTAGTTGTTGTTGTTGGGTTTGGTACTGATCAAAGCGATTTAAATAAAAGGTATTTTGCCGTTGCACGTGTACTTTGGGTCTGGGCATTGGTATTGGTATTGGTGGAGTTGGGCGAGGCACATTGTTAAGGTGAGGCTGATAATTTAGGTAAGGATAGTTAGGCATAGGTGGACGATATGGCCCTTGATAATTTGGTTGCATCATTATAGGGTTGAAATACGGTTGAAACGCTGTATTACGATTGTAAGAATTATTTGTAACGTTATTTAGGTTATCAAAACGGGGTTTATTTTGCTTTTCATCAGTTACTACCTTTGAATGAGTTTTTTGAACGGGATCTTCATACAGACCCTTTTCTTGTAACAAATTTATTAGTGATCTTAAATCTGGTATATTACAGTTAACAATTCGTAAATAAGTACTAGTTGGTAACTTTTGGATAAGTGCTTCAATGCTTGAGTTAATTAATCTGTTAAAAAATGATGTTTCTAATTTATTGTTTTCTAATGATAACTTACTCGCCAGTAGTTGTCGTTTTGCCTCAGCTTCTTCTAGGAAGCTGCGAACGTTGCTTTTGAATTGTGTGTTCCGGAAGTCTTCTAACAATTGGTGATTTGGCTCTTGCGGCTTGTACGATATGATGAGTTGTTTCTTTAGTTTCGGCCAGGTTGTCATATTGTCTGCGTTTATAGTTCGCATGACTTCTCCGCTGATGCGTTCTGTGTCCAAAAATTATGTATTGGTGACGAACGTCAGTGGTGGGATATAGCGCCAAAACAAAATCGATGCGGCTTATAAAGGTGTATAGAGCGTTGTGATCTCCTCGGAAGGTCTCTATAGCTTGTATTTGTCTTTCTAGCTGTGACATGTTACTGTCAGAAAGAACGTTTGCTGCTGGGGTTGCCATTTTGATTATTTTGTATTTTTTATTGTATTTATTATATATTTTTGTCTTTGATTTTGTTTATTAGAACAAATAATTTTGGTTGTATTTTTGTTTTTATATTTTTGTTTAAATATATTGTTATTATAATTGTTTTTTATTTTTTTTTTTTTAGTATTAATGTTTTTTAACTTTTACACTTAATAATTTTACTTTACTTGTTAAAATGCAGTCTAGCTATTTCGTTTTTTTTCGGAATAACCGATTGACTTGGATTTATTTTTCCAACGAATTCTTGAGCGTCTGTATTAGTTTTTATATGACAAATGCGTTTCACGGTTTCACTTTACTGTCTTGGTTTAATAAAACTTAACGCGATATTAACCGTCGCGGGTTGTCTTAGCGTACGTTGTTTGGCGGATAACAAAGATTCGAGAATTGGTAAGTCTGGCTATCGCATCACTGCACTATTGTTATCCCACCGACTGCGCCAGGAAAATATTACCTTTTACGAGGTTTGAGTCCAACAAACTACCCATCAATAGACTGTAAGGCCCGTGTATTATTTTTTTTTGTTTTCGTTACATTTTTTATTTGGTGAACGATTTGCCAACATACTCATTTCGAAATTCAGGAATTCAAATTTGAATTTGAATTTGAATTTGCACAACGATTTTCACCACACCCAGAGTCGCACCGATAATCGACCGGTCTGGCAACTCCAAATCGGCCGATCTACGATCAGTGTTGGGAAGTGGAGTGGGAATAATATCGATTGCATGGGCCAACTATCGTGCTCGATATTTTTCTTTTCACTTATTGAAAACGGAGAAGCACGCTGCTTTTTTTCACTGATCGAAAACGGAGAAGCACGCTGCAAAATTTCAACGAGGGAAAAAAATAAAAGTGAACAAAATCTACCATACAAAAGGAGTGAATTAAAGCAGAAAATCATCTCAACGTGCAGCCGTATACAGTTTGTGGGCGTTCGAGACACAACTGAACCGCGTGTGTCCAGAGGAGCGCTATACTGTTTGTGGGTGTCCGAGACGAAGCTGAACCACGTGTGGCCAGAGGAGCGCTAGCGCTTCCGCGCCTATTTTTTCTTCGGAAGGCGGCAGTGCATGCCTGCCTCCCCCCGCCATACTGTGCCACACGTCGCTCCGCGCATCGTAATTATTGCTGCAGGCTAGTGGTTCTGGAGCACGACACTCGGAGTGCGTTTAGTGAATTTACGGTGGATATTCTTTGGCCCTATTTGGTTCCCCTAACCTAGCTGGTGCTAGCAGGAGTGAGACGAACTGTGCGAACAGGAACAGACGACGGGAAGGACACCAACATTTTTAATTTTTACATCAAACACACAAACATTCACATTGTTAAACACACACTCTCAAGTTTCACACACACAAACATATTCATGTATATGTACACACACGTGCTCTAGACACACACTCGCATATGTACAGTGCGCATACCCAGTTCGCACTCATATTTGTACATTTATTTTAATTCATTCATTCATTCACTTATTCATTTTCTTCATTTACCTATTAGTTTCAAAATTATTATTTGATTAATTTTAATTTTTATTATTTTTCGTTTTCATTTCAATTAATTTGTCAATCCTTTTTGATTTCAATTTCTTTTTTTATTACCTTTTTGTTAATTTTCATTTTCATACATCATTCGCATACACACAAACAAAAAAAAAACTTTGTAACATAAATACAAATCAGCAAAAGTGAGGATAAAGTAAATAAAACAGGGATCGAGTGATAGGACAGAAGATTTGCTTTGGTTTGAGAGTATTCTTGGTGTTGTTATTGTGACATTATTATTTTTCCTCAGCTGTTTCGTCGGGGCCCCAACGGATCACGGGTGAGTCGATAACAATAACAAAACAAATATTATACACGTACAAACTATCGCCTAAATATCGCTAGTCGTAAAATTTATTTAAAGAGTAAAAATTAAAGAAGGAATAATCAAAAAGGATAGAATTTTAGGGAAGTAAGGCTAGGTTTCTTTTGGAATTATCATGCATTAATATGGAGTAAATCTAGTTTTTTGAGGCACTAAAGGCGGTAGCATAACAGCAACATGGGTAGTATCGGTATTCCGATATCGATAGTACATGGTTGGGTGGGTGAAGAAGGAGAGCATTACATCTAGCTCTCCGACCAGATCGTTCGTTAGGGGTAGTCCGTCCGTTTATTTTGGCCTTCCCATTTCTTGCCACTCCCTCTTCTAGCAGTCCTATAACCTGTCGATATTTTCTAGTTACATCGATAACCGAACCTGCACACAAAACCCCGCCCATTTTCCCTAAGCTTAGCCGGCTGTAATTTAGACAGGGTGTGCAGGGGAGGTTACTGGACTTCGGTCGTTACAGAAATTGGCACCCAACGTGGGGCCCGAAAAGGTTCCACTCGGCTATACCCTTTCCTTTCCATTCTTTTTCCCTAGGAACCCAAAATCCCTCCATTTTTAGTAGTTTGTTTTTGATTCAGCCGATAGTTATACGCAATCTGGAACTGCTGGTTTTTCTGGTGGATATCGGATCCAGACCGATTGCATATAGCTATCCGAGTTCGATAATCTTCGATTCAGAGGATTATCAGTGGCGTTCGATGGTGGAATATAGGGTATGGAACTATTGAATTGGTTTACATCGGTTCGATACCATATTTTAGCTCCATCGAACAAACACCTCGACTCGTGATGGCTGAGATTGTTTGTGCTGGACAGATTCGGCACGATCGTCCGATTAGAGCTTCACGCAGTTTATTTTTATTAACGTAGCTTCAGTAATCGGAACTACTTCTAATGAACGATCACATCACAAAATTGCTGTTATGTTACCTTAACTTAGGTAAGCCCTCTACTCTTGAAGGAATATCATATTATATCATTAAATCATATAATAACATAACGCTAGGATTCTTTTTATGCGACTCTCACATCCTTGAGTTTGGCGTATTAAGATAAAACATACATATTATATACGTGTTTGTGTGCACAATTACAACTACATTACAACTTATTGTAATTGCTGTAGATTGTGGAATACCGTTATCGTAGTCCCTCTGACATTTAGGAGCACATACATTTTTTTTTGTAATAACCGGGGTTGGAACTGAGTAGTTTTGACCAAGTTAAATTTTTTTTGGATTTTATTATGGCGGTAAATCGGGGTAACGAGAGGGTAGGGGATCTGATGAACATCACGATGGGCTGTACCATCTGCAATGACACCAGTCAGGACCCTGATTTCATCGAGACTACCTGCAGACACCATTTCCACAGATCTTGTCTGTCCAGTTGGCTCGATAATAACGAAAACTGTCCGATCTGCCGCCAGACGTGCTCAAAGACCATCCTGACTGCTGCGGTTGGGCTTCTTTGAATCCGCCAACTGAGCAAGGACCTTTGAACGCTCCGGCTCATTCGGGAGCAATTCCAAAAAGCCGCATGAATACTCGTTCTCAGAGGCGTGGCATGACCAATGCCAGCTCCTCACTCCCACTTCCAACTCGGAGAAACACCCGACGTGAGACCAAAGCCCCTAACTCAGCTGCGCTCGCAGAAGATCGAATTAATAGGCTCATCTCTAGCTCGATGGCGAGTTATAGAGATAGCATGTCGGCCGTGATTGCCGAGCAGATCTCCGCCGCGTTCCGCAATCTTAATATTACCCAATATGTTCGAGATACTCGAGATGATCCTCGTTACGGGGATGAAGGCGAGGCAGCACCATCAGTTCGCCGCACGAGCAACGCAGCATGGAGCTCGTGCTTCTTTCGGCTACTCCGATATTGATCGCTCAGATAGGAGTTCAAACATCATCTCGAACTGGCGCATCAAGTTCACTGGATCACCCAATGAACTTCCTTTCGAGGACTTTATTTTCCGAGTCAATTGCATGACCACCCAGAGCCTTAACGGCAACTTCGCATTGTTGGCCCAATTCGCTCATCTTTTGGTTCTCGGGCCCAGCCCTCGCGTTTTATTGGATCGGTTCGCGATCTGGACTGGTACGAGTTGTGTAGTCGCCTGCAAGTGCGGTACCAGGACCAGAGAACGGACAGGGACATCAAGGATGCTATGCGTCGTCGTAAGCAAGGTAGCAACGAAAGCTTTGATGACTTTCTGGATGCTATGCTGGCTATCGCTGATTCCCTCCGAGAACCTATGTCGGATAGCGAGATCGCAGTTGAGGTTCGCCACGGTTTGCGTTCGGAGCTGCAACATGAGCTGTTGCATGTCGAAACTTCGGATTTGGCCAGTTTGCGTAGGGAATGTCACAGGCACGAGGAGTTCTTCCGAAACATTCCACCCCAATATCGCTCAGCCGGTAGGCGTAGCTTCGTGAAAGCTCTTCAGGTGGAAGAGGATTCCGAGCCAGAGTCGAAAGAGGCATCGGAAGCGGAAATATGCGCCGTTCGCTCATCCGACAATTCAAAATGCTGGAATTGCGAGGAGGTAGGGCATCGCTATCAGGATTGCCTTCAGCCAAGACGCATCTTTTGCTACGGATGTGGTGCTGTCGACGTATATAAGCCGAAATGTGACAAGTGCAAGGCCAAGTCGGAAAACCATACGCAGGATGCTCGCAGATTTCCGAGAGGCGACATCCGACAATAATCTCGGAACCTGCAGCGCCACTTTATCCTACCAGGCTTTCCATTTCACCAGACATGACCAAAATACCGGATTTGACAATTCCACAGCATTTTAAACCGTATCACGTGCGTCTACGCGAATATCTGAACCGAAGAGCTGAGATTTTCAAAGTCGATGCTACCGTTTCAAGTAGATCTAGGTCTACAACCCGTATGCGTGAATTTTGACGACGCATACGGGGCTTGAAACGGTATACTATCTCCTCTATCGTTCATCAAAGCGGTGACATACGCCCTTTCACCCAAGTCAACGTCTTCGATGAGGATCACTTGGCACTCCTTGATAGCGGTGCTAACAAGAGCGTTATCGGTGGCAAGTTGCCACAGAAGTTAGTTGAGAAGGGATGCGTGTTCGGCAAGACGAAGAACGTCGTGCACACGGTGGATGGGCAGACGCATCTCCATCTACATCTCCATCGTTCCAGCTTCCATAAATGAAGTCTTCTGCCAATCTGATCCCGATTCGCCTCAGCTAGATTTGACTCACGTCCAAAAATCACAGCTTGATGGCGTAATTACCTTATTTCCATCCTTCGAGAGGAATGGCCTAGGACTGACGACACTCATCCAGCATACTATCTATACAGCAGCCGCAAAGCCAATAAAGCAAAGGTTTTACCCCTTGTCTCCGGTTAAGGAGAGTCTCCTGTGCGCGGAGATCGATAGAATGCTGGCTATGGACGTGATCGAAGAGGCTCCTAGTTCCCCATGGTCCTCTCCACTCACCTTGCATATAAAACCTGGCAAGGTGAGGTTTTATTTAAATGCACGGAAGTTGAACGCAGTGACTGTGAGGGATGCGTATCCTATTCCAATCATGGATAGGCTCCTTAACAGGCTCCCCCCAGTACACTGCATCTCCAAGATAGATCTAAAGGATGCATTTTGGCAGATCTGTCTGGATCAGGACTCCCGCGCGAAGACCGCTTTTACGGTACCCAATAGGCCATTGTACCAATTTAAGCGCATGCCTTTCGGATTGACCAACGCTCCTCAAACGATGAGTCGCATGATGGACATTGAGATTCCTTACTAGTTGAAGTCGCACGTCTTAGTCTACCTGGATGATCTTCTGGTGCTTTCTTCCAGTTTTGAGGAACACCTCATCCATTCGACGGAGGTCGCAACTCAGCTGCGTAAGGCTGGACTGACCATCAACGTCCAGAAGAGTCTGTTTTGTCTCAGGAAGGTGGATTACCTTGGATTCATTGCCGGCGAGGGAACGCTTCAGGTTAATCCGGGCAAGATTCGCGCGGTCGAGGAATTTCCTGTTCCGAAGACGCAGAAGCAGCTTCGCAGGTTTTTAGGAATGACTGGCTGGTACCAGCGGTTCATTCCGAATTATTCGGACGTTATTTTCGCCTTAACGGAGCTTCTGAAAGGCAAGGTATCCAATAGAATGACCGAGCTCAGGAGGCTTTTATCAAGATAAAGGGGTACTTGTGCTCTGCTTCTTTTCTAGTTCATCCGAACTACGAGAAACCTTTTGTTCTTCAGTGCGACGCATCCTTGCATGGTGTCGGAGCTGTCTTGGCGCAGTGCGACGAGTCTGGCTGTGAGCGACCCATTGCTTACATGTCCAAGAAGCTGAATAAGGCTCAACGCAACTATACAGTGACCGAACACGAGTGCTTGGCGGTAGTTCTGGCCATAAAAAAATTCCGCATGTACATCGAGGGTCATCCGTTCAAGGTGGTGACAGACCATGCAAGCTTGCGCTGGCTGATGAACCAGCCAGATCTTAGCGGCAGACTGGCTCGATGGGTGATCAAGCTACAAGGTTTCTCGTTCGAGATTGAGCACCGCAAGGGGAGTGAGAATGTGGTTGCGGATGCGCTATCCCGTTCGTTCGAGGAAGCAGAGATTTGTATATTAAACACGGAAGTCCTTAGCGAAATCGACCTCAACTCGAAAGCATTCCAGTCAGAGGAGTACCGACGGTTGAGGGAGAATGTTCGGTCCACTAAGGTTCCCGATTTTCAAGTAGTAGACGATTATATTTACCATCGCACGGAGTTTCCTGGAGGCGACATTGGTATGGACGACGTTTGGTATGGACGACGTTTGCTTTGGGGTACCGGAAGTAGTCGTGAGCGATAATGGCACTCAATTTAAAAGCCATGAGTTCTCGGCCTTCCTGACAAAGTTCGGAGTCCGTCACATCTGCACGGGTGCTTATGCTCCGCAGTCGAACGCAGAAGAGCGGATGAATCGCTCAACTTGGAACCTAACCAAAACAACTATTACACAAAATTATCAAGAATTAGTTAGAAATAAGAACGTTTACTTATTGAATTTCTATTTTTATGTTAAACTTCCTAGAAACATATGTTTTGTTAACAAAGCAATGCAACTATGCTTCTACTTTAGAATATAATTGATATCGATAAGTTAGTTACCGAAATCTGTGAATACTAGAGAAAGCCAGTATTTTTTTGAAAAGATGTTAAGAAAGGCACGCAACGAGGAGCTCGCCAACTTTGTATGACACATTAAGAAAAAAAGTGTGCAACCTAGAAAAAAGATAATTACAGTCCACTCTTTTGCTTCGTTCAACAAAAAGAATCAAATAGCAATATAAAAATTAGTGGAAATAAAATCATAAGAATAACCCAGTGTAAACTTGAAATTGGAAACATCATTTTAAGCGAAAATTATTTAAAACCAGCAATAGACATAACACCATTATATCCACCACTTGAAATAACTAAAATCAAAAATATACAACACAATGATATTGTTAAACTTATATCACAAAATAATTTTACTTGATTATAACAATTATAATTTTTACGTTTATTGTACTATACTTGTATTTAAAATATGTAGCAAAAAACCCACTTACAATGTTATACTTAAAAATAAGAAATCAAAGAAATGAAAATCATACTTCAACCCCAGAAAATTCTGCAATTAATATTGAAAGGACACAAAACCCATTGCCCACATTATACCCAGTAGTCTCAGCCTAACCATAGGCATCCTTTTAAGGGTATATACTGTGAGGCCCGTGTATTATTTTTTTTGTTTTCGTTACATTTTTTATTTGGTGAACGATTTGCCTACATACTCGTTTCGAAATTCAGGAATTCAAATTTGAATTTGAATTTGAATTTGCACAACGGTTTTCACCACACCCAGAGTCGCACCGATGATCGACCGGTCTAGCAACTCCAAATCGGCCGATCTACGATCAGTGTTGGGAAGTGGAGTGGGAATAATATCGATTGCATGGGCCAACTATCGTGTTCGATATTTTTTTCTTTTCACTTATTGAGAACGGAGAAGCACGCTGCTTTTTTCACTGGTCGAAAACGGAGAATCACGCTGCAAAATTTCAACGAGGGAACAAATAAAGTGAACAAAATCTACCATACAAAAGGAGTGAATTATAGCAGAAAATCATCTCAACGTGCAGCGCTATACAGTTTGTGGGCGTTCGAGACACAACTGAACCGCGTGTGGACGGAGGAGCGCTGTGTGTGGGTGTCCGAGACGAAGCTAAACCACGTGTGGCCAGAGGAGCGCTAGCGCTTCCGCGCCTATTTTTTCTTCGGAAAATTAATTAATTTTTTTAACACACAAACATTCACATTGTTAAACACACACTCTCAAGTTTCACACACACAAACACCTTCATGTATATGTACACACACGTGCTCTAGACACACACCCGCATATGTACAGTGCGCATACCCAATTCGCACTCATATTTGTACATTTATTTTTAATTCATTCATTCATTCACTTATTCATTTTCTTCATTTACCTATTAGTTTCAAAATTATTATTTGATTAATTTTAATTTTTATTATTTTTCGTTTTCATTTCAATTAATTTGTTAATCCTTTTTGATTTCAATTTCTTTTTTTTTATTACCTTTTTTGTTCATTTTCATTTTCATTTTCATACATCATCCGCATACACACAAACCGAATTTTGTAAAGTAAATAAAGATCAGCAAAAGTAATGATAAAGTAAATAAAACAGGGATTGAGTGATAGGACAGAAGATTTGCTTTGGTGTGAGAGTATTCTTGGTGTTGTTATATTGACATTATTATTTTTCCTCAGCTGTTTCGTCGGGGTCCCAATGAATCAGGGGTCAGTCGATAACAATAACAAAACAAACCGATTATATTATACACTTACAAACTATCGCCTAACTATTGCTAGTCGTTTTTTGCTCATCTCTCTTACATACAAATAACTTATCGACCCAAATTACACAGAGAAATTATTTAAAGAAGGAATAATCAAAAAGGATAGAATGTTAGGGAAGTAAGGCTAGGTTTTTTGGAATTATCATGCAGCACGAAGCCGCATGCACAATAAATGTTAATTATAAGTGAAATTAAAGAAAATTAATATGGAGTAAATCTAGTTTTTTGAGGCACTAAGGGCGGTAGCATAACAGCAACATGGGTAGTATCGGTATTCCGATATCGATAGTACATGGTTGGGTGGGTGAAGAAGGAGAGCATTACATCTAGCTCTCCGACTAGATCGTTCGTTAGGGGTAGTCCGTCCGTTTATATTGGCCTTCCCATTTCTTGCCACTCCCTCTTCTAGCAGTCCTATAACCTGTCGATATTTTCTAGTAACATCGATAACCGAACCTGCACACAAAACCCCGCCCATTTTCCCTAAGCTTAGCCGGCTGTGATTTAGACAGGGTGTGCAGGGGAGGTTACTGGACTTCGGTCGTTACAATACTCACATTATATTCTTAAGTATAAGTACACTATGTATGTAGGCATACATTCCCCGCACATAAGTATAAACAATATTCTCACACATTGTATAAATTCCCAGAAACCTCTAATTACAAAGTCGCCTTATCCAAATTGCATAAGATCTCATATTCCAAATTCCCTTAATATAAACAAACAAGAAAATAACCAACTCAAGTACACAGCGACATGCACAAGCAATATCTCATGTTTCCTTAAAAGTAAATAGCCCACTCAGCATAAGTGACCACACATAAGATTATGTAAATCCTTTGTTCTTATTCGATAAGCCTCCAACAGAAAACTCAAAGAGTCAGTGTTAAACTGGAACTCAAAATAAAAACAACACACCAAATTTGTGTCCCGTTTCTTTATTAAGTTTAATTCAGGGTCTACCTCAGTCTATTGAAAGGTAGTTCGTTAGACTCAAACCTCGTAAAAGGTAATATTTTACTATATAGATTATGGGGTCAGAAATGTCTCCTTCTGCCTGTTACAAACATTTTCGGTTGGCACAAAGCTATAATACCTTTCTACTCCACGAGTAGCGGGTATAAAAAAAATGTTACCTGTTGCTAGAATTGAACTCGTGTCACTTTGATTGAGGAATTAGAAAAAACCGACATAAACACTTGGTCACAAGGCAATACTTTTTCCTGAATATCTTTCTTATTTATCAGCCAATCTTTTTGAAACTTTCGCAAAACGCCGGCAGGTTGGTTTTTATCACATGTATAAGAAATGATTGCTGTAGAGCTATATTCGCAGCTTGAATCGATTTTTTTTTCATTTATGGGGACGGATGGGGGCGTGGCAAAAATCCAAAATAAACTTGATCTGCCTGCAGAATTCACAAAAATTGTTCTCAAATTTGGTAGATGCAGCTCTTATAATCGCTGAGATCTAGGTTTTCATACGGACGGACAGTCATACAGACGTTCGGAACATGGCTATATCGAACTGACTGCTCATGCTGATCCAGAATATATATACTCTATCGGTTCGAAGATGTTTCCTTCTGCCTATTACAAACATTTTTGGTTAGCACAATACCCTTCTATTCTACGAGTAGCGGGTATAAAAAAATAAGTCGGTCGCCGCACCTAGGTGTTGAACTCCGGACCTCTCCATTCTTACGCAATGACCAAGTAAATTGCATTGTAAATATTTTCGGTGCATATTTGTTTTTTATTTTTTTTTTTTGTTTGGACGTTGATATAATGAATGTATAATCAAGTGATCCTTGCAAAACCAAGCCGATGCTTGTTGAATGTCCACCTCCCGCCCAACCGACCGAGTCGTATGACGTACGACTCGAAACGTGAAACGCGAAATAGAGAACGCAGGCATGCAAAGATAACGAGATAGAAAAGAATTTCAGGAAAGATTACTTAATTTCTAGAAAGGTGAGACAAAATTTCAAATTTTAGGCATGCAACAGAGGAAGCGTTAGAAAAAAGAAAGTAAAGATTATTATAGTCCGACCATAATACCTTAAACGGATCGTGAAAGGCATAGTTCGACCTACAATTAGGAAAAGTTAGTGGTAAGTAATTACGTTTTAATCTACAAGGGACAGAAAAATGTAGCTGGCTAACCAGGTCAACACTGTCAATGTCACCTTGGATGAGGTTATTAATATATACTACACCCAGCATGGTTCTACGATTAGCTAGAGAAGGTATATTAAGTAGTAGAAGTCTACTGCCATAGGAAGGAAGTCTTAAATTTACGTCCCAGTTAAGGCCTCGTAAGGCGAAAATTAAAAAAATTTTTTGTACAGATTGAAAGTGGTTTTTGTGAGTAGTGTACTGCGGACACCATACGCATGATCCATATTCCAGAATTGGACGAACAAGTGAGGTGTAGAGGGTCTTTGTTACATAAGGATCGTCAAACTCCTTAGACCATCTCTTAATAAAGCCAAGCACACCCATGGCTTTATTGACCATATGGGAAATCTGTTAGGAAAACTTTAGTTTTCGGTCCAAACGGACCCCAAGATCATCAACTAGAGTAATTCTTTCTAAGACACAACCACAAAGAGTGTAGGAAACGTACTTTGGACTGGCTCTATAGAATATCATCAGCTTGCATTTGGAGCTGTTCAGGTTTAAGAAATTTGCACAACACCAGGAATGAAAACTATTTAGGTCGGCTTGTAAGTAAAAGTGACAGTTGTCATCTTTAAAATGATAACAAAGCTATACATCGTCTGCATACATGAGAGTACGGGAGTTATGTATGATCACAGGGAGGTCATTGATGAAAAGCGTAAAAAGGAGGGAGCCTAGATGGCTACCCTGAGGAACGCCAGATGTGGCATGAAGAAGGTGTGAAAATACATTTTTAAAGAGAACTCTTTGGGTTCTGCTATTCAGATAACTCACAATCCAATTAAGAAGTTTTGGTGTGAAGCCTAAGAGACTGAGTTTATGTGCAAGAAGGGAATGATTTACTGAGTCTAAAGCCTTACTGAAATCAGTGTATATAACATCAGTTTGAAGATTTTCCTGAAAACCTTTTATAACAAAGGATGTCAGCTCCAGTAAGTTTGTCGTAGTTGAGCCACGTTTTATAAATCCGTGCTGAGGAGGCGATATGACGGATCTACAGAAATGTTGCAAGTGAGGAGTTAAAGCATTCTCGAAGAATTTAGGTATAGCCGACAATTTGGAGATACCTCTATAATTACTTGCTTCAGACTTACTGCAAGGGAATGATAAAAGATTCCTTCCAAATGGAAGGAAATGATGAAGTATCTAAGGACAGCGAAAATAGTTTGAGCAATGTCTTACTTAGGGAGTTGACACAGAACCGAAGAACACAGTCTGGACCTGATGAAAAAGCTAGTTTAACCAAGTGAAGATCTTTAACAAGTGAATTCTCGTTTAGAATAGGGGTGAAGATACCATTTGAGCAAGCAATATTGTATGGATAAACATAAATCTTTTATGTAGTAGGCGAATACATGGTTTGAAAAAACCTAGCAAACATATCGGCCATGGCTTGGTCGGTATCTGCAGTGGTATTTTCAAACGACAACTTTGAGGGAAAGACAGAAGACTTACGCTTCATATTAATAAAACTATAAAACTGTTTAGGGTTCTTAAGGAATTGAGACCTATAACGAGCTAGATAGTTTTTATAACATTTCGCGTTCAGGACCGAGAAATTCAATCGTGCAGTTAAAAACGGGAAAAAGCTAAACTGCAATTATTAATTTTATATTTTTTGAATAAGCTACATTTTAAATTTTTAAGGCGAGACAGCTCTTTTGTAAACCATGGTGGCTTACTCGAGCATGTCTGATAGAAACGCGAATCAGAAATATCAAAGAAAGAGTAAATAGTCTTATAAAATATGCTTACCACCACTGAAATATCAGTAGTCGAGTAAAGCTCTGACCAGTCGCAGTTGGAAAGTTCGCTACGTGAGAAGATTTCTTACGCTTGGGCGACTCATTTAATAGCTTTAAACTATTAAACGAGTTGTCCAACGCTGAGAACTGATCGGCAAGTTTACGAAAACTGCCAAACAATTCCCGAAATCCTGTCTTTGTCTGCCGCATGAACGACAACATATCGTTCTCCGCCTCTCGACACATGTCACAACAGTAGAGCAAACCAGTGCGCTTGGCCACGGCGTCAGCCGTAGAGGCCGTGTAGCCGGCACATTTTATGTGCACGACGTTGTCGCAAAGCCAGCAAGAGATGCTTGGCTGAGCAACGGTCTCCTGCTTTAGGCAGGATTTCTTATAGCAGATTACGCCTTCCATTATACGGGGTCTCTACAGTAACCAAGAAAAACTACCGCAATAACAAAAGCAAAAATGAAAGAAGAGAGAAAAAATTAACTAAATGAGAGAGGATTGCGAGTCAAGAGCGCACTCAAAGATAATGAGAGTAGGCGAGTGAGCACAAGAGAATGTTAGACACACACACACTAAAAGATGTGAGAGAGTTAAGGTGTTACGGTTATAGCTGCAACGAGAATGCAACAACAACAGACGAAAAAGAAGAGCACAATAAACACAATTGCACTCTGAAATGCAAGAAGCAAAAAGAAACAACGAAATGGCAGTGGAATAAAGTTTAGAATAAAACTGTAATTAGTAAAATACAAACCAGTGGGTAAAAACAGCAGGCATGCACTCACGATTGTGAACAGATATGTTAAAGTGTTAAACGCGTCCGTTCACTTGGAAGAGATTAGAGTGTGAAATGACCGGAAAGGCTACAGTCGAACGTACTCGATTGTGATATACCCGCTACAACTCTTCGGAAAAACACGTGCCAAATCTGAACAATGCGTTCTTGCTTTTTATTTCTTTCTGTCTCTAATTTGTTTTGCCTATGCAAGTTCAACTCGAATCTTATTGGATGTTGCCCTTTGCTTTTATTACTTTGCCGTTATAACAGAGGGCTTTAAATTATGCATGTGTGAAAGAAATGCCTATACATACATACATATATGGTGCCTCACAATACATCTCAACCTATCTAATTAGATTTGTCGTTTTGTTTTGCATTGCTGCTCAATGTCTCTTTCGATTCTAAGTGGCTTACAAAATACTAAAAACTTATTTTGAATTTTCGCAATAAACACAATAAAATAAAAAAAATATATATATGATACGAAAAATTAAATATAAGTCGGTCAGTCGCCCCACCTAGGAATTGAACTCTGAACCTCTCGATTAACAATCAGCAACCATCACAACTCGGACACTGCACATCTTACGCAATGACCGATGAAATTGCATTATGAATATTTTCGGTGCACATAATAAAAAAAAAGTTATCTGCTGCTGGAGTTGAACTCGGAAACTAACATTATAAAAAAACGACATAAGCACATGGTCATAGGGTAATACTATTTCTTAAATATCTAACTTAAATATCAGCCGATCTTATTGAAACTTTCGCGAAGCGCCCGCAAGTTTTTTTTTATCACATGAATAAGAAAAGTTGCGGTAAAGCTATATTTGCAGCTACAATCGATATTTTTCCATTTAAGGGGGCGGATGGAGGCGTGGCAAAAATCCAAAATAAACTTGATCTGCGTGCAGAATTCACACATATTTTCCTCAAATTTGGTAGCTCTAGCTCTTATAATAGCTGAGATCTAGGTTTTCATTCGAACGGACAGAAAGACAGACAGACAGACGGTCAGACGGACAGACGCACATGGCTATATCGACTCGTCTGTTCATGCTGATTCAGAATATATATACTTTATGGGTTCGAAGATGTTTGCTTCTGCCTGTTAATAACATTTTTGGTTTGCACAAAGCTATAATACCCTTCTACTCTACGAGTAGCGGGTATAAAAAAAACGTTGCCTATTGCTGGAGTTGAACTCGAGTCACCTCGATTGAAGAATTAGAAAAAACCGACATAAACACATGGTCACAAGGCAATACCTTTTCCTGAATATCTTCTTAATTTATCAGCTGATCTTACTGAAACTTTCGCGAAGCGCCCGTAAGTTTTTTTTTATCACATGTATAAGAAATGTTGCGGTAAAGCTATATTTGCAGCTACCGACATAAACCGACATAAACCGACATAAAACCGACATAAACACATGGTCACAAGGCAATACTATTTCCTGAATGTCTTCTTTATATATCAGCCGATCTTATTGAAACTCTCGCAAAGCGCCCGAGTTACCACCCAACCCCCTAAACCCCCGTGCCTTTCACCAAGCATGGGTCGACGAATCGGGAAGACGACAACTGTGCCAAACGGCAGCCCAACATGTTGCACACCAACATTGTCAATCTAGGGACCGGCCGAATGCTGATACAACATTCAACAAATATGATTATTTCTAAGAACCCTTTTGTACTTACGTTAAATTATGCACAGCAACATTGTCAGTCGTGTTATGCCTAACAACTTGTCACCGTGCATACATTTATTTATATATAACTGACTGATAACTGGCGCAGCCGGTAGATGTCCTACCTCATTACTCTTACTTACCTGTAAGTTAACAACGACAAAAGTATTAATAAATAAGTAAACCTACAACTGTGATGCTTGAAACAGCTATGAAAAAAAAACTATTTATATAAAGCTAAATGCAAAGCATAGCCGCTGTAACGTGGAATCAATCGCTGATCATCACGCCATCGGTATGCTCATTCATGCATTTTCAAATACTATCAAACACACAAATGCAAACATAAAGTATCACTGTAACGTGGAATCAATCGCTGATCATCACGCCAACGGTATGCTCATATGTGCATCGCCAAATACTATAAAACACACAAATGCAAATATAAAGTATCACTGTATCAATCGATAATCATCACGCCAACGGTATGCTCATATGTGCATCGCCAAATACTTTCAAATACAAAGGCAAATATAAAGTATCACTGTATCAATCGATAATCATCACGCCAACGGTATGCTCATATGTGCATCGCCAAATACTATCAAACACAAATGCAAACATAAAGTATCACCGTGACGTGGAATCAATCGCTGATCATCTCGCTATCGGTATAATCATTAGTGCATCGCCAAATACTCAAACACACAATGACTTATATCAACAAAGAAGAAAAGAAAAAGAAAACACGTAAACAAATATCATATTTCAAATCAAGCAGACCTCACCTTGTGCGCCACTGTTGTAGCAGCGCTGGATGGGTTTTTGCGCACCCACGTTTGAAAAGCTGACCTACGTGGTAAACTTTTGAGTATCGTCAAACTGTTCTGCCTCCCGCTCTCTAACAAAGTGTCGCTATGATCATATATGCATATACAAACAAAAAAAAAAACATTGTACGTAAGAAAAAGAAGAGAATTTACATATACCTTGTTTTTTTTATACCCGCTACTCAAAGAGAATAAGGGTATTATAGCTTTGTGCCAACCGAAAATGTTTTTAACAAGCAGAAGGAGACATCTCCGACCCCATAAAGTATATATATTCTGAATCAGTATGAACAGCCGAGTCGATATAGCCATGTCCGTCTGTCCGTCCGTATGAAAACCTAGATCTTACCTATTATAAGAGCTAGAGCTACCAAATTTGGGGACAATATGTGTTAATTCTGCCAGCAGATCAAGTTTATTTTGGATTTTTGCCATGCTTCCATCCGCCCCCTTAAATCGAAAATCGATTGTAGCTGCAAATATAGATCTTCAACCATCATTTTTCATACATGTGATAAAAACCACCATGCGTGTTGCGAAAGTTTTAATAAGATCGCCCGATAAATAAGGAAGATATTCAAGAAATAGTATTGCCCTGTGGCCATGTGCTTATGTCGGTTTTTCCTAATGTTAGTTCCCGAGTTCAACTGCAGCAGCAGGTAACTTTTTTTTTAATTATGTGCACCGAAATTATTCATAATGTAATTTTTTCGGTCATTGCGTAAGAAATGGAGTAGCCAATTGGTGATGGTAGTTGACTGTTAAGCGTGAGGCCCGGGGATCAACTCCTAGGTTCGACGTCGGCCGGCGGCTGTGTGATGTGCATTTTTTCACTTTTGAAAAATATTAATGTTTAATTCAAATTAATTTGAATAAAGAAAATTTAGCAATAAAAAAACAAAATAACGCCACCGCCGCTGCATTGCATATTTATTCTTTTCATGTATAATAATCTAAATGGTCTCGCAACTTTGCCGACGTTGGTGTCAGTCCGGTGACGGCGCAGTGGAAACTAGTAGAGATTTTATTTTTGGAGACCGATGGTTCGAATCCACATGGGCCCATAAAATAAATTTTGTTTTATTTTGTTCCGTCGTTGATGTTTTTTTTTTTTTTTCGCAGCCAGTTTAATTTATATTACACGTGTATATTGTAAATTTATGGCCCGTGTAATTTAAGTTTTACTTTAAGGCAAAAATCAAGGGCAATTGGACTTGGTCTTGCATAAGTTTTCTATTTTAATGCCAGTAAAGTAATGTAATAAGTTAGTCAGAATCGAAAGAGATAGTCAGCAGCAATAGATTCGAGAAATCTGATTTGACTAATTCACTTTTTTTTAATTATGTGCACCGAAAATATTCATAATGCAATTTTATCGGTCATCGCGTAAGAAATGCAGTGGTCTAGTGGTGATGGTGGTTTAAACTGTTAAGCGAGAGGGCCGGAGTTCAACTCCAGAGTGCGGCCGACCGACTTATATTTTTTTTTCGTATCTTATATTTTTTTAATTTTACAGTGTGTTGCAATATTCAAAATAAGTTTTTAGTATATTTAAAGCCACTTGGAATCGAAAGATACATTCATCAGCAATGCAAAAAACAAACGACAAATCTAATTAGATATGTTGAGATGTCTTGTGAGGCAGCATATATGTATGTATCTATAGGCGTCTCTTTCACACATGCATAATATAAAACCCTGTGCCGAGTTATAACTGCAAAGTAATAAAAGCAATGGGCAACTGCCATAAAAAGCAAGAACGCATTATTCACATTTGGCACGTGTTTTTCCGAAGAGTTGTAGCGGGTATATCACAGTCGAGTCCGCTCGAGGCACAGACTACAGAAATAAACCACACACATATACAGGAAAAAAGTACACATATTAAATTTAAAAGAAAAATACATATATACATACATTCATAAATAAGTACACATATACAAAACACATATATACATATACATTTAAATACATACATTCTGATATAAGTACACATATTAAATTTAGAAGACGTAAAACGCATATACACACACACTTATAAATACACTGATAATAAGTAAAAATTAAGAAAAATTCAAAATCAATGTCAAAAAAAAACTTGTGTACAACCTTAGGAAAACTATACGATCAGTTGTAAGAGTTTCACCAAGCAGTAGTGAGTCTACACGCCCCGTCAAACATTCTGACCTCCTTCCCGCAATTTTTAAAGAACCCAGGTCAATTCCTCCTCGAAACCTATAATGGATTCAGGAAATGATACGGCTCGTTCCTCTCCATCTCCCTTAGGACCTACTATCAGTGGCTTTAGCTCCGTAATTTCAACTACATTTAACCCAAAGACATTATGACATTCGTCGAGCAGTTGCCGACCTTCGATGGCACACCCCGACTATTAGATAGGTTTATCACTAGCATAGAAGAAATTCTGATGCTCATCACGGGAGCAGACCAAACACCATATGGTCTACTGACTTTGAGAACTATCAGGAAAAAAAACATAAAGGAGGCCGACGAGGCCTTGGAATTAGCTAGTACACCCTTGGCTAGCACAATTGGGATGAGATTAAAAGCAAACTCATTTATATTCGAGTAAAAAGAATGAAGCCGGTTTGTTAGGCGAGCTAAGAAACCTCCCAGATAACCAGTTTTTAAGTCAGTTGTTCTTTACCACATCGAAGGTGAAGAGTCAGCTCTTCGCTATACTACGTAATACCGAACACAACAACACTGTTATAACTCCCAAGAAAATTGTCTACAACGAAGTTTGTCTCAATGCTTTTATTAGAGTTCTGAGAGAACCACTTAAGACCTTCATTAGGCTAAAGTCTCGGACTACAATTGAAAAAGCTTATGAACAATGCCAGTCGGTCAGACGGACATGTCTTTATCAACTCGGCTGTTCATGCTGATTCAGAATAAATATACTTTATGGGGTCGGAGATGCCTCCTTCTGCTTGTTACAGTGGTATACCCGCTACAACTCTTCAGAAAAACTCGTGCCAAATGTGAACAATGCGTTCTTGCTTTTTATTTCTTTTCGTCTCTAATTTGTTCTGCCTAGGCAAGTTCCTATCGATTCTTATTGGATGTTGCCCTTTGCTTTTATTACCTTGCAATTAGAACTCAGTAGAGGGCTTTAAATTATGCAAGTGTGAAAGAAACGCCTATACATACATACATATATAGTGCCTCACAATTCATCTCAAAATATCTAATTAGATTTGTCGTTTATTTTTAAAAACTTATTTTAAATTTTGCAACACACTGTAAAATAAAAAAAAATATAATATACGAAAGTTGAAAGTTGAACTCGGGAAATAACATTAGAAAAAACCAATATAAGCACATGATCACTGGGCAATAATGTCTATATGGTGGTGTTTATCATATGTATAAGAAATTATTGCTTTTGAGCTATATTTGCAGTTTCAATCGATTTTTTTCGATGTATGGGGGCAGATGGAGGCGTGGCAAAAATCCAAAATAAACCTGATCTGCGTGAAGAATTCACACATATTGTCCCCAAATTTAGTAGCTCTAGCTCTTACATTAGCTGAGATCTAGGTTGTCATACGGACGGACAGATAGACAGACGGACAGACGGTCAGAATGACCGACGGACATGGCTATATCGACTCGGCTGTTCATGCTGACCCAGAATATATATACTCTATCGGTTCGAAGATGTTTCCTTTTGCCTGTTACAAACATTTTTGGTTAGCACAAAGCTATTGTTGGCAGCAGATCACTGCTTTATCAAATTGCTCAAGGTTGCTTAGATTAGAATCAGCTAACCAAATCTATGTTCTAAGCATCTGTTAAGTCTTATGCTAAGCACCTGATAATTCTTATGTTTGCAGCTGTTAAGTCTAACACAGTTCATTTGAAAAACAGTCTCTTCTCACAAAACATGTAAAAGATGCAGCGGCACAATTAAAATTAATGAACTCAAACCCTTGCTTTTCATTAAAATAAAAACTACGAAAGTAAGGCAGTTGCACAAATCAGTGTACCCGTAAACATTGGTGACCCCGACGTGAATTTTTATAAAAATTAAATGTGATTCTAATTTATTCGCGCAATCGCTGCCGCCGTATTTTTTGATCTCGCTTTCGTTCGCGTACATACGTACATACATACAAACACTTTCGATCTCGCTTTCGTTCGCGTACATACGTACATACACACAAACATTTTTCGGTATCGCATTCGTGCATACATACATACGTGCATACGTCTTTTCGCAACTTTTGAGCGCGCGCCGTACAATTGTTAATCCGCAGATTATTGTCGATTAATATTCTCATTTCTAAGCTGTTTCAATATAAATATTATTACACTCTCTCGCAAACAATTTGGCCCTCAATAAGTGAACCCCAAAAAATTTCCTTTTTCCTTTTATATTTTTTAAAAAAAATTTTTTTTTGGGAGGGTTTTTTTTTTTTTTTTTTTTTTTTTTTTTTTTTAAAAAAAATTTTTTTTTTTTTTTTTTTTTTTTTTTTTTTTTTTTTTTTGGGGGAAAAAAAGAGAAGTTTTATTTTTTTTTTTTTTTTCCCTCCCCCCAAAGGAGGCAAAACTGTTGATGCAGAGCCTTGAGTCGCTGCCATCGGTTGATGATGGATACAGCGTCCTCTTGGATTTCAGGTTCTGCGACGGACATGAGCGGACCGCCAATCAGAAAATGGCCAGGAGTTAAGGCCAAAAGATCGGTGGGGCTCTCGGACATTGGAGAGATCGGCCTGGAGTTGAGGCAAGCTTCGACCTTGCAATGGAGTGTGGACAGCTCCTCAAACGTATGCTTTAGTGAGGAAGTGGATTTGTGAAAGAGCGTTTTGAAACTCTTTACTCCAGCTTCCCATAGGCCACCCATATGCGGCGCACTGGGAGGATTGAAGTGCCATGCGAGGTTCTGGTGACTGTATTTGGTGGATACATCCACCTTCACTGCCTTCATAAACTCAGTTGACAGGACTTTGGAGGCTCCGACGAACGTCTTCCCGTTGTCGGAGTAAACGTGGTGGGGGCAGCCACGCCTCGCAACGAAACTTCTCGGTTGTGAGGTCCGAGGTCGCTTCTAAATGTATGGCCTTTGTGCTAAAACACACAAAGACACATACATAGCCCTTGGTTATGAGACAGGCTCGACCAATGAAATTCTTGATTTCGAAAGGACCAGCGAAATCGAGTCCCGTATGGGTGAAGGGTCGAGTAAGGGAAACTCTCGCAGAAGGCAAAGTGCCCATGAGTTGAGTTTGCATCTTCTTTCGATATAGGATGCAATCTCGGTAAGAATTGATGGTGGCCTTCACTAAAGTTCGGAGCTTTGGAATCCAGCAGCGAGATCGAATGAGACGCATCGTTAATTGATTTCCACCATGGAGGGAGATGCGATGCGTGAAACGAACGAGGAGGCGTGAGAACGTACATGAGTACGGAAGGCTGAGGGGATGTCGCTCATCATAGCTTAAGGAAGCGGATGTTCTCACGCGACCGCATGATCTCATGACTCCGTTGGCATCAATAAAGGGATTTAAATTAGCGATGTCGCTACTCCTTGCAATCTGTTGTTTGTTCAACAGACAGTTGTACTCTTTCTGGAATTGAGTACGTTGGGTGATGCGGATGAGCAGATCTTGAACGTTGGAGAGTTCAGAGCTGCTGATATCCGGTGAAAGCGTAAGATCAGGTTTGCGACACCTCTGGATAAATCGGTATACGTAAACCGTCACTCGGAGTGCTCTGTCGAGCTCGGAAAATCTCTCCAAGATGTCATCGGAGGTAGGAGGCAACTTGGTCAAGTTGCATTTGACAGGACGAAGTTCTTCGTCTGTCTCGTGGGCGATGTCGATCGCAATAGGCCACTGTTCTGCTGGAAGGATCAGCCAATCGGGTCCATGCCACCAGAGACTGTTGCCAATGAGGTCCTCTGACGAGACACCTCTACTGGCAAGATCGGCAGAGTTCTGCTCAGATCTAACGTGGGACCATTTGCTTGAACTAGTCAGCTGAGTTATTTTTGCTACTCTGTTAGCCACGAAGGTCGTCCATTTACATGGGGGCTTACTAAGCCAGACTAACACGATTGTGGAGTCAGTCTAATAGTACTCATCGTAGCTATTGACTGGGAGCTGAGGAAGGAGTGTTGCTGCTAACTCGGCTGGCAGTAGTGCACCGCAAAGTTCTAGTCGAGGCAAGGAGATGGTCTTCACAGGAGCTACTCTGGTCTTGGCTATGAGGAGATTACTCGAGGTAATGTGTTGGTTTTCAACAAGGATGTAGATGGCAGCTCTGTAGGCACACTGAGATGCGTCGCAAAAGCCGTGGATTTGGAGCTTGGCTGTAGGGGTGTACTGCACCCATCTGGGGATCCGAATCCTATGGAGGGATGAATAGCTGGATAGGAAATCATGCCAGCGTTGTTGAAACTCTTGTGGCAACGCTTCATCCCATCCAATATTCTGCAGCCATATCTCCTGCATAAAAATTTTGGCACGGACCACAAATGGTGCCAGCCAGCCTGCTGGATCAAACAGTTTAGCGATGTGAGATAGAACTTCACGTTTAGTGTAAGACTGTCTCACATCTGCTTCGGAGGGGGCAAAGAGGAACTCATCCGTAGTCGCTTGCCAGCGTATACCGAGAGTCTTTGCTAAGCTCGCTTCCTCTAGTTCGAGGAAGTCGGCGCGTAGTAGGTGGTCCTTGGGGATATTAGCAAGCACATCCTTGTGGTTGGAGGTCCACTTTCTTAAAGGAAAGCCAGCTGTCTCAAGAGCCTTGCGTAGCTCTTCAATGGACATAGTGGCGCGCTTTATGGTGTGCGCGCCAGCAAGGACATCGTCTACATACATGTAGTTGGATAGGATGTCGCTGGCGAGAGGAAGATGTGTGCTAATATCCTGGGAGAGCTGATGTAGGACCCGAATGGCCAAGAATGGAGCACAGTTTACTCCGAAGGTGACTGTGTTGAGTTCATAGTCACAAACTTCGCCATTTGGGTTTCTGAAAAGGATTCGTTGAAATGGCGTGTGACTCGTGTGAACGAGTATCTGTCGATACATCTTCGTGATGTCGGCGTTGAAGACAAACCGGAAAAAACGCCATTTCAAGATCTGCGTAGTCAGATCGGATTGAAGAACGGGTCCTGGATGTAGGATATCGTTCAAGCTCTTCCCATTAGAGGACGGACTGGAGGCGTTGAAAACAACGCGAACCTTTGTTGTGGTACTCTCAGGTTTAAAAACAGCGTGATGAGGGAGATAAAAATTGTTGGAGTCGTTACTGGGGGGGACTTGCCTCATATGGCCTAAGTCCAAATACTCCTGAATGATGGAGTCGTACTGCTCTTTTAAAGGAAAGTTTCTTTTCAAACGACTTTCGTTCCTAAGAAACTGAGCGAGTGCGATAGACCTTGAATGTCCTAATTCGAAGGTTTCAGGATTTTTGAAGGGGAGTGTAACGACATATCTGCCCTCTTTGGTTCTGGAAGTGGTGCGAAGGAAGTTGTTTTCACACTCTGAGTCAGAAACTTTTACCAGCTTGGCTGGTAGATCTTCCACAACCCAAAACTTGGTGAGAAGATCATCAAGCCTTTGTTCGTTGCTGATCTTGATCCTCGTGGTAAAAGAGGAAACGGTCGTAAGATTCGAGTTGGCTACTGGTCCTGTGAGGACCCAGCCGAAGATCGTCTCTTGACCGAGCAGAGTTCCACAGATTTTCGATACAGAGCCACTTTTTATAATAGATGGTAGTAGGTCGGCTCCTAGGAGCATGTCTATCTGAGAGCTCTGGTGGAAATGCGGATCAGCAAGTTGGAGGTTTGGCAGGTCCTTCAGAAGTTCTTTTGAAATTGGGTAGGATGGAAGGTTACCTGCCAATTGAGGGAGAACAAAGGCTGTAGTTTCTAGCCGTAACCTGGGAGTTATCGGGGAGCCAATCTGGAAGTGGCACAACTTTTTGCGGATTTGCTGAGATGGCTTGATTTAAGCCAGCTACTTGAACTTGCACGGCTTGGTAGGAGGGCTTTATGATGTTAAACATCCGTTCGGAAATGAACGTCGCCTCTGATCCCGGGTCGATCAGTGCACGTGCCTTATAAGTCATACCCAAATGGCAAACATTTATAAGAGCAGTGCCGAGAAGAACACCTTGTGTGTTCGCCGTGAAGTAGTTCTGAATATGAGTCGTTGAAGGAGCGGACTGTATATTCGTGTTTTGTGTGGTCGGCGCAGAGACTGCTGAAGAGGGCGCAGTAGGAGGGGTGCCACGATGCAGGAGTGTATTGTGGCGACCCTTGCACGTGAAACAATTGTGCTGACTCGTGCAATCTTTAAGGATGTGTCCTCTTGCGAAGCAGTTCAGGCACAACTTCTGCTGTTTGATGAAATTGGATCTTTCATCAACAGCCATTTGGAGAAAGCGCGGACACAGACGAATAGGATGGTTCTCCTTTGAACAGAGTTTGCAGGTTTGTAGTTTGCCTACAACCTTTGTCTCAAAAGAGTTGACCTTCCTCGTAGGAGGCTCTTTCCGAGCAGGTTTGGACGTTGTCTGTGCGCTTGTGCTAGGTTGCACGTCTTCTATCGCTTCTAATGTGCGATAGCGCTCTGAAAGGAAATCTGACATTTCTTTCCACGACGGAATTTCAGCCTTATTTTGTACCGACTGTTCCCAAAGTGACAACGTCAGCCTTGGTAGCTTAGACGAGCATAGGAAGACTAGAAGGCAATCCCAGTTCTCTGTGCTGATTTTGGAGTGGTCTAGCGCCGTTAAGCAACTTTGTATAGTGCTTTGAAGGACTTGGATGGCGGCTCCAGACTCGTGGGAAACTGACGGAAGGTTGAACAGGATTTTAAGTTGGCTGTTTACTAACAGCCTCTTATTTTCGAACCTGTCTGTCAAGTTCTTCCAAGCAGAAGAGAAGCCCTCATTCGTGAGAGGGGATTTGGACACGATTGCCTTCGCTTCGCCACTAGTCTTGGCATTCAAATGGAACAGTTTCTCGATCTGACTTAAGCCTGGATCGGAAATGTAGACCGCTGTGAAGAGATCACGGAAAGTTGGCCATTTTAGGTAGTCACCGCTGAAAACTTCAGCATCGAAGGGTGGTGACCTGTAGCTCCGTGGCTGGAAGGCTACTTGTGTTGTTGCAGGTGCTGGAGCGGGAACCGTTGTGGTCTCTATACTCTCATTTAAATGAGAGGCAAGTTCCTCATATATGGAGTAACAGTGGTCATATCTGGCTTGCATGGCGATTTTGTCTTCAACAGTCGTCTCAGTTTGAGACAATGCGTTAGAACAAAGTTCATATTTGAGCTCGACCGTGGTCCATATGGACCGAAGCTGTTCAAGACGCACTCTGTGAGTGTGAAGTGAAGTTGTTGGAGCAGTTTGAGCTTATCGGAGGCGTTGATGAACTCTTGGAGTGTCAATTTTCTTGCCTGGGAGAAACCAGAAACTCTCTGATGACCAACGTTCTTTTTTGACAAGAAACAAATGCAAACAAAATTTTATCGAATCTATGGAGAGGAATATGTTGTTAAATTACAAGGAGCACTGTTTGGAAAACGTTACAAAAAAATAATATAAATGTTGAAATTTATAAATATCGATATATTTTATTGAGTGATAATAATTATGGAAATAATTATTATACTCAGCGTGGAATTCTGAGCAAAATTACGCAATGTAATTTAGGAGTGTGGATCCAAAATTATATTTTGAAATATAAATAAATAATTATTTATTACTCGGATGTATTTGCTCAAACGGAGGAAAATATATTAGATAATTTTTTCCAATGTAAATGTTTGTAAATATCACAACACAGTGCACTAAGTGATATTTTTATATACAGGGCTTGTGCAGCCCTGGAACGATAACACTGCGTAGATGGAACAAAGTGTGATCGGACTGCGGTCACTAACGCCGGCAAAGGTAAATAATTGAATATATGTAAATTAAATAAATAAATATATAACTTATGTTGGAACATATTTCACAGTGTTATGTATCAGGTTAAAAATGGACTCGACAGTTGCCGCTTTTTATTTGGATATTGGCAACGTACTTTAGTGGGCAAGCAAGTATGTAGTAAATACATACATAAATATGTAATGGAGTTACATATGTATGTGTATATATTACCATGTAATTTAAAATTTGTTGATTGTAGGAGTGGATGTATGTACCTTTGATTAATTTATTAGGAGAAGGAACATACATATACGTGGCAGAGAACAAGGTAAATGTCTAGAGAAAGGTTAATCGCGACGTAAAAAATTCGCGATTTGACAAATAAAATGTAAAAAATTCTGCTGAATCCAAATCCGGTGGGGGAGAAGACGTAAGTTAAGTGGTTTAAAAGTTATTAATTTAAAACAATTAAAAAAAATGCATGGAGCAACATTTTTTACTAATACTACCAAACACTTAACATAAATTCGTGTATGTGTTTCCACGCACATGCAACACTGTTTACCAATTTACTCAACACTCAACATGAATCGTGTGTGTTTGCACACAAATGCTGGCAATTTTAGCAATTAAAAAATATATTTATAAAATAACGGGCCGCTGGCAAACAAAATTTAAAAAAAAAAAAAAAAGGAAATTACGACCGCAGGCAAAAAAATTTTTGAAAAAAAAAAATCTTGCGATTTTGACGGATCAGCAAAAACTACAAGTGGCGCATCTCTTAATGACCTTTTATTCGCTGGCCCATCAATTCAATCCAAACATTTCAACATACTGATCAGATTTCGTTTCTTCAAGGTTGCTATGGGTGGAGATATTTCAAAAATGTATCGTTGCGTGCGTATTTCATCACCAGATCAACATCTACAATGCATTCTGTGGCGCAACAATCCCAACGAACCAATAAACGTGTATACCCAGAATTGCCGCAAGGATCGTCCGAAAAGATTTCTACGTGGATCTCAGGTGGTGACTCCATTAAAGAAGCGAAATTCGACAGCAAGTCAAACAGCTGCTCGCCAGAGTATTATTTCCAATAAGAAGTGGTGCTGGAATGAGCCTGCCGCTCTTGAGGGTGAAGCCGAAACTGATTGCGAAAAGCTTATGCAGTTTCACGATGGCACAAGTATTACCAAGGCTTAGCCTGGGACCCCGCATCTGACTTTCTGCTTTTCAACTTCACTGACATTATCTCTAACGGACCCACTACAAAGCGCAGCGTATTATCGATACTAGCAAAGTTCTACGACCCACTGGGACTCATCTCGCTTATCATCACAAGGATGAAAGTGTTCATGCAAGCACTCTGGAAGGAAAACATCGATTGGGATGAGAGCCTTCCGCAGCATCTTCATTCAGCATGGACGGAAATAACATCGCAGTTATCCTTTGTTCGCAGCCTCAAATTTCCACGTTTCGTCATGGCACCTGCAGGAAAATATGAAATCCACGGTTTCTGCGATGTCAGTATATCAGCGTATGGAGCATGTATCTACGTGAGATCTGAAATCGATGGAGACTACTCAACGTATTTGCTGTGCTCAAAGTCGAGAGTTGCTCCGTTAAAAACATTAAGAATTCCTAAACTTGAACTTTCTTCTGCACTAATCCTATCGGAACTCATATCAATCGTCGCAAAGGACATTTCATTCAAATGTGAATATCATTGATGAACAGATTCCACAGTAGGGTTAGCATGGATGCGCGACTCTTCTTCCAACTACAATGTGTTTGTGGCAAATCGTGTAACGCAAATTCATCATGTCACTTCACAACTGAACCCAGCTGATATCCTATCGTGAAGATGCAGATCACTTGAACTAATAAACTCGCAACTATGGCATTATGACCATCCTTTTTGCGCCTACCCACGTCTAAATGGCCGAAAACGGTAGTCCCATCAGTGGAACTTCCAGAGCGACGAAGCAGAGTCCGCATTTCTACGTCACACAAAGACATCGCAACTGATTGCAAGTTTCACAACTCCTTTGCAAAGTTGCAGCGAATATTTGCGTATGTACATCGACAAGGGACTCCCCAAAGCAAAAGGGCTCTATCACACTGCAGGAAATGAAATCGGGTAGTCATCTTATGATTCGAAGCATCCAGAAGAATCATTTCGTCGAGGACTACAAAGCACTCAGAGAGAGCAAGTCGCTGCCTGGAAGAAGCTTGCTGAAATCTTTGCAACCATTTATGGACTCTACAGGACTTATGCGAGTTGGAGGAAGGCTGCAGAACTCATACCTGGAGTATGAAGCCAAGCATCCAATATTATTGCCCAAACAGCATCCTGTGACGCAGTCAATCATCATGCATTACCACATTCAATTTCTGCACGCTGGTCCGCAAAGCTGTCTCTAGTGTTGTCAACAAATGCATTCGTTGCTTTCGCGCTCGACCTAACACACTGCAGCAAGTAATGGCGTCACTACCAGCGGACCACGTAACACCCAGCCCTACGTTTTATGTAACCTGAATAGATTTTTGCGGGCCCTTCTTCTCAAAATCAGAAGGGAGAAATCGTGCGGCCACAAAATGCTACATAGCAATATTCATTTGCTTCTCAACAAAAGCATGCCATCTAGAGCTCGTGGAGGACCTGTCGACACCTTCATTCATCGCTGCTCTTAAACGTTTCGTCAGTCTTCGAGGGAAGCCACGAGACATTTGGAAGGACAACGCAACAAATTTTGTCGGCGCTCGAAACGAGCTAGCGGAGCTTAAGGATCTTTTCGTCAGCGAACCTCGGCGCCAGCAAATTGTAAATGGCGCCCTCGCCCTCGAAATTAATTGGCACTTCATTCCACCATGATCTCCGCATTTTGGCGGGTTATGGGAAGCTGCTGTCAAAGCAGCGAAGCACCATTTCCACCGCATCGTTGGCAACTCAACTCTCACATTTCATGAGCTTCGCACGTTCATCTGTCAAATATCAGCAATGTTGAACTCAAGGCCTCTATGTTCCAATTCAGAGAATCCAAACGACCTAGACATTCTCACACCGGGTCACTTTCTTTGGGGTAAAGCAAATGCGTACATCGATGAGCCGAGCGTGACACACCTCAACATGGATCGCCTCAGGCTGAGAGCCTCAGTTAAGTCTAACTCAGTTCAGTTGAAAAACAGTCTCTTCTCACAAAACATGTAAAAGGTGCAGTGGCACAATTAAAATTAATGAAATGAAACACTTGCTTTTCATTAAAATAATATTACGAAAGTAAGGCGGTTGCACAAATCAGTGTACCCGTAAACAGCTATAATACCCTTCTATTCTACGAGTAAAAAATTTCCTTTTACTGCCACAAGGCAATACTTTTTCTTGAATATCTTCCCTTTTTATCAGCCGATCTAATTGAAACTTTCCCAAAGCGCCCGCAGGTTGGTTTATATCACATGTATAAGAAATAATTGCGGTAAAGCTAAATTCGCAGCTACAATCGATTTTTTTTACACATATGGGGACGGATGGAGTCGTGGTAAAAATCCAAAATAAACTTGATCTGCCTGCGGAAGTCACACATATTGTCCTCAAGTGTGGTAAATCTTGCTCTTATAATAGCAGAGATCTAGGTTATCATTCGGATGTAGAGCAATATTTGCTGCTACAATCGAATTTTTTCGATATATGGGGGCGGATGGAGGCGTGGCAAAAAATACAAAATAAACTTGATCTGCCTGCAGAATTGAATTGTCGTCAAATTTAGTAGCTCTAGCTCTTATAATATCTGAGATCTATATTTTCATACGGAAGGGAAGACAGATTGACGGACAGAGGGTCAGACGGACTGAGGGAAAGACGGACATGGCTATATCCACTCGGCTTTTTATGCTGATTTAGAATATATATACTTAATGGGGTCGGAGATGCCTCCTTCTGTAAGTTACAAACATTTTCGGTGGGCATATAGCAATAATACCCTTCTACTCTACGGGTAGCGGGTACAAAAATTGCCTTTTGGTGGAGTTGAACTCGGGAAATAACATTAGAAAAAACCGACATAAACACATGGTCATAAGGCACTACTATTCCCTGAATAACTTCCTTATTTATCGGTCGATCTTATTGAAACTTTCGCAAAGCGCCCACAGGTTGGTTTTTGTCACATGTATAAGAAATTATTGCGGTAAAGCTATATCCGCAGCTACAATCGATTTTTTTCCATTTATGGAGACAGATGGAGGCGTGGTAAAAATCCAAAATAAACTTGATCTGCCTGCAGAATTCACACATATTGTCAACAAATTTAGTAGCTCTAGTTCTTATTATAGCTGAGATCTAGGTTTTCATATGGATGGGCCGACACACAGATGGACAGGTGGTCAGACGGAAAGACGGACATGGATATATCGACTCGGCTGTTCGTGCTGATTCAGAATATATATACTTTAGTGAATTGAAGATATTTTTTTCTGCCTGTTACAAACATTTTCGCTTGTCACAAAGCTATAATAACCTCCTAGTCTACGAGTAGCGGGTATTATAATTTCCTTTTGGTGGAGTTGAACTAGTTAACTAACATTAGAAAAAACGGAAATAAACACATGCTCACAAGGATACACTTTTTCCTGAATATATTCCTTATCTATCATCCGATAAATTGCATTATAAATATTTTCGGAGCACATAATTAAATTATAAGTTGTCTGTTGCTGGAGTTGAACTCGAGTCACCTCGAATGAGGAATTAAAAAAAACCGACATTAACAAATGATCACAAGGCAATACTTTTTCCTGAATATCTTCCTTATCTATCAGCCGATAAATTGCATTCTAAATATTTTCGGTGCACATAATAAAAATAAAAGTTGCCTGTTGCTGGAATTGAACTCGAGTCACCTCATTGAGGAATTAGAAAAAACCGACAAAAATAAATGATCACAAGGCAATACTTTTTCCTGAATATCTTCCTTATTTATCAGCCGATCTAATTGAAACTTTCGCAAAGCGCCCGCAGGTTGGTTTTTATACCCGCTACTCGAAGAGTATAAGGGTATTATAACTTTGTGCCAACCGAAAATGTTTGTAACGGGCAGAAGGAGAAATCTCCGACCCCATAAAGTATTTATATTCTGAATCAGCATGAACAGCCGAATCGATATAGCCATGTCCGTCAGTCCATCTGAATGTCTCTCCGTCTGTCTTTCTGTAAGTCCATATCAAAACCTAGATCACAACTATTATAAGAGCTAGAGCTACAAAATTTGAGTATAATATGTGTGAATTCTGCACGATCATCAAGTTTATTTTGGATTTTTGCCACGCCTCCATCCGCCCCCATAAATCGAAAAAAAGTCGTTTGTAGCTGCAAATATAAATTTACAGCAATCATTTTTTATACATGTGATAAGAACCACTATGCGGATGTGTTGGCAAAGTTTCAATAAGATCGGCCGATAAATAAGGAAGATATTCAAGAAATAGTATTGCACTGTGGCCATGTGCTTATGTCAGTTTTTCCTTATGTCAGAACCCGAGTTCAAATCCAGCAGCAGACAACTTTTTTTTAAATATGTGGCAACCTTTTTTTTTTATACCCTTGCAGATGGTATATTAATTTTAGCCAGAAGTTTGCAACGCACCTTAGGAGACATCTCCGACCCTATAAAGTATATATATTCTGAATCAGCATCACCAGAGGAGTCGAAAAATGGATGTCCGTCTGTCCGTCCGTCCGTCCGTCTGTTGCAACGCAAACTAGTCTCTCAGTTTTTGAGCTATCTTCATGAAACTTGGCACACAAGCTTCTTATTGCTGTAGGCTGTAAATAAGTCGGAACGAACCAGATCGGACCGATATATCGTATAGCTGTCATAGAAGCTATCGGCCGATTTTTGGTGTTTTTCAAGATATTGCAACAAGATTTGGCAAATCCTATTCTTATTACATTCTTAATGTGCTGTCAATGTCTGACCACTATAACATATAGCTGCCATAGGAACAATCGGCTGAAATCAGGGTTTTTGTATGCAAACCTGTTTTGTTTTTGGAAATACCGCACATTATCAATACTTTTTAATGTTATACAGTAACCCGCCCTTAGTTTTTCCATTTAAATATCTCAGACGTTTATATTCTATAGCTGTTATAGGAACAATAAGTCAGTCCGTCTGTCTGTTGCAACTCAAATTAGTCCCCCAGTTATTGAGCTATCTTCATGAAACTTGGCACACAAGCTTATTATTGCTGAAGGCTGTAAATAATTCGGAACGAGCCAGATCGGACTGATATATCGTATAGCTGTCATAGAAGCTATCGGCCGATTTTTGTTGTTTTTCAAGATATTGCAACAAGATTTGGCAAATCCTATTCTTATTACGTTCTTAATGTGCTGTTGAAATTGTATCAAAATCGGACCATTATAACATATAGCTGCCATAGGAACAATCGGCTGAAATCAGGGTTATTGTATGCAAGCCTGTTTTGTTTTTGGAAATACCGCATATTATCAATACTTTTTAATGTTATACAGTAACCCGCCCTTAGTTTTTCCATTTAAATATCTCAGACGTTTATATTCTATAGCTGTTATAGGAACAATCGGTCAGTCCGTCTGTCTGTTGCAACTCAAATTAGTCCCCCAGTTATTGAGCTATCTTCATGAAACTTTGCTCACAAGCTTCTTATTTCTGCCCTCTTTAAATAAGTCGGAACGGGCCATATCGGACTGATATATCGTATAGCTGTCATGGTGCCTATCAGCCGATTGTCATTATATTTCAAGATATAGCTATCAGGCTTACCACATCCAAATCTAAGTGTGTTCCTAATAATAAAGTTCGAAATCGAACTTTTATAACTTATAACGATCAACGATCGGCCTAATGAAGGTTCATGTTGCAATTTTATGGAAATCTGAGAACTATTACATATAGCTGTTAAACAAAAAATCATGTAGCTGTTATTCAAACGCATTTTTGAATGAGAACTTTCCAAATTTATTTATATTTTATGACCAACAGATCCTTTATAACACAAAGACATTTCCTCATAACATTTTGTGTTAAGTATATAAGAAATCCAGGTATATACAAAAGCAATAAAAGGTAGAATTATTTTTTTTCGAAGCAGGTGTTTGATTCATAGCCTTAATCAGGAAAAAATCTTGACTTCCTGTACTGTTATAATTGTTCAATAAATACCACAGAAACCAGCAGCAATCCAAATATATTTTATATTTTGTATAACTGCAAGGGTATGAAACCTTCGGCAAGCCGAAGGTAGCCTTGCTTTCTTGTTTTTTAATTATGTGGCAACTGCAAGGGTATGAAACCTTCGGCAAGCCGAAGGTAGCCTTGCTTTCTTGTTTTTTAATTATGTGGCAACATTTTTTTTTAATTATGTGCACCGAAAATATTCATAGTGCAATATTATTGGTCATTGCGTTAAAAATGCAGTGGTCGAGTGGTGATGGTAGTTGACTGTTAAGGGAGAGGTCCGGAGTTCAACTCCTGGGTGCCGCGGCGCCATATATTTTTTTTTTTTGTATGTTATATTTTTTTTTATTTTATGGTGTGTTGCAAAATTCAAAATAAATTTTTAGAATATTTAAAGCAACTTAGAATCGAAAGATACATTGAGCAGCAACACAAAAAACAAACGACAAATCTAATTAGATATGTTGAGATGTATGTTGGGGGGGGGGTATATTTTTTTTTTTGTGTGGGCGTCTTTTTCACACATTCATAATTTATAACTGCAAAGTAATAAAAGCAAAGGGCAACATCCACTAAGAATCGAATGGAACTTGCATAGGCAAAACAAATTAGAGATGGAAAGAAATAAAAAGCAAGAACGCATTGTTCACATTTGGCACGTGTTTTTCCGAAGAAATGTAGCGGGTATATCACAGTCGAGTCAGCTCGACTGTAGCCTTTCCGACTTGTTATCACATGTATAAGATATGATTGTTGTAGAGCTATATTTGCAGCTACAATCGATTTTTTTTCGATTTATGGGAGCGGATGGAGGCGTGGCAAATATCCAAAATAAACTTGATTTGCGTGCAGTATTAACACATATTGTCCCCTAATTTGGTAGCTCAAGCTCTTATAACTCTCTTATAACTACTCTACGAGTAACGGGTATAAAAATTGCCTGCTTCTGGAGTTTAACTCGGGAACTAACTTTAGAAATAACCGATATAAACAAATGGTCACAAGTCATTACTATTTCCTGAATATTTTCCTTATTTATCAGCCGATCTTATTGAAGCGTGGAAAAAATCCAAAATAAACTTGATCTGCCTGCAGAATTCACACATATTGTCCTCAACTTTAGTAGCTCTAGCTCTTATAATATCTGAGATCTATATTTTCATACGGAAGGGAATCCACTCGGCTTTTTATGCTGATAAAATATATACTTTATGGGGTCGGAGATGCCTCCTTCTGTAAGTTACAAACATTTTCGGTGGTCATATAGAAATAATACCCTTCTACTCTACGGGTAGCGGGTACAAAAATTGTCTTTTGGTGGAGTTTAACTCGGGAAATAACATTAGAAAAAACCGACATAAACACATGGTCACAAGGCACTACTATTCCCTGAATAACTTCCTTATTTATCGGCCGATCTTATTGAAACTTTCGCAAAGCGCACACAGGTTGGTTTTTGTCACATGTATAAGAAATTATTGCGGTAAAGCTAAATCCGCAGCTACAATCGATTTTTTTTCCATTTATGGAGACGGATGGAGGCGTGGTAAAAATCCAAAATAAACTTGATCTGCCTGCAGAATTCACACATATTGTCCTCAAATTTAGTAGCTCTAGCTCTTATAATATCTGAGATCTAGGTTTTTGTACGGACGGACATACAGACCACCAGACGTTTAGACGTTCAGACGGACATAGCTATATTGACTCGTCTCTTCATGCTGATTCAGAAGATGCTTCCTTCTGCCTGTTACAAACATTTTTGGTTGGCACAAAGTCATAATACCTTTAAGTGGAGTTGAACTCGTAAACTAATATTAGAAAAATCCGACATAAGCACATGGTCATAAGGCACTACTATTTCCTGAATATCTTCCTTATTTATCAGCCGATCTTATTTAAACTTTCGCAAAATGCCAGCAGGTTGGTTTTTATCATAGATATAACAAATAATTGGTGTAGAGATATATTCGCAGCTACAATCGATTTTTTTTCATTTTTGGGGACAGATGGAGTGGCAAAAATCCAAATTAAACTTGATCAACCTGCAGAATTCACACATATTGTCCTAAAATTTAGTAGCTCTAGCTCTTATAATAGCTGAGATCTAGGTTTTTGTACGGACGGACAGTCAGACTGACAGAACGACATGGCTATATTGACCTGGATGTTCATGCTGATCCAGAATATATATTCTCTATCGGTTCGAAGATGTTTCCATCTTCCTGTTACAAACATTTTTGGTTATCACAAAGCTATAATACCCTTCTATTCTACGATGTAAGGATGTTTTCTCAGGCTGGGGTACTTATCTCAGTCTAGCCAGGGTCTTTACAGAAAATGTATAAATACTAGGACTTTCCATGACTTTAAGTACACGTTTACGCACCTTTACGTTAGCTCTAAAACTGCGCTTTCATTGTTTTATTTTTACTACAGCTCACCTCGATTCTCTTGCGACAGGATTCATCCTTTTGTCTTCGTCCTTTGGGGGGTCCTGGGGCTGTCACTTGACAGGACTTTGCACTTGGCTATTTTTGTTTCACTTGTATTATTTTTGAGGAGCACTTTGCTGCCTCCTTCGCTGGCTGCTCGAGATCAACTGCCTTTGGTCTAATTTCGTGACTTGCCTTTTCGCTGCTGCGCACATGTCGCCGCTTCTGCGTACATATCGCCGCTACTTGCCTGTCGCCGCTGCCTTCGGTCGATCTTGCCTGGCTGCTGCGGCTCTGCTAGCAGCGTCGCTGCTGGTCCGGCGTCGCTGCCCACAATTTGTCGCGAAGCCGTTGCCTTGTGCTGTCTGTGCACGAGCTCTGGGTACCGAGGCACCGTTACGTGTGTGTGCGCGAGCTCTGGGTACCGAGGCACCGTTACTTGTGCGCGCGTTCGACTAAATGCGTAAGCTGTTAGCTCTGGGTACCGAGGCATCGTTACTTGTGTGTGCGCGCGACGGCTGCTTGCCTAAATGCGTAAGCTCTGGCTACCGAGGCACCGTTACTTGTGTGAGCGCGGGCTCTGAGTACTGAGACACTGTTACTAAGCATGGGTGCCGAGTAACTGGGGGGTTTCTTATGTTTCTTGCCCTGTTTCGCATGTTCTGTCTACGTCCCTGCCTTTGCTTATGCCTATGCTTCTGTATTCAAATAACTACGGGGTATGCCGGGTTTAAAGATATCTTATATTTATTTCTAATAGGTTAACTTAAATTATAAATGTGGTGTTTGCTTCATGCGGCGTCACAACGAGTAGCGAACTCGTTAACTAACATTAGAAAAAACCGAAATAATTACATGGTCACAAGGCAATACTTTTTCCTGAAAATCGTTCTAATTTATAAGCCGATTTTATTGAAACTTTCGGAAAGCGCCCGCAGGTTGGTTTTTATCATATGTATAAGAAATGATTGCAGCTACAATCGATTTGTTTTCCATTTATGGAGGCAGATGGAGGCGTGGTAAAAATCCAAAACAAACTTTATCTGCCTTCAGAATTCACAATTATTGTCCCCAGATTTGGTAGCTCCAGCTCTTTTAATAGCTGAGATCTAGGTTTTCATACGGATGGACAGACGGTCAGACGGACATGGATATATCGACTCATCTATTCATGCTGATTCAGAATATATATACTTTATAGGATTGAAGAAATTTCCTTCTGCCTGTTACAAACATTTTTGGTTGGCACAATGCTATAATACTCTTCTACTCTACGAGTAGCGGGTACCGCGTTTCTATCAGACATGCTCGAGTAAGCAACCTTGGTTTACAAAAGAGCTGTCTCGCCTTAAAAAATTTAAAATCTAGCTTATTAAAAAAATATAAAATTAATAATTGCAGTTAAGCTTTTTCCCGTTTTTAACTGCACGATTGAATTTCTCGGTCCTTAACGCGAAATGTTATAAAAACTATCTAGCTCGTTGTAGGTCTCAGTTCCTTGAGAACCCTAAACAGTTTTATAGTTTTGTTAATATGAAGCGTAAATCTTCTGTCTTTCCTTCAAAGTTGTCGTTTGAATATATCACTGCAGATACCGACCAAGCCATGGCCGATATGTTTGCTAGGTTTTTTCAAACCACGTATTCGCCTACTGCACAAGAGATTCATGTTTATCCATACAATATTCCTTGCTCAAATGGTGTCTTCACCCCAATTCTAAATGAGAATTCACTTGTTAAGGATCTTCACTTGGTTAAACCAGTTTTTTCACCTGGCCCAGACGGTGTTCCCGCTTGTGTACTTCGGTTCTGTGCCAACTCCCTAACTGTTTTCGCTCAAACTGTTTTCGCTGTCCTTAGATACTTCATACTTTCCTTCCATTTGGAAGGAATCTTTTATCATTCCCTTGTTTAAGAATGGCAGTAAGTCTGATGCAAGCAATTATAGAGGTATCTCTAAATTGTCGGCTATACCTAAATTTTTCGAGAATGCTTTAACTTCTCACTTGCAACATTTCTGTAGATCCGTCATATCGCCTTCTCAGCACGGATTTATAAAACGTCGTTCTACTACGACAAACTTACTGGAGCTGACATCCTTTGTTATAAAAGGTTTTCAGGAAAATCTTCAAACTGATGTTATATACACTGATTTCAGTAAGGCTTTTGACTCAGTAAATCATTCCCTTCTTGCACATAAACTCAGTCTCTTAGGCTTCACACCAAAACTTCTTAATTGGATTGTGAGTTATCTGAATGGCAGAACCCAAAGAGTTCTCTTTAAGAATGTATTTTCACACCTTCTTCATGCCACATCTGGCGATCGTCAGGGTAGCCATCTAGGCCCCCCTCCTTTTTACGCTTTTCATCAATGACCTCCCTTTGGTCATACATAACTCCCGTACTCTCATGTATGCGGATGATGTAAAGCTTTGTTATCAATTTAAAGATGACTACTGCAACTCTTACTTACAAGTCGACCTAAATAGTTTTCATTCCTGGTGTTGTGCAAATTTCTTAAACCTGAACTGCTCCAAATGCAAGCTGATGACATTCTACCGGGCCAGTCCAAAGTACATTTCCTACACTCTTTGTGGTTGTGTCTTAGAAAGAATTACTCTAAAGTTTTCCGAACATATTTCCCATATGGTCAATAAAGCCATGGGTGTGCTTGGCTTTATTAAAAGATGGTCTAAGTAGTTTGACGATCCTTATGTAATAAAGACCCTCTACACCTCACTTGTTCGTCCAATTCTGGAATATGGATCATGCGTATGGTGTCCCCAGTACACTACTCACAAAAACCGCATTGAATCTGTACAATAATTTTTTATAATTTTCGCCTTACGAGGCCTTAACTGGGACGTAAATTTAAGTTTTTTTTTTTTTTTTTTTCTTTTTTTTTTTTTTTTAAAAAATTTTTTGGTTTTTTTTTTATAATATACCTTTCCAAGGTGGCATTGACAGTGTTGACCAGGTTAGCCAGCTACACTTTTCTTTCCCTTGTAGATTAACACGTAATTACTTACCACTAACTCTTCCTAATTGTAGGTCGAACTATGCCCTTCACGATCCGTTTCGGGTATTATGTTTGGACTATAATAATCTTTACTTTCTTTCTTGTAACGCTTCCTCTGTTGCATGCCTAAAATTTGAAAATTTGTCCTACCTATCTACAAATGAAGTAATCTTTTCTCGAAATTCTTTTCTATCTCGGTATCTTTGCATGCCCGCGTTCTCTATTTCGCATTTCGCGTTTCGAGTCGTACGTCAGACGACTGTGCCCCTCGGTCGGCTGGGCGGGAGGTGGACATTCGCTGTGTCTGGGATCCGCGCGTAACAAGCATCGGCTTGGTTTTGCAAGGACCACTTGATTATACATTCATTGTATCAACGTCCACAAAAAAACAAAATATAAGTCGGAAAGGCAACACTCTGACTTGACTGTGATATACCCGCTCCAATTCTTCGGAAAAACACGTGCCAAATGTGAACAATGCATTCTTGCTTTTTATTTCATTCCGTCTCTAATTTGTTTTGCTTATGCAAGTTCCACTTGATTCTTATTGGATTTTGCCCTTTTCTTTTATTACTTTGCAGTTATAAATTATGCATGTGTGATAGAGACGCCTATACATACATACATATATGCTGCCTCACAATACATCTCAACATATCTAATTAGATTTGTCGTTTGTTTTTTGTGTTGCTGCTCAATGTCTCTTTCGATTCTAAGTGGCTTTAAATATACTAAAAATTTATTTTGAATTTTGCAACACACTATAAAATAAAACAAGAAAGCAAGGCTACCTTCGGCTTGCCGAAGGTTTCATACCCTTGCAGTTATACAAAATATAAAATATATTTGGATTGCTGCTGGTTTCTGTGGTATTTATTGAACAATTATAACAGTACAGGAAGTCAAGATTTTTACCTGATTAAGGCTATGAATCAAACACCTGCTTCGAAAAAACCTTTTTAATGCTTTTATATACACCTGGATTTCTTATATACTTAAAACAAAATGTTATGAGGAAATGTCTTTGTGTTGTAAAAGATCTGTTGGTTATAAAATATAAATAAATTTGGAAAGTTCTCATTCAAAAATGCGTTTGAATAACAGCTACATGATTTTTTGTTTAACAGCTACATGTAATAGTACTCAGATTTCCATAAAATTGCAACATGAACCTTCATTAGGCCGATCGTTGATCGTTATAAGTTATAAAAGTTCGATTTCGAACTTAGATTTGGATGTGGTAAGCCTGATAGCTATATCTTGAAATATAACGAAAATCGGCCGATAGGCTCCATGACAGCTATACGATATATCAATCCAATCTGGCCCGTTCCGACTTATTTACAGCCTACAGCAATAATAAGCTTGTGTGCCAAGTTTCATGAAGATAGCTCAAAAACTGAGAGACTAGTTTGAGTTGCAACAGACAGACGGACTGACTGATTGTTCCTATAACAGCTATAGAATATAAACGTCTGAGATATTTAAATGGAAAAACTAAGGGCGGGTTACTGTATAACATTAAAAAGTATTGATAATGTGCGGTATTTCCAAAAACAAAACAGGTTTGCATTCAAAAACCCTGATTTCAGCCGATTGTTCCTATGGCAGCTATATGTTATAGTGGTCCGATTTTGATACAATTTTGACAGAACATTAATAACGTAATAAGAATAGGATTTGCCAAATCTTGTTGCAATATCTTGAAAAACAACAAAAATCGGCCGATAGCTTCTATGACAGCTATACGATATATCGGTCCGATCTGGCTCGTTCCGACTTATTTACAGCCTACAGCAATAATAAGCTTGTGTGCCAAGTTTCATGAAGATAGCTCAAAAACTGAGGGACTAGATTTGCGTTGCAACAGACAGACGGACTGACTGATTGTTCCTATAACAGCTATAGAATATAAACGTCTGAGATATTTAAATGGAAAAACTAAGGGCGGGTTACTGTATAACATTAAAAAGTATTGATAATGTGCGGTATTTCCAAAAACAAAACAGGTTTGCATACAAAAACCCTGATTTCAGCCGATTGTTCCTATGGCAGCTATATGTTATAGTGGTCCGATTTTGATACAATTTTGACAGCACATTAATAACGTAATAAGAATAGGATTTGCAATATCTTGTTGCAATATCTTGAAAAACAACAAAAATCGGCCGATAGCTTCTATGACAGCTATACGATATATCGGTCCGATCTGGCTCGTTCCGACTTATTTACAGCCTACAGAAATAATAAGCTTGTGTGCCAAGTTTCATGAAGATAGCTCAATAACTGAGGGACTAGTTTGAGTTGCAACAGACAGACGGACTGACTGATTGTTCCTATAACAGCTATAGAATATAAACGTCTGAGATATTTAAATGGAAAAACTAAGGGCGGGTTACTGTATAACATTAAAAAGTATTGATAATGTGCGGTATTTCCAAAAACAAAACAGGTTTGCATACAAAAACCCTGATTTCAGCCGATTGTTCCTATGGCAGCTATATGTTATAGTGGTCCGATTTTGATACAATTTTGACAGCACATTAAGAACGTAATAAGAATCTTGAAAAACAACAAAAATCGGCCGATAGCTTCTATGACAGCTATACGATATATCGGTCCGATCTGGCTCGTTCCGACTTATTTACAGCCTACAGAAATAATAAGCTTGTGTGCCAAGTTTCATGAAGATAGCTCAAAAACTGAGAGACTAGTTTGAGTTGCAACAGACAGACGGACTGACTGATTGTTCCTATAACAGCTATAGAATATAAACGTCTGAGATATTTAAATGGAAAAACTAAGGGCGGGTTACTGTATAACATTAAAAAGTATTGATAATGTGCGGTATTTCCAAAAACAAAACAGGTTTGCATACAAAAACCCTGATTTCAGCCGATTGTTCCTATGGCAGCTATATGTTATAGGGGTCCGATTTTGATACAATTTTGACAGCACATTAATAACGTAATAAGAATAGGATTTGCAATATCTTGTTGCAATATCTTGAAAAACAACAAAAATCGGCCGATAGCTTCTATGACAGCTATACGATATATCGGTCCGATCTGGCTCGTTCCGACTTATTTACAGCCTACAGAAATAATAAGCTTGTGTGCCAAGTTTCATGAAGATAGCTCAAAAACTGAGAGACTAGTTTGAGTTGCAACAGACAGACGGACTGACTGATTGTTCCTATAACAGCTATAGAATATAAACGTCTGAGATATTTAAATGGAAAAACTAAGGGCGGGTTACTGTATAACATTAAAAAGTATTGATAATGTGCGGTATTTCCAAAAACAAAACAGGTTTGCATACAAAAACCCTGATTTCAGCCGATTGTTCCTATGGCAGCTATATATTAAATTGGTCCGATTTTGATACAATTTTGACAGCACATTAAGAACGTAATAAGAATAGGATTTGCCAAATCTTGTTGCAATTTCTTGAAAAACAACAAAAATCGGCCGATAGCTTCTATGACAGCTATACGATATATCGGTCCGATCTGGCTCGTTCCGACTTATTTACAGCCTACAGCAATAATAAGCTTGTGTGCCAAGTTTCATGTAGATAGCTCAATAACTGGGGGACTAATTTGAGTTCCAACATACAGACGGACTGACTGATTGTTCCTATAACAGCTATGTATATAATATAAACTTCTGAGATATTTAAATGGAAAAACTAAGGGCGGGTTACTGTATAACATTAAAAAGTATTGATAATGTGCGGTATTTCCAAAAACAAAACAGGTTTGCATACAAAAACCCTGATTTCAGCCGATTGTTCCTATGGCAGCTATATGTTATAGTGATCCGATTTTGATAAAATTTTGACAGCACATTAAGAACGTAATAAGAATAAGATTTGCCAAATCTTGTTGCAATATCTTGAAAAACAACAAAAATCGGCCGATAGCTTCTATGACAGCTATACGATATATCGGTCCGATCTGGCTCGTTCCGACTTATTTACAGCCTACAGCAATAATAAGCTTGTGTGCCAAGTTTCATGAAGATAGCTCAAAAACTGAGAGACTAGTTTGCGTTGCAACAGACAGACGGACTGACTGATTGTTCCTATAACAGCTATAGAATATAAACGTCTGAGATATTTAAATGGAAAAACTAAGGGCGGGTTACTGTATAACATTAAAAAGTATTGATAATGTGCGGTATTTCCAAAAACAAAACAGGTTTGCATACAAAAACCCTGATTTCAGCCGATTGTTCCTATGGCAGCTATATGTTATAGGGGTCCGATTTTGATACAATTTTGACAGCACATTAATAACGTAATAAGAATAGGATTTGCAATATCTTGTTGCAATATCTTGAAAAACAACAAAAATCGGCCGATAGCTTCTATGACAGCTATACGATATATCGATCCGATCTGGCTCGTTCCGACTTATTTACAGCCTACAGAAATAATAAGCTTGTGTGCCAAGTTTCATGAAGATAGCTCAAAAACTGAGAGACTAGTTTGAGTTGCAACAGACAGACGGACTGACTGATTGTTCCTATAACAGCTATAACAGCTATAGAATATAAACGTCTGAGATATTTAAATGGAAAAACTAAGGGCGGGTTACTGTATAACATTAAAAAGTATTGATAATGTGCGGTATTTCCAAAAACAAAACAGGTTTGCATACAAAAACCCTGATTTCAGCCGATTGTTCCTATGGCAGCTATATA
>JAECXD010000659.1:0-10198 GCA_018151445.1 Zaprionus inermis | reverse complement strand
AAATCGACGTATTAAATTATTTAAAAGTGTAACAAATATTTAGAAATTTTTAAAAAATTTTGTTTTCAAAATCCGATCGATTTTCTCAAAAAAAAATAAATGTTTAAAATTGTTAAGAAGTGTTACGTATTTTTCAAAATGATCAATATTTTATTTTTGTCAACAGCCGTTAGATTTTCGCCAAAGTTGACGTTTAAAATAATTGAAAAAAGTAAAGCATAATTTAAAATTTTTGAAAATTTTATTTTTGTCAAAAGCCGTTAAATTTTTGCAAAAGTGGACATATAAAATTACTGAAAAGTGAAATAAATTTTTAAAAATTTTCCTAACATTTTTTTGTTGAATACCGTTACAAAAATCTACGTTTAAAATAATTGAAAAGTGTAACGCATATTTTTAAATTTCAAAAATTTTTTTTTTTGTCAAAAGCCGTTAGATTTTTGCAAAAGTGGACATATAATATTAGTGAAAAGTGTAAAAAAATTTTCAAAATTTTCAAAAAAAAATTTTGTCCAATACCGTTAAATTGTTGCAAAAATCGACGTTTTAAATTATTTAAAAGTGTAACGCATTTTTCAAAATTTTATTTTTGTCAACAGCCGTTAGATTTTGCCAAAGTCGACGTTTGAAATAATTGAAAAGTGTAACGCATATTTTAAAATTTTTAAAAATTTTTGTTTTCAAAATCCGATCGATTTTCTCAAAAAAAACAATGTTTAAAATTGTTAAGAAGTGTTACGTATTTTTCAAAATGATCAATATTTTATTTTTGTCACCAGCCGTTAGATTTTCACCAAAGTCGACGTTTAAAATAATTGAAAAGTGTAACGCATATTTTTAAATTTTTAAAAATTTTTGTTTTCAAAATACAATGTATATTTGCATATTTAGAAATTTTTAAAAATTTTTGTTTTCAAAATCCCATCGATTTTCTCAAAAAAACCAATGTTTAAAAATGTTAAGAAGTGTTACGTATTTTTCAAAATGATCAATATTTTATTTTTGTCAACAGCCGTTAGATTTTCGCCAAAGTCGATGTTTAAAATAATTGAAAAGTGTACAGCATATTTTTAAATTTTGAAAAAACCATTTTTTTTGTCAAAAGCCGTTTGGATTTTGCAAAAGTGGACATATAAAATTACTGAAAAGTGTAAAAAATTATTCAACATTTTCAAAAATTTTGTTTGTGAAATACCGGTACGCATTTTTAAAAATTTTATTTTTTGTCAACAGCCGTTAGATTTTGCCAAAGTCGACGTTTAAAATAATTGAAAAGTGTAACGCATATTTTGAAATTTTTAAAAATATTTGTTTTCAAAAACCGATAGATTTTCTCAAAAAACTAACGTTTAAAATTATTAAGAAGTGTTACGTATTTTTCAAAATTATCAAAATTTTATTTTGTCAACAGCTGTTAGATTTTCGCAAATGTCGACGTGAAAATAATTGAAAAGTGTAACGCATTTTTAGAAATTTTCAAAATTTTTTGTTTTCAAAAACGGATAGAAAATTTTGTCAATTACCGTTACATTTTTACAAAAATCGACGTTTTAAATTATTTAAAAGTGTAACGCATATTTTTAAATTTTGAAAAAGTTTTTTTTTGTTAAAAGCCGTTAGATTTTTGCAAAAGATGACAAATAATATTACTGAAAAGTGTAAAAAAATTTTCAAAATATAAAAAAAAATTTTTTGTCAAATATCGTTACATTTTTACAAAAGTCGACGTTTAAAATTATTTAAAAGTGTAACGCATTTTTCCAAATTTTATTTTTGTCAACAGCCGTTATATTTTTGCCAAAGTTGACGTTTAAAATAATTGAAAAAAAGTAAAGCATAATTTAAAATTTTGAAAATTTTATTTTTGTCAAAAGCCGTTAAATTTTTGCAAAAGTGGACATATAAAATTACTGAAAAGTGAAATAAATTTTTAAAAATTTTCCTAAAATTTTTTTGGTTGAATACCGTTACAAAAATCTACGTTTAAAATAATTGAAAAGTGTAACGCATATTTTTAAATTTCAAAAATTTTTTTTTTGTCAAAACCGTTAGATTTTTGCAAAAGTAGACATATAATATTACTGTGTAAAAAAAATTTCAAAATTTTCAAAAAAAAAATTTTGTCAAATACCTTTACATTTTTGCAAAAATCGACGTTTTAAATTATTTAAAAGTGTAACGCATTTTTCAAAATTTTATTTTTGTCAACAACCGTTAGATTTTGCCAAAGTCGACGTTTAAAATAATTGAAAAGTGTAACGCATATTTTTAAATTTTTAAAAATTTTTGTTTTCAAAATCCGATCGATTTTCTAAAAAAAAAACAATGTTTAAAATTGTTAAGAAGTGTTACGTGTTTTTCAAAATGATCAATATTTTATTTTTGTCACCAGCCGTTAGGTTTTCACCAAAGTCGACGTTTAAAATAATTGAAAAGTGTAACGCAAATTTTTAAATTTTTAAAAATTTTTGTTTTCAAATCCGATCCGACGATTTTCTCAAAAAAACAAGAAAGCAAGGCTACCTTCGGCTTGCCGAAGGTTTCATACCCCTTCAGTTAAAAAAAAATATAAAATATATTTGGATTGCTGCTGGTTTCTGTGGTATTTATTGAACAATTATAACAGTACAGGAAGTCAAGATTTTGACCTGATTAAGGCTATGAATCAAACACCTGCTTCGAAAAAAAATAATTCTACCTTTTTAATGCTTTTGTATATACCTGGATTTCTTATATACTTAACACAAAATGTTATGAGGAAATGTCTTTGTGTTGTAAAGGATCTGTTGGTCATAAAATATAAATAAATTTGGAAAGTTCTCATTCAAAAATGCGTTTGAATAACAGCTACATGATTTTTATACCCGCTACTCGAAGAGTATAAGGGTATTATAACTTTGTGCCAACCGAAAATGTTTGTAACAGGCAGAAGGAGACATCTCCGACCCCATAAAGTATATATATTCTGAATCAGCATGAACAGCCGAGTCGATATAGCCATGTCCGTCTGTCCGTCTGTCCGTCTGTCCGTCTGTCCGTCTGTCCGTCTGTCCGTCTGTCCGTCTGTCTGTCCGTATGAAAACCTAGATCTCAGCTATTATAAGAGCTAGAGCTACCAAATTTGGAGACAATATGTGTTAATTATGCCCGCAGATCAAGTTTATTTTGGATTTTTGCCACGCCTCCATCCGCCCCCAAAAATCGATAATAAATCGATAATAGCTGCAAATATAGCTCTACAGCATTCATTTTTTATCCATGTGATAAAAACCACCATCCGGGCGTGTTGCGAAAGTTTCAATAAGATCGGCCGATAAATAAGGAAGATATTCAAGAAATAGTATTGCCTTGTGGCCATGTGCCTGTGTCGGTTTTTCCTAATGTTAGTACCCGAGTTCAACACCAGCAGCAGACAACTTTTTTTTAATTATGTGGCAACTTTTTTTTAAATTATGTGGCAACTTTTTTTTTAATTATGTGCACCGAAAATATTCATGGTGCAATTTTATCGGTTATTGCGAAAGAAGTGCAGTGGTCGAGTGGTGATGGTAGTTGACTGTTAAGCGAGAGGTCCGGAGTTCAACTCCTGGGTGTGCCGCGGCGACTTAAATTTATTTTTTTGTATCTTATATTTTTTTTTATTTTATAGTGTGTTGCAAAATTCAAAATAAATTTTTAGTATATTTAAAGCCACTTAGAATCGAAAGAGACATTGAGCAGCAACACAAAAATACAAACGACAAATCTAATTAGATATGTTGAGATGTATTGTGAGGCAGCATATATGTATGTATGTATAGGCGTCTCTATCACACATGCATAATTTATAACTGCAGAGTAATAAAAGCAAAGGGCAACATCCAATAAGAATCGAGTGGAACTTGCATAGGCAAAACAAATTAGAGACGGAAAGAAATAAAAAGCAAGAACGCATTGTTCACATTTGGCACGTGTTTTTCCGAAGAATTGTAGCGGGTATATCACAGTCGAGTCAGCTCGACTGTAGCCTTTCCAACTTGTTTGTAATAGTACTCAGATTTCCATAAAATTGCAACATGAACCTTTATTAGGCCGATCGTTGATCTTTAAAAGTTATAAAAGTTCGATTTCGAACTTTATTATTAGGGACACACTTAGATTTGGATGTGGTAAGCCTGATAGCTATATCTTGAAATATAACGAAAATCGGCCGATAGGCTCCATGACAGCTATACGATATATCAGTCCGATCTGGCCCGTTCCGACTTATTTAAAGAGGGCAGAAATAAGAAGCTTGTGAGCAAAGTTTCATGAAGATAGCTCAATAACTGGGGGACTAATTTGCGTTGCAACAGACAAACGGACTGACTGATTGTTCCTATAACAGCTATAGAATATAAACGTCTGAGATATTTAAATGGAAAAACTAAGGGCGGGTTACTGTATAACATTAAAAAGTATTGATAATGTTCGGTATTTCCAAAAAACAAAACGGGTTTGCATACAAAAACCCTGATTTCAGCCGATTGTTCCTATGGCAGCTATATGTTATAATGGTCCGATTTTGATACAATTTTGACAGCACATTAAGAATGTAATAAGAATAGGATTTGCCAAATCTTGTTGCAATATCTTGAAAAACAACAAAAATCGGCCGATAGCTTCTTTGACAGCTATACGATATATCAGTCCGATCTGGCTCGTTCCGACTTATTTACAGCCTTCAGCAATAATAAGCTTGTGTGCCAAGTTTCATGAAGATAGCTCAATAACTGGGGGACTAATTTGAGTTGCAACAGACAGACGGACTGACTGATTGTTCCTATAACAGCTATAGAATATAAACGTCTGAGATATTTAAATGGAAAAACTAAGGGCGGGTTACTGTATAACATTAAAAAGTATTGATAATGTGCGGTATTTCCAAAAACAAAACAGGTTTGCATACAAAAACCCTGATTTCAGCCGATTGTTCCTATGGCAGCTATATGTTATACTGGTTCGATTTTGATACAATTTTGACAGCACATTAAGAACGTAATAAGAATAGGATTTGCCAAATCTTGTTGCAATATCTTGAAAAACAACAAAAATCGGCCGATAGCTTCTATGACAGCTATTCGATATATCGGTCCGATCTGGCTCGTTCCGACTTATTTACAGCCTACAGCAATAAGAAGCTTGTGTGCCAAGTTTCATGAAAATAGCTCAAAAACTGAGAGACTAGTTTGCGTTGCAACAGACGGACGGACGGACGGACGGACGGACGGACGGACGGACAGACGGACATCCATTTTTCGACTCTTCTGGTGATGCTGATTCAGAATATATATACTTTATAGGGTCGGAGATGTCTCCTAAGGTGCGTTGCAAACTTCTGGCTAAAATTAATATACCCTCTGCAAGGGTATAAAAATGTTTAAAATTGTTAAGAAGTGTTACGTATTTTTCAAAATGATCAATATTTTATTTTTATCAACAGCCGTTAGATTTCGCCAAAGTCGACGTTTAAAATAATTGAAAAGTGTAACACATATTTTGCAATTTTTAAAAATGTTTGTTTTCAAAAACCGATTGATTTTCTCAAAAAACCAACGTTTGAAATTGTTAAGAATTGTTACGTATTTTTCAAAATTATCAAAATTTTATTTTTGTCAACAGTCGTTAGATTTTCGCCAAAGTCGACGTTTAAAATAATTCAAAAGTGTAACGCAAATTTAGAATCTTTTTAAAATTTTGTATTTTCAAAATCCGATCGACTTTCTCAAAAAAACCAATATTTAAAATTGTTAAGAAGTGTTACGTATTTTTCAAAATAATCAATATTTTATTTTTGTCAACAGCCGTTAGATTTTCGCCAAAGTCGATGTTTAAAATAATTGAAAAGTGTAACGCATATTTTGAAATTTCGAAAAATTGTTGTTTTTAAAATCCGATCGATTTTCTTAAAAAACCAACGTTTAAAATTGTTAAGAAGTGTTACGTATTTTTCAAAATGATCAATATTTTATTTTTGTCAACAGCCGTTAGATTTTCGCCAAAGTCGATGTTTAAAATAATTGAAAAGTGTACAGCATATTTTTAAATTTTGAAAAACCATTTTTTTGTCAAAAGCCGTTTGATTTTTGCAAAAGTGGACATATAAAACTGAAAGTATTTTCACCAAAGTCGACGTTTAAAATAATTGAAAAGTGTAACGCATATTTTTAAATTTCAAAAATTTTTTTTTTTGTCAAAAGCCGTTAGATTTTTGCAAAAGTGGACATATAATATTAGTGAAAAGTGTAAAAAAATTTTCAAAATTTTCAAAAAAAAATTTTGTCCAATACCGTTAAATTGTTGCAAAAATCGACGTTTTAAATTATTTAAAAGTGTAACGCATTTTTCAAAATTTTATTTTTGTCAACAGCCGTTAGATTTTGCCAAAGTCGACGATTGAAATACTTGAAAAGTGTAACGCATATTTTTAAATTTTTAAAAATTTTAGTTTTCAAAATCCGATCGATTTTCTCAAAAAAAACAATGTTTAAAATTGTTAAGAAGTGTTACGTATTTTTCAAAATGATCAATATTTTATTTTTGTCACCAGCCGTTAGATTTTCACCAAAGTCGACGTTTAAAATAATTGAAAAGTGTAACGCATATTTTTTAATTTTTTAAAAATTTTTGTTTTCAAAATACAATGTATATTTGCATATTTAGAAATTTTTAAAAATTTTTGTTTTCAAAATCCCATCGATTTTCTCAAAAAAACCAATGTTTAAAATTGTTAAGAAGTGTTACGTATTTTTCAAAATGATCAATATTTTATTTTTGTCAACAGCCGTTAGATTTTCGCCATAGTCGATGTTTAAAATAATTGAAAAGTGTACAGCATTTTTTAAATTTTGAAAAACAATTTTTTTGTCAAAAGCCGTTTGATTTTTGCAAAAGTGGACATATAAAATTACTGAAAAGTGTAAAAAATTATTCAACATTTTCAAAAAATTTTGTTTGTCAAATACCGGTAAAAAAAATCGACGTTTTAAATTATTTAAAAGTGTAACGCATTTTTCAAAATTTTATTTTTGTCAACAGCCGTTAGATTTTGCCAAAGTCGACGTTTAAAATAATTGAAAAGTGTATCGCAGATATAGAAATGTTTAAAAATGAGTGTTTTCAAAAACCGATAGAATTTCTCAAAAAACCAACGTTTAAAATTGTTAAGAAGTGTTACGTATTTTCAAAATTATCAAAATTTTATTTTTGTCAACAGTCGTTAGATTTTCGCCAAAGTCTATGTTTAAAATAATTGAAAACTGTAACGCATATTTTTAAATTTTGAAAAATGTTTGTTTTCAAAAACCGATAGATTTTCTCTAAAAACCAACGTTTAAAAATATTAAGAAGTGTTAAGTATTTTTCAAAATTATCAAAAATTTATTTTTGTCAACAGCCGTTAGATTTTGCCAAAGTCGACGATTAAAATAATTGAAAAGTGTAACGCATATTTTTCAATTTTCAAAAATTTTTGTTTTCAAAATCCGATCGATTTTCTCAAAATACCAACGTTTAAAATTGTTAAGAAGTGTTACGTATTTTTCAAAATGACCAATATTTTATTTTTGTCAACAGCCGTTAGATTTTCGCAAAAGTCGATGTTTAAAATAATTGATAAAAGTAAAGCATATTTTTAAATTTTTCAAATTTTTTTTTTTTTGTCAAAAGCCGATAGATTTTTGCAAAAGTGGACATATAAGATTACTGAAAAGTGTAATAAGTTATTCAAAATTTTCCTTCAATTTTTTTACAAAAATCTACGTTTAAATAATTGAAAAGTGTAACGCATATTTTTAAATTTTTAAAAATTTTGTTTTCAAAATACAATGTATATTTGCATATTTAGAAATTTTTAAAAATTTTTGTTTTCTAAATCCTATCGATTTTCTCAAAAAAACCAATGCTTAAAATTGTGAAGAAGTGTTACGTATTTTTCAAAATGATCAATATTATATTTTTGTCAACAGCCGTTAGATTTTTGCAAAAGTCGACGTTTAAAATAATTGAACAAAGTAAAGTCAATTTTTAAATTTTGAAAATTTTTTTTTTTGTCAACAGCCGTTAGATTTTGCCAAAGTCGACGTTTAAAATAATTGAAAAGTGTAACGCATATTTTTAAATTTTCAAAAATTTTGTTTTCAAAATCCGATAGATTTTTGCAAAAGTGGACATATAATATTACTGAAAAGTTTATTAAAAAAATTTAAAATTTTAAAAAAATAAGACTTTCGTTCTACTTTGGTTTTTTTGTTTGCTTTTTTTTTTATATAATATAAAAAATATATATTTTTTTTTTGTTTTTTTTTGGTTTTTTTTTTTTTATTTAAAAAATTTTAAAATTTTATTTTTTTATGTTTTTTAGTTTATTAATTTAATAACCCAACCTCATAAAAAAAAAATTTTTTTTTTTTATTATTTTTTTTATTATACTGGTTTTTTTATATTATACAAAAAAAATTATGGGAAGGAATGTTTTTGTGTTGTAAAGGATCTGTTGGTCATGAAATATAAATAAATTTGGAAAGTTCTCATTCAAAAATGCGTTTGAATAACAGCTACATGATTTTTTGTTTAACAGCTATATGTAATAGTACTCAGATTTCCATAAAATTGCAACATGAACCTTCATTAGGCCGATCGTTGATCGTTATAAGTTATAAAAGTTCGATTTCGAACTTCATTATTAGGGACACACTTAGATTTGGATGTGGTAAGCCTGATAGCTATATCTTGAAATATAACGAAAATCGGCCGATAGGCTCCATGACAGCTATACGATATATCAGTCCGATCTGGCCCGTTCCGACTTATTTGAAGAGGGCAACAATAAGAAGCTTGTGAGCAAAGTTTCATGAAGATAGCTCAATAACGCAATTTGCGTTGCAACAGACAGACGGACTGACTGATTGTTCCTATAACAGCTATAGAATATAAACGTCTGAGATATTTAAATGGAAAAACTAAGGGCGGGTTACTGTATAACATTAAAAAGTATTGATAATGTGCGGTATTTCCAAAAAACAAAACAGGTTTGCATACAAAAACCCTTGATTTCAGCCGATTGTTCCTATGGCAGCTATATGTTATAGTGGTCCGATTTTGATACAATTTTGACAGCACATTAATTTTTTTTTTTTTTTTTTTTATTTTTTTTTTATTTTTTTTTTTTTTTTTTTTTTTTATATTTTTTTTTTTAATAAATATTTTTTTTTTTTTTTTTATTTTTTTTTTTTTTTTTTTTTTTTTTTTTTTAAAATTGGAAAATTGGCCTTTTTTAGGCCGTTTGTTTTTTGTTTTATGTTATAAAAGTTTGATTTGAACGTAATAGGAACACTTAGGATTTGCCAAATCTTGTTGCAATATCTTGAAAAATCAACAAAAATCGGCCGATAGCTTCTATGACAGCTATACGATATATCGGTCCGATCTGGCCCGTTCCGACTTATTTACAGCCTACAGAAATAATAAGCTTGTGTGCCAAGTTTCATGAAGATAGCTCAATAACTGGGGGGACTAATTTGCGTTGCAACAGACAGACGGACTGACTGATTGTTCCTATAACAGCTATAGAATATAAACGTCTGATATTTAAATGGAAAAACTAAGGGCGGGTTACTGTATAACATTAAAAAGTATTGATAATGTGCGGTATTTCCAAAAACAAAACAGGTTTGCATACAAAAACCCGTGATTTCAGCCGATTGTTCCTATGGCAGCTATATGTTATAGTGGTCCGATTTTTGATACAATTTTGACAGCACATTAAGAACGTAATAAGAATAGGATTTGCCAAATCTTGTTGCAATATCTTGAAAAACAACAAAAATCGGCCGATAGCTTCTATGACAGCTATACGATATATCGGTCCGATCTGGCTCGTTCCGACTTATTTACAGCCTACAGCAATAATAAGCTTGTGTGCCAAGTTTCATGAAGATAGCTCAAAAACTGGGGGACTAATTTGCGTTGCAACAGACAGACGGACGGACGGACGGACGGACGGACGGACGGACGGACGGACGGACGGACGGACGGACACGGACACAACGAGACGGACATCCATTTTTCGACTCCTCTGGTGATGCTGATTCAGAATATATATACTTTATAGGGTCGGAGATGTCTCCTAAGGTGCGTTGCAAACTTCTGGCTAAAATTAATATACCCTCTGCAAGGGTAT
>JAECXD010000655.1:0-10269 GCA_018151445.1 Zaprionus inermis | reverse complement strand
AAGCAACGCCATACCATTTGACATATGCTAACTACTCTTTATATACACCGTTTTTAGATTAGAAAAATGGCACCACGCAATGCACAACCACCAGCCAAGCCCAAGGGAGTCAACTCTTTTAGATGTCGCGTCTGCCGAGGAGTCCACGCACTCAAAAAGTGTCAACGGTTCCTGCGTCTGGCTGCGGAGAAGCGTCTTCGGTCAGTTTTGATCAGCAAATACTGCCCGAACTGCCTTGCCCATGAACACTCCAGCGGCTCATGTCGCAGTGGTGGCACCTGTCGCACATGCGGCGAGGACCATCATACGTTTCTCCACCTCCACACAACCAATCGAGCCGACACGCAGAAAGTCACATCCTCCACATCGCCTCTTCCACCTTCAGAGTCCCAGGCGACAACCCCCTCGGTGTTAGTCAGCATGCTGCCGACTGCCATCGTGAGCCTGAACGTGGCTGGCAACAGGTGCGTGTCTGTTGGACGCTTGTAGTCCACACAGCCGTATGCCCACCTCATTGGCAAGGGCCTTTGGTCTTTCCGCCGAAGATGGTTTTTGCCGAGCCTTGTTCAGGTTAAGGGTATCGCCAGAGTTTTCCATCACCGTCGCTCTGAAGATGGAGGAGGTCCAGATCAGAACTCCGGCACAGAACGTCGGCAAGGATCTCCAAACCCGATATCCGGGCATTACGCTGGCGGACAATCGGTGCCATGTGCCAAGCAGAGTCTCCATTGTTCTGGGGGCCGACGTCTATGGAGACGTACTCCTCCCAAGGCTTGTTCCATCCCACGGTGGACTGCCGTTGGCTCAGAACACTCTGTTTGGCTGGCTAATAGCCGGGGTCTTTAAGACCTAAACCGCCAGCGCCACTTCCCAAAGAAGATCTCGGCCCCCGCAATGTTTGCAATAGTATTGCAAGGGGGGCGGGATGTTTACGCCGAAAACGAGCCGGCTAAAGGTAGGCAACATCGGCGTCAACGGTAAGAGAGACCCGAAGAGCTCTCTCGCTCTTCTATCCGGGATTATGTTAAGCTAGCTTTAAGTAATCATGTAGTATATATAAGTTGCACATATTGAGAAGCATAGTTGAAAAGAAATACAGTGAAGTGAACATACCACGCGCCCCGAATTGTCTTTACTTTCGAATTGTTTCTCCGCGTCGGTTCGTATTACTTTACAGCAGTGTGCAATCACCCCCGATCCCGACGAGCAAGCCGCCACCACCAACAAGTTGCACACCAACAACTTTCAAGAAGGCAGTGCATCTGGTGACGAGACCATGGTCAGTCACCGAAGGCAAAAGAGTAAATCTGACACTTGAGGTTGATGAACGTCTGTGTGCGTGTGCGCTTACGCTTAGCCGCGTCTTTGTGTGTGCGTATACTTTTTAAGTGCACGTGTACCAGTGGCCTGCCGATCGGGCATAAATAGTTCGCACGCAAGGGCTTATCGGTTTTGTGCACCAACGACCCAACCCATACCGTTACTCACGTAGCGCCAGAGGATACTGGGACCAAGAGGCGTGCTCTGGAGGCCCCCGATACCCCCCATGCCGCCCCCGTACCCGAAGCTGTTGCCGTCCCTACAGAGGCCCTAGTAGCCTGCCGCTCCCGCGCCAGCTGAGCCCCCGCCGCGAAGACATGCCCAGCCTGGGATATTAACGACCCCCCCCCCCACAGCTGCTATACCCGTCGCCTGCCCATCGGGCATAAATAGTTCGCACTCAAGGGCTTATCAGATTTGTGCACCACCAACCCCCCCGCCCCCCTCCCACCACTACCCATTGCACCGAGAGAGGAATAGGAGATGGAGAAGGACGGCATTCGCCCGAGTTAAAGGTAGTCAGTAATTAAAAGGTAAATGATCCCTCTTTATTTATGTGTGGTTTTGCACATGAGTTAAGGTAGTCAGTAATTAAAATGTAAATGATCCCGCTTTTATTATTAAATTCAACTAAAGTGCGTCGCAAAATCATCTTCGTGCTAAACGCCGAAAACTACATTCGGCGTCGGCTACAACGCCTCGCTATAGCGGTCCTTTCTAAGCATGTACGCTCAAAGTGTGCGTGTCAACATGTGCATAGGCTTATTTCACAATGTGTGTATATTCCCTATAATATGTAGACTGGTGAGTTGCCGTTGTCATTCAGCGGGATGGCGACGGTGCCTTAGTAGGAGTGGGGAAGGTGCTCTGGAAACTCCTCCCCCTCGAGACTGAAGAGAGGGCCATAACGAAGGAATGGTTCTCAGAACAGCGGGAAGGAAGATCGTCCTTCTCTTGGTACAGACAAGGGAGTTTCTGAGTGTATGTATGCACAATGACGAGTTGTTATGAATAACACGACTGGTTGGGTTGAGGTCCAAGATCAGAATACTGAACAGTTAGTATAGTGTATGATAGCTGAACGGGGAACTATTAACTTTTCGCCGCAGTCGGAATTCACCACCAGGTCGGGTGTGTTAAAGATGAAGATGTGGCCTTTGTGTGGTTCGAAAATTTCTCCCCTCCTTATAGTCTCTGCCACATTACATGATGCCGTGTAATTTGACAGTACACACTTGATACAATCTTGATTGGGTGTATCGAATGTTGCTCGTTGGAGGTCGCATATGTATACTTGGTCTATTCTATTACAGGGTTCAGTGAAATAAGGTGTTTGTGTGTTCTTAATAACATAGTTGGGTGTTACAATGAATTGAGTGTTGTAAGGGAATTAGTCTAGTTAATTGATAAATGTCTGATGTTAATATTGGTATTTTAATAGTAAATATAATGTCTTTGTCTTGCCTTATTGCCTTCAAAGTTAATATTCTATATACATTTCGTTGTTTATTACAAAATCTTGCTTTTGCATGTTATTCATTATTTTATCAATTTCTTCGTTATTAAAATGCAATTGGTTCTGTGTACAAGTTTGTAGATCTTCTGAATCTTGTTTCAATATTTTTAAATTTTCTTGTATCTCTTTCTCGTTTGTCGCGTCCATGTTGCCTGTTAAAACTTCTTGTGTTATTATTAGGTTTTACTTTTTTTTTATATGATATTGGGTATCCTATCGTTTTTTCCCTAGTTGTGTTTTAATCTTTGACTTGTGTATTTTTTGTCTTTTGTGGGTCGTGAGGTACAGTTTGTTTAGAAAATCTAGGGGTTAATTTGTTTCGCCTATTTATACCCGCTACTCGAAGAGTATATGGGTATTATAACTTTGTGCCAACCAAAAATGTTTGTAACAGGCAGAAGGAGACATCTCCGACCCCCGTATGAAAACCTAGATCTCAGCTTTTATAAGAGCTAGAGCTACCAAATTTGGAGACAATATGTGTTAATTCTGCACGCAGATCAAGTTTATTTTGGATTTTTGCCACGCCTCCATCCGCCCCCCTTAAATCGAAAAAAAGTCGATTGTAGCTGCAAATATAGCTCTACAGCAATCATTTTTTATACATGTGATAAAAACCACCATGCGAGTGTGTTGGCAAAGTTTCAATAAGACCGATAAATAAGGAAGATATTCAAGAAATAGTATTGCCCTGTGGCCATGTGCTTATGTCGGTTTTTCCTAATGTCAGAACCCGAGTTCAACTCCAGCAGCAGACAACTTTTTTTAAATATGTGGCAACCTTTCTTTTTTTTTAATTATGTGGCAATTTTTTTTTTAATTATGTGCACCGAAAATATTCATGGTGCAATTTTATCGGTCATCGCTGAAGAAATACAGTGGTCGAGTGGTGATTGTAGTTGACTGTTAAGCGAGAGGTCCGGAGTTCAACTCCTGGGTGTGCCGCGGCGCCTTATATTTATTTTTTTTGTATCTTATATTTTTTTTTTATTTTATAGTGTGTTGCAAAATTTAAAATAAATTTTTAGTATATTTAAAGCCACTTAGAATCGAAAGAGACATTGAGCAGCAACACAAAAAACAAACGACAAATCTAATTAGATATGTTGAGATGTATTGTGAGGCAGCATATATGTATGTATGTATAGGCGTCTCTTTCACACATGCATAATTTATAACTGCAAAGTAATAAAAGCAAAGGGCAACATCCAATAAGAATCGAGTGGAACATGCATATTCAAAACAAATTAGAGACGGAAAGAAATAAAAAGCAAGAACGCATTGTTCACATTTGGCACGTGTTTTTCCGAAGAATTGTAGCGGGTATATCACAGTCGAGTCAGCTCAACTGTAGCCTTTCCGACTTGTTTCTTTTCGAAAGTCTCTACCTGTATGGGGTCTTTTCTTTCCTTATTCAATTTTTCAATGTTTTGCTCTTTATTCTGTTGCACTAATTCTTTTACTTTAAGGTAAATAGTTCTCTGAAAGATGTTTAGTTTTTGCAGATAATCGTGTTCGTTACTAAATTGAACAGATTGTTGAAACACGTGTGTACGACCCGCAAATAGTTCATATGGGGCTAATTTTGTTGCCGAGTGAATTGCGTTGTTAAAAGTAATAAATGCTTCAGCTAGGACTTCCTCATGATCTATATAATTTCTATAATTTCTTTCTTTTCTTTTCTTCCACAATGATACGATATACTTCAGTTATCGTAGAATGCAGTCTTTCAACTGGACAATTACTAGAAGATTGTTGGAAAGATGTAACAGGACGTTCTATATTATATTGCCGACAGAAATCTTTAAAAAGGTTTGAATTATATTCAGCACCCTGATCGTGCACAACCTTCTTGGGTATACCATAGGCTACGATAAAGCGCCTAATAGTACCTACAACATTTACTGCGTCTCTTGTAGGAATTGTGTACCCACAAGCGAATCTTGAAAATTTATCGATAATTGTAACGACATATTTCCCATTGATTGTGTATAAATCAGTGTGGAGTATGTCTAAGGGCAATATAGGCGTTTCTGTTAGTTGGAATTTAACCTTAGGAGGGTGCCGATTATATTTTAATGTGTGACAAATATCACAATTTTTAATAAGGTGGGAAATTTTGGTTTTCATGTTCGGGAAGTAAAACTGTCTTTTTAAGTGGGCTACACTTATGTGGTAGTTCTCTATTTGAAATTCTTGGTTTTTTGCTTTCCATTAAATGCGCGGTGGAGCTGGCATCCGCACACCCTCGGTGAGCAAGATGAAGAAGGTTGTCGCGAAGATGAAGTTTGCTGAGGTTGATCTCAAGGTTCAGCCGAACAAGAGCCAACGACCCAAAGTCCAGGTGTTCGAAGTCGACACTGGAATACTGCCTGAGGAGTTCATGGAAGAGTTGTACACAAACAACTTTAAGGAGGAGTTCTCCCCCGTGGCCTTCAAGAAGGCAGTGCATCTGGTGACGAAACCATGGTCAGTCACCGACGGCAAAAGAGTTAATCTGACGCTTGAGGTTGATGAACGTCTGTGTGCGTGTGCGCTTACGCTTAGCCGCGTGTTTGTGTGTGTGCGTATACTTTTTAAGTGCTCCTGTACCCGGCGCCTGCCCATCGGTCATAAATAGTTCGGACTCAAGGGCTTATCGGTTTTGTGCACCAACGACCCAACCCATACCGTTACTGACGTAGCGACAGAGGCGTTGGAGGATACTGGGGCCAAGAGGCGTGCCCTGGAGGCCCCCGATAACCCCCATGCCGCCCCCGTACCCGAAGCTGTTGCCGTCCCTGCAGAGGCCCTAGTAGCCAGGCCTGCCGCTCCCGCTCCAGCTGCTTCCCCCGCCGCGAAGAGATGCCCAGCCTGGGATATTTTCGATGGCGGCACGCCCGCGGTTCTTGCCGAGATCTCGACCATCCAGCTCAGGGTCAAAGCTGCCGTGGTGCGTGGAGGGATGGATCCCGAGGCGGCGAGTTTTTGCAGCGGTACAGCGGTAGGAAGAGCTCATCATGTCGCTTACCCTGCGGAATGCGCTTCAGGAGTGCGGAGGAGCTTTTGGAGGAGGACCACACGCAGGGCCTGGAGCCGGAGGATCTGGAGGAGGATCCGGAGGACGATCCATTGATCAAAGGATGCTGCTGTCCACGAAGCCGCCCCGCTTATGCTCCCACCGATGCACCCCGGGCTATGAAACCTGTTGAGACATGGTCGGCGGTGGTGATGTGCGACGACCCGAGCATATGTGGGAAGCAGATTGCTGAGAGGGTCCGCAAGGCGGTCGCCCCCGCACTTGGTGTACGCGTACACGAGGTGCGTGAGCTGAAGCGCGGTGGAGTTGTCATCCGCACACCCTCGGTGAGCAAGATGAATAAGGTTGTCGCGAAGAAGAAGTTTGCTGAGGTTGATCTCAAGGTTCAGCCGAACAAGAGCCAACGACCCAAAGTCCAGATGTTCGAAGTCGACACTGGAATACTGCCTGAGGAGTTCATGGAAGAGTTGTACACCAACAACTTTAAGGAGGAGTTCTCCCCCGTGGGCTTCAAGAAGGCAGTGCATGGTGATGGTCAATCACCGACGGCAAAAGAGTTAATCTGACGCTTGAGGTTGATGAACGTCTGTGTGCGCTTATGCTTCGCCGCATGTTTGTGTGTGTGCGTATACTTTTTAAGTGCACGTGTTCCCGTCGCCTGCCCATCGGGCATAAATAGTTCGCACTCAACGGCTTATCGGTTTTGTGCACCAACGACCCAACCCATACCGTTACTGACGTAGCGCCAGTGGCGTTGGAGGATACTGGGGCCAAGAGGCGTGCCCCGGAGGGCCCCGATACCCCCCATGCCGACCCCGTACCCGAAGCTGTTGCCGTCCCTACAGAGGCCCTAGTAGCCAGGCCTGCCGCTCCCGCCCCAGCTGCTGCCCCCGCCGCGAAGACATGCCCAGCCTGGTATATTAACGACCCCCCCCCCCCCAGCTGCTATACCCGTCGCCTGCCCATCGGGCATAAATAGTTCGCACTCAAGGGCTTATCAGTTTTGTGCACCACCAAGGTCCAAGATCAGAATACTGAACAGTTAGTATAGTGTATGATAGCTGAACGGGGAACTATTAACTCTTCACCGCAGTCGGAATTCACCACCAGGGCGGTTGTGTTAAAGATGAAGATGTGGCCTTTGTGTGGTTCGAAAATTTCTCCCCTCCTTCTAGTCTCTGCCACATTACATGATGCCGTGTAATTTGACAGTACACACTTGATACAATCTTGATTGGGTGTATCGAATGTTGCTCGTTGGAGGTCGCATATGTATACTTGGTCTATTCTATTACAGGGTTCAGTGAAATAAGGTGTTTGTGTGTTCTTAATAACATAGTTGGGTGTTACAATGAATTGAGTGTTGTAAGGGAATAAGTCTAGTTAATTGATAAATGTCTGATGTTAATATTGGTATTTTAATAGTAAATATAATGTCTTTGTCTTGCCTTATTGCCTTCAAAGTTAATATTCTATATACATTTCCTTCGTTGTTTATTACAAAATCTTGCTTTTGCATGTTATTCATTATTTTATCAATTTCTTCGTTATTAAAATGCAATTGGTTCTGTGTACAAGTTTGTAGATCTTCTGAATCTTGTTTCAATATTTTTAAATTTTCTTGTATCTCTTTCTCGTTTGTCGCGTCCATGTTGCCTGTTAAAACTTCTTGTGTTATTATTAGGTTTTACTTTTTTTTATATGATATTGGGTATCCTATCGTTTTTTCCCTAGTTGTGTTTTAATCTTTGACTTGTGTATTTTTTGTCTTTTGTGGGTCGTGAGGTACAGTTTGTTTAGAAAATCTAGGGGTTAATTTGTTTCGCCTATTTATACCCGCTACTCGAAGAGTATATGGGTATTATAACTTTGTGCCAACCAAAAATGTTTGTAACAGGCAGAAGGAGACATCTCCGACCCCCGTATGAAAACCTAGATCTCAGCTTTTATAAGAGCTAGAGCTACCAAATTTGGAGACAATATGTGTTAATTCTGCACGCAGATCAAGTTTATTTTGGATTTTTGCCACGCCTCCATCCGCCCCCTTAAATCGAAAAAAAAGTCGATTATAGCTGCAAATATAGCTCTACAGCAATCATTTTTTATACATGTGATAAAAACCACCATGCGAGTGTGTTGGCAAAGTTTCAATAAGACCGATAAATAAGGAAGATATTAAAGAAATAGTATTGCCCTGTGGCCATGTGCTTATGTCGGTTTTTCCTAATGTCAGAACCCGAGTTCAACTCCAGCAGCAGACAACTTTTTTTAAATATGTGGCAACCTTTTTTTTTTTTAATTATGTGGCAATTTTTTTTTTAATTATGTGCACCGAAAATATTCATAGTGCAATTTTATCGGTCATCGCTGAAGAAATACAGTGGTCGAGTGGTGATTGTAGTTGACTGTTAAGCGAGAGGTCCGGAGTTAAACTCCTGGGTGCCGCGGTGCCTTATATTTATTTTTTTTGTATCTTATATTTATACCCTTGCAGAGGGTATATTAATTTTAGCCAGAAGTTTGCAAGGCACCTTAGGAGACATCTCCGACCCTATAAAGTATATATATTCTGAATCAGCATCACCAGAGGAGTCGAAAAATGGATGTCCGTCTGTCCGTCCGTCCATCCGTCCGTCGGAACGAGCCAGATCGGACCGATATATCGTATAGCTGTCATAGAAGCTATCGGCCGATTTTTGTTGTTTTTTAAGATATTGCAACAAGATTTGGCAAAATTTGCTGTCAAAATTGTATCAAAATCGGACCACTATAACATATAGCTGCCATAGGAACAATCGGCTGAAATCAGGGTTTTTGTATGCAAACCAGTTTTGTTTTTTTAAATACCGCACATTATCAATACTTTTTAATGTTATACAGTAACCCGCCCTTAATTTTTCCATTTATATATCTCAGACGTTTATATTCTATAGCTGTTATAGGAACAATCAGTCAGTCCGTCTGTCTGTTGCAACGCAAATTAGTCCCCCAGTTATTGAGCTATCTTCATGAAACTTTGCTCACAAGCTTCTTATTTCTGCCCTCTTTAAATAAGTCGGAACGGGCCAGATCGGACTGATATATCGTATAGCTGTCATGGAGCCTATCGGCCGATTTTCGTTATATTTCAAGATATAGCTATCAGGCTTACCACATCCAAATCTAAGTGTGTCTCTAATAATAAAGTTCGAAATCGAACTTTTATAAATTATAACGATCAACGATCGGCCTAATGAAGGTTCATGTTGCAATTTTATGGAAATCTGTGTACTATTACATGTAGCTGTTAAACAAAAAATCATGTAGCTATTATTCAAACGCATTTTTGAATGAGAACTTTCCAAATTTATTTAGATTTTATGACCAACAGATCCTTTACAACACAAAGACATTTCCTCATAACATTTTGTGTTAAGTATATAAGAAATCCAGGTATATACAAAAGCATTAAAAAGGTAGAATTATTTTTTTTAAGCAGGTGTTTGATTCATAGCCTTAATCAGGTAAAAATCTTGACTTCCTGTACTGTTATAATTGTTCAATAAATACCACAGAAACCAGCAGCAATCCAAATATATTTTATATCTTGTATAACTGCAAGGGTATGAAAACTTCGGCAAGCCAAAGGTAGCCTTGCTTTCTTGTTTTATTTTATAGTGTGTTGCAAAATTCAAAATAAATTTTTAGTATATTTAAAGCCACTTAGAATCTGAAGAGACATTGAGCAGCAACACAAAAAATAAACGACAAATCTAATTAGATATGTTGAGATGTACTGTGAGGCAGCATATATGTATGTATGTATAGGCGTCTTTTCACACATGCATAATTTATAACTGCAAAATAATAAAAGCAAAGGGCAACATCCAATAAGAATCGAGTGGAACTTGCATAGGCAAAACAAATTAGAGACGGAAAGAAATAAAAAGCAAGAACGCATTGTTCACATTTGGCACGTGTTTTTCCGAAGAATTGTAGCGGGTATATCACAGCCGAGTCAGCTCGACTGTAGCCTTTCCGACTTGTTTTTTTATATGATATTGGGTATCCTATCGTTTTTTCCCTAATTGTGTTTTAATGTTTGACTTGTTTATTTTTTTGTCTTTTGTGGGTGGTGAAGTACAGTTTGTTTAGAAAATCTAGGGGTAAATCGTGAGTGCATGCCTGCTGTTTTTACCCACTGGTTTGTAGTTTACTAATTACACTTTTATTCTAAACTTTATTCCACTGCCAATTCGTTTGTTTCTTTTTGCTCTTCGCTTTTCAGAGTGCAATTGTTTTAATTGTGCTCTTCTTTTTTGTCTGTTGTTGTTGCATTCTCGTTGCAGTTAGAACAGTAAAAACTTAACTCTCTCACATCTTTTAGTGTGTGTGTACCTAACACTCTCTCCCGCTCACTCACCTACTCTCAATA